>JAKSZU010000003.1:53246225-53588725 GCA_026018925.1 Tupaia tana
ACTTTGTTCATAATAATAGTACAAACTACATTTAATTCATTAAAAATTATTCATCAAAGTACAATAGTTATTCATGTTGGATAATTTGATGGGTAAAATTTGGATACATGCTCCTGAGTTTAGGTGGTATGATGAAGTATCATAAATGCATTATAAATCCTTGTTCTTATTTATTTTTTAAATTTTGCTAGAGGGTGTATGTACTTGTAAGGAGAGAGCGAGAGAGAGAGAAAGTGAGATAACACTCCCAATGGGAGATAATCATGCCACAGTCCCTTCCTCTTCATTCTCCTTTTAGGATTTTGAACACGCATACATATGATCCTAGTGTTTTTCAAGCTGCTGGGTCTGGGACTCAAATTGCACAGTCGGTCATGTGGGACTCACATGTGTTAACCATCACACCACTGGCTAGCTTCCTTGTACTTATTTCTTAATTAGGGGTACCATTTAAGTGCCTAAGTAGATTGCCCAAAAGAAAGCATTGAAGTTGGGAGAGGGGACAAGAGATATTATCAATGGTGGGTGGGCATAGAATCTAGACATTCTGGGCACAAGCAGAGGGAGGAGAAGGAAGGAGGGAGAAGGAAAGGAAGGGGGAGAAAGGAAGGACACAGGAGTGGAGCCAAGGCTGTGTGGAGACAATGTGGTAAGAAGACCAAGAAGAGACAAGGTTGAAATTTAAAAGAGAGCTACAATTTCTGCTATGAGCACAAGCCAGATATCAAAGTTACTACAACAGTGTCAGAGTGGGGCAGGAGTTACTCAAACCATTCCATGGGAAGCAGGTCAGAGCTGAGTAGAAGAAAACTGTGAGCAGTGTATGCTAGCTAGGTGTCTCCTACTTTGAGTTTTGGCAAATTCTTTCTAAGCTCTATCTTTTTTCTCTTCTTTAATCATCTTAATATTCAATTCACTCCACCCTGGAAGATTATTTTTACACAATAGTAAAAAAAATCAGTATTCATATATCTATTTTAATGTTTTTGTTATTTCATGAGTGAGAAAGACAAAAAGAGAAATAGAGAGACAGACAGTCAGCATCCTAAACAGAGTCTGGACACCACAGTCCAACTCCAGCCTCAGTCTGCCTTGGATTTTGGGCACAATGTGCCCTGTGTAGTTGGGGGGAGGGGACAAGGAGATGGTCTCTGGATAGGAACACAGAACCTTCCTACATGGGTTCAACCTGGCAGAGAATTGAGTTTTACCAATTTACCATCACCTAGATCCATCTGTGTTCAGATTTGAATTAGTAAATTCTAGTTTTTAAATGGTTTCATACACACTGTTTCAGTTGGACCACTGAGGAATATGTATTTACATACACACTGCACATGTACACACACACACGTACGTACATATGTATATGAGTATGTAGGTTTATATGTTATTTCTATATTTGAAGACATTTTCTTGTTGTGTTCTGCCAAGAAAGCTAAAGCTTATTGTCAGTTATTTTTTAATCTTGGGAGGGTTTTGACTTATTTTTTCCAGAAGGTTAATGATCTCAATTCATATTCATATCCTGTCTCCCCTTTCCAGCCTCCTCTGGTTTCGAACTTACGATGAACAGATCAATACTGTCTTTTTTTTGAAAGAGACATAGATCTCATGGTAAGTAAAGAAGGTAACTAATATTTATTAACTGTAAATTATGTGGTAGACACTCTTCAATGCCCTTTATATTCCCATTTAATCCTCACAATTACCCTGTATGGTGAGTATTATGATTCTCATTTTATGGATGAGGAAATCAAGGCTCACACAAGTTAAATAACTTGCCTGGGGCCAGATAGCTAGTTAGTAACATAGCTAGATCCAGGAGTTCATGTTCTTTCTACTATAACAAATTACATTTCTAAGTTAATGTAGGAAAAAAATTGTAGTTTTAGCATGGCCTCTGATTTTTTTCCTCATGTGTTACTGCCAAAAACTGAGGTAG
This sequence comes from Tupaia tana, assembly GCA_026018925.1. NCBI lineage: Eukaryota > Metazoa > Chordata > Mammalia > Scandentia > Tupaiidae > Tupaia > Tupaia tana. The sequence continues at coordinate 53,248,171 of JAKSZU010000003.1, forward strand.
TAAAGTGGTGTCAGAGTATCAGTCAGCATGACTGCCTAATAGACTATAATGTAAACACAAAGGCAAGCCAAATATACATTTTATAAAAATTTTAGTAACTAAACTAAAAAAAAGTACACAAATAAAATCAGTATTATTTTATCTCATATAAAAATTATCAATTCAACAATTAATCAATATAAAATGTTAACGGAATACTTCATACTCTCTTTGTCATACCAACTCTTTGAAATCTAACATCAATTTTACACATACAGCCCATCTCAATTTAGACCAGCCACATCTCAAGAGCTTAGTGGCAACATGTAGATAGTGGCTCTAGTGTTAGCACCGGTGTACGGTGACCTTAACAGACCTAACACGGACTCATTTCTTTCCCTTGACATAGAGGCTCAATGATTCACTCTCCTTTTGGATTTGTTTACTCATTAAATAAGCCTGGTTTCAGCTACCATTATTCCAATTCTGTGAAGATAAGATGGCAATCTATCTTCTATGGGTTGTCAGAAAAGTCATGATATATTTTTCTATGAAAAAATGCATCTTGACTTTTCTGGTGACCGAATAGTTTCCTAATCTTCCATCTTTTGCCTTACTTAGCCTCTCTGCTGCATCTTTGACCAGTAGATCACTTACTTCTGCTTCAAGATTCCTCTCTCTGGATTTCTGGAAATTCAGTCCCAAGTGTTGTCCTTCTCCACTGCAGCACAGCACTTTGATTCTACTTTGATTCTTCCCCTCTCACATACAAACATTAGTCCACAACTCTCCTGGCATTCTTCTTTTGTGGAATAGCCAAAATTCAACAGTCATCTGTATGTTAAGGACACCTAAAAGTAATCACCTACAGACCTTCATCATGTAATCAAACCTATATTTATCTGTCAAAAGTTTACTTTGATACATACTTATCACTTGTAAAATGTCATACACAGGGGCCAGCAGGTAGCATAGTGGTTGAGACTGTGGACACCTGTAAGGTCAACTACAGTTTGAGTTCCAGACCTGGTGGTGTGCTTTTTTTTCTCTTTCTTTCTCATGAGCATGTGTGCTCTACAGCAAACTTAAAAATAATAATAATAAATATAATAAATAATTTTTTTAAATGTCATACACACAGACTGGTCCCACAGTGTAGTGGTGAAGGGAGCTGGACCCAACATGGCAGACCACAGTTCAACTCCTGGCCACAGAGGCCTGGAAAATACTCTAGGCTTACTGTATGTGTGTCCAAAATCCTGAAATGACAAAAAAATGGAGGAGAAGACATTGGGGTGTGATATGCCCCATTGAGGAATGCTTTCTCCTTCCTTCTGGCCAGTGCATGCACCCTCTGGCAATACACCACGCCTGCCTCCTCCCCCCCCCCCCCCACACACACTCACACATACTACTTCTTATTGATAATCAGTAGGTTGAGAAAACATTTTTTCCCTCAAAAAAAAAAAATGTAGAGGTCCTGGCCAAGTACATTATATTTTATTTGTCCAATTAAGTAAATTGAAAGAATTGAAAAAAAGGAAATCCATAAAATTGCCACATACAGAAATACATTTATATTTGTATATTTATGTATAAATTTATATATAAATATATAAATTTCTTTTGTGGATTGCCTCTATCTCAAAGTGAAATAATAGCCATCTTTTGGAATTCTGTAATTTATAACTCACAGTTTGAGTACTACTGGCAATGCTACTTTCCAAGGACTATACCCATAAATTCTGGGTAAATAACTATACTTATCAAATTCTTACTCAGACCCAATATATTAGTCATGTGCTATAAACTGCACAGAGAAGAAAACAAAAATGCCAATGTATTTGTGGAGTCCATTGTACTGTGTATTAATTTTCAGACTCCTTTAGTACAATGTGTGCTTTTGCAAAGAAAACAAAGAACATTTTTCACATGGAGTTGAAAGAATAATTAAACAAATTTGCTCTAGTTGTTCTCTTTTTCCAGTAAATTTTCCCTGCCCCTTTAATTCTACTTGCAGTCCTTCCCAACTCAAACATAATGATGCTCATCAGGAAAATTTATTATGTGAGTCACAGTAAGAGAATTGTGTGACCCCTGCTCTCATGAAGTACATGCATTATAAATAAACATTAAAGTATGCTTTTTTTGATCATGAGCTTCTGTTTGCAACCTCTTTTTTTCTATTTTTATTTATTTATACCATTATATTGCAGATTTAATCTCTAGGTGAAGGGGCTTTCCAAAGCCAGATGTGAGTCCACTGCTATTTATCAATGTCTTCAATTATTCTCTGATTTTTGAGCTAAGTTCAAATTATCTATTAAGCTTTTTCCTGGCTTTACTGTATTTGACCATCTACCTTCAGTTTATATACAAATAAATTTGGAATGGATGCTACCATCTGTTCTTCATACACATTCAGTGTCTTATAAAGTTGCTTAAAAGGGGAACACTCAAGCATACGAATGTTCGTAATGAAATAAACATCCTCTCAGTTCCACAGCATGACTATGTTCCAAACACTTGCTTTTCATGCTAATTGTCTTCTGATATCCACTTCTATTTTGGCAACACAATCCTGGACAGTGTACTGAGTTAAAAGGCCTTATCTTCAGAGTTGGTTATGATCATAAAACTAAGTCTGGTTAATGGCATGTAAGCAGAAGTAAGTAGATGTCCATGGGAAATTCTTAAAATGCAATGGCTAACACAGCCTTGAAGGCTGACACAACAGGCAAAATTTAGGTATTCCTAGAACCCCTGAATTTGGAAAACCCAAATTCATTCTCCCAAGTGGAGAATGAAAAAGCAGAAAATACAATCCATGATAACACCGTAGAGTTGCACTAGACAGCCTACTTATGAATTCCTTTCATATGAAGGGAAAAATACTCTCCTACCATAATTAAACTATTTTTATGATGCTTTTCTTATTAAACAAAGTCATATCTAATCCTAACTGGAACACACACCATGATGTGTTTCCTGGAAACAAGAGGTACCCAGTTTCAAGCAGATAGGTATTTGAATGACCCTGTTACCCAGGAAGATTGACAATCATAATGTTCTCAACAACTAAAATTTAGTTTCCAGGGTGATATATTAGTACTATATTTGCTTTTCTATCTTTCAGAAGGCACAGTTGACCACTTGATTATATTTTCAAATGTGTAGATTAAGTAACAGAATTGATTTGGGCTTTTCCTTTCTTTTGTATGTGCTATTAAGGAAACTCACAGATGGGACCAGCAGTTGGTGTAATGGCTATGTCACTGGACTCCCATGTAGTTGATCGCAGTTTGAGTCCCAGACCTGGTGCCTTAAACTCACACTGGGGGCGTGTGGGTGCATGCCCAAGATCCTGAGAGGAGAATGGAGGAGAAGGGATTGTGGCGTGGCCATGCCCCCTGGAGAGTGATTTCTTACTTTCTGTCTTTCTGTCTCTTTCTTTCTGGCAAGCGACCTATAGCAAAAATGTCTCTAAAAAAAAAAAAAAAAGGAAAACTCACAGGTATGTCTTGGATACTCCTGGTGCAGACTGTTCCAGATACTAAATGATTATCAGATCACAATCCCATGTATCCCTTGGAAAAATTTTTAAGGTGGACTATTGTCTATACTTCTTTAAAAAAAATTATTTTGTATTCATGAGTGTGTATGCATGCAAATGCAAGAGGGAAAGAGAGAGAAGGAAGGCACCCTTGACAGGGTCCTGTCAGGCCACCAGCCCCTATTCTTAGTCTTCCAGTTAGTCAGCATCTTGGACATATGTATACCAGGCTTGTTTTCAAAGAATAAGAACCCAAGGTCAGCCATGTGACTTCTAGCACTGCAGTTCAGCATGGAATTTCCTGAGCTAATAAGACTGGGCCCCTGGAGTAACACTTTAATAAATTTGTATTGCAGGACCAGCAGATGGCATAATGGTTATGTCACTGGACTCCCATGTAGTTGACCGCGGTTCGATTCCTGGACCTGGTGGCTTAAACTCACACCAGGCGTGTGTGTGTGTGTGTGTGTGTGTGTGTGTGCCCAAGATCCCGATAGGAGATTGGAGGAGAAAGGATTGTGGCATGGCCATCCCCCCCCCGGGGGGGGGGGGGGGTTGATTTCTCATTTTCTGTCTCTCTGTCTTCCTGGCAAGCACACACGCCCTATAGCAAAAATATCTCTCCAACAATCAATCAATCAATCAATCAATCAATTTGTATTGCGTATTATATGAGAGAGAGCAAAAAAAAATGTTACTTAATAGTAATCTGATTTCCCATATGTACCAAAAAAAGCCCCTGATGTATGAATAACACACACAAAAAATATATACACAGTTGTTTTATTTTGATAAAGAGAGATTAAACAATATTGGTGTGCAATTCTAAAATTAATGTCCCAAAGAAAGTAATATATTAAAAATTCATATAAAGTTACTAATTTCATGTACTAAAATTATTGTCCTTAATAGAATTTTATGAATGAATATTTTCCCTATATACCTTTCATATTTCTAATCCATGAATTTTTAGATGATGTTTAAACTGTGTTAAAGTTTGCATGCTAGATTGTTTATGTGATCACTTTCTCACATTTTTTTATATCTAGACATATGTGTTTTCAGCGATTCTTGTGAGATAAATAATAAATAATTATCCTCTTATTTTAAGTGAGAACAATTTAGTTCATAGAACAATCAACGGAAATAATGCCTATGTTAAAATGGTAGAAGTTTTTGTAAGATATTGGGTCAATAGAAAAGTCATGATGCATTTTGCATAGGAAAACTTAGAAAAATACACTATGACTTTTCCGAAGACCCAGTATTTAGGAAGCTAGTTTGAGTAAATTTATTTATTCTCTATTTACTAACATTTCCAACGTTACAGGGCAAATATTGTGCATTTACATTCTGAAGACTCCTTACAGACCATAAAGTAGGAAACTATGTACATCAAAGCCAGAGGTACTAGTGGATTAGATAATGAGTTACCACAGACTCAACTCTTCAAAATTGAGGAAAACCACTCCAAATGCTTTCCTATGGTTTTCAAAGTTCTTACAACAAAAGCTTATTTGAAACATGCTGGGAGAAGGACTAAAATACCACATACATAACCTGCTCAGAGTTATGTACTGTGGGCAGATTACCAACTGCTGTGGGTATATTTTTTAGGTGTCATTATTGAATCTTGATCACTAGATGAACATAATTTGGATAATGAAATACAGTAGTAGGGTCATTTTTGCATTTCTGTTACTAAAGCTGTTCATTTATTTGCAATAAGATGTTCTACATTAATTTAAACAGTATTGTTAATAAGTGAAAATGGATTTATGTTAAAAATGCATTTGATTTCATTCATCTTTCATTTCATTACAAGAATCTAATTTCAGTGCTTGATCACCAGAGCCCTGGTCATTAAAGGGAAATTATAAAAAGAAATGTGACATGTGAATTTATTAATTTTTTTATGCCTTGACATAACTTAATATTCATCTTCAGACATGACCATTTATCTGTATTCCTTAAAGTAAAGGATGAGGTTGTATAGCATTAATAAAACTCACTGAATCTCTCAAAGTGTATCAAACTTCCTGTAATGTTCCCATGAAGCACATTGGAAAATACTGCTTACTGATGAAAGAAAGAAAATAGGACAAAGGGGAAGTGCTTCCATAACAGAACACCTTAACTGAGAGAGCAAAGGACACATTTTTCTTCCTATAAATTTGTTTGCTTTCAGTTAAAAGCCTGGGTACCATGGTGATTATATAATAGGAACATGTACCAAATTAGCTAGAATGCTTATTAGTTCTCCATTTTCAGTGAGTTTTGTTAGAAATGGGGGGTGGAAGTGATATAGCTGAAAAATCACAGGAAAATAAAATCCAAAAGCATGAACTAGAGAGTTAATATTTACTGGATGCCTACTATCTGCTAGTCACTGGACCGGCACTGACCTACACTTCTCATTTAGGTTACTGTTATATTGGGTCTCCAGAAAAGTTATGAAAAAGTGTGTCACAGGACCAGCAGTTAGCATAACGGCTATGTTGCTGGACTCCCACATAGTCGACCATGGTTCCAGTCCAGGACCCGGTGGCTTAAACTCACGCTGGCTCATGTGCATGGTGCCCAAGATCCCAAGAGGAGAATGGAGGAGAAGGGATTGCAGCGTGGCCATCCCCCTGGTGGGTGATTTCTTGCTTTCTGTCTCTCTGTCTCTGTCTTTCTGGCAAGCGCACGCGTCTTATAGCAAAAACCTCTCAAAAAAAAAAAAAAATGTGTCACAATATTTTCTGATGACCCAATATTGTTGGAAATGATATGCCACGTTACTGTATCAGTGAAGATTCTCTTCACTTAGGTGGCCCTAAAGTGGGTTTTTGGTTTGCTTACCTGACAACCTTATTCAAGTGCAACTCTTTGATCAGAGAATAATGGGATGAGATTATGAATTTTCAATAGAGATATGAGGATAAAGATCTATGAATCTATGGATCTATGGATCGATCTATGGATCGGGCCTACAGTACCTCTTTTAGCTCATAGACATTTGGAACTTCTTTTTAATACTTTACCTTTTGCACAAAGGCAAAAACAAGGAGTTGGCTCAAATTATTGTTATTTAGAGAACAAGGACTTGCAGGATCACTTGCTAGATCCATGGTTTTCTAAATTCTGCTGATAATTAAACTAAGGTACAGAGAAATCAGAAGAATCACATAACTTTCAGTGGCAGAGGCAGGAACAAAAACCAATATCCAGGGTTTCCCTCTGTGAATGCCCTGAGGCACCAACTAACAGCTAGAAAAAACTGATCTGTTGACCTGAAACTTCAGAGAGGCAGTGTAGAAACAATCAGATCCCAGACTCTGAGGCTGGCCTCATAGCCTAATGGTCAAGGAAGCTGGATCCCATATGGCTGATGGTAACTGAAATCTCAGTCCTGGCAGGTTAAAACAAAACAAAAACAAAAACAAAAACAAACAAAAACCAACACCGGGTGCATGTGTGTGCATACCCCAAATCTTGATGGAATAGAGAAATGGGGAAGGAACTCTGGTGTGACTATGTCCTGCTGAGGGGTGCTTTCTCCTTTTTCTCTCTCTCTGGTGAGCGCATGTGCTCTCTGACATTAAAAAAAAAAAAAAAAAAAAAAAAAAAATTCAGTCTCTGAAGCCAGTCTATTTGTGTTTAAATGCTAGTGCTGTGAACTTGAACAAGTTACCTAAACTCTCTGTTTATCCTATTACAATTGACACAGTGATAGTAGGGAAAAAAAAAATTCTGTTTGGATTAAATAACTTTATATTTGTAAACACTTAAAATGTTTTAAGTGTTATGAATTAGTACGATAAATGTGTTTGCCTTCATTCACACAATAAGATTTTGAGGTCCTATTAGGCATTAAAAATCAGAGATACAAAAATGAAAACATTCATCACATCCTCCTATCTCCTCAATGAGCTTACAGTAAAGTGAAAGGTAAAGGTAATTAATCAGACATTCAGATCATATGATGCTCTATGACAGGAAGACAGAGGATGCTAATAGTATATCTAGGGAAGATACTTCATCCAAATTTGAGACTTCAGGAGTAAATTCCTATAGAAAATATCCAGAAGTATGAGCAGCCTGGTGTTTAAGGCAAGAAAAAACGTGATCTGGAACCAGCAGATAGTATAATGGTTAGTTACATTATTGGACTCCCATATAGTCAACCACAGTTCAAATCCTGGACCCGGTTGCTTAAACTCACTCCAAGTGCACGCCCAGGTTCCTGAGAGGAGAATGGAGAAAGGATTGTGGCATAACCATCCCCCTTGGGGGATGATTTCTTGCTTTCCATCTCTCTGTCTCTCTGGCAAGCACATGTGCCCTATAGCAAAAATCACTCTAAAGAAAAAGAGAAAGGAAAGAAAAAATAAAGGAAGAAAGAAAGAGAGAGAGAGAGGAAGGAAGGGTGTTACATTTGGGGCAAGCAGTAGGTAGGAAAACCAGCTGTTGTGAACGAGGTGCTGGAGTGATTATGGAGTATGACAGTGGAAAGGCAGGAGACAGAAGTGGAAAGCAGAATCCAGAGAGGCATTCACAAATCACATAAAAGAGTTTAAAACTGAGAAAGAAATGAGGAGCCGCTGAGGAATTGAAGTGGAGAACTAACTCAAATAGACCACAGTATGAGAAAGAGGTTTTATGTGGGTAAGATAGAATCAGAACTCAGAAGTCTATTGAAAAACATACTGATACAATTTCAGGTGAAAAGGGATAAATCACCACAATAGCATGAAAGTTCATGAAAGCCTCGTTTTCTTAGGGAGCACACCTGATAATCTCTGGGTAGGTAGAGGTACCTATAGTCAACCAACGCATCCCCTTAGTAAAGAGGACTCTCCTTCCCACAGCCTTTGATCTGTTTTAAACACAGGAACAAGGTATCTGGCCTCTTAGGGATGCTTCTGAAAAGCCAGAGACAAGGTGTCTGGAGTCAGACTTTGTGGGATTAAATCCTGGCTCCACTCTTTCCTCAGGTATGTGAATTGGCACAAATCCTTTCACAGTAAAGCATGATTATTACTATTTTATATCTAAAACTAGGCTAACAGTACCTATTTCATATGAGACAATACATGTAAAGATCTTAATATCCATTCCTAGCATATATCTAGCCTTCAATGAAATTTAGGTCTTACATGGTGTTTCTGTGTGTGATTTTTAGAAAGTCAAGGTTCAAAGGGATGATCCTCATTTTTTTTTTTTTTTTTTTGAGAGGTTTTCACTATAGGGCGCGTGCGCTCACCAGACAGAGAGAGAGAGACATAGAGACAGAAAGCGAGAAATCACCCCCCAGGGGGGATGGTCACGCCGCAATCCCTTCTCCTCCATTCTCCTCTCAGGATCTTGGGCATGCACGCACACGCGCCCAGCGTGAGTTTTAAGCCACCGGGGCCAGGACGCAAACCACGGTCGACTACGTGGGAGTCCAGCGACATAGCCATTACACTAACTGCTGGTTCCCAATCCTCATTTTTTAAAGTTATTGAAAACCTGAATATTTTTAGGTTATTATTTACTCACTAGTCCTTCAGAATGGCAACAAAATGCCTTTTCAGTACAAGAAAACAAAGAAATTCCACAATATCTAACTTTTATAAAATAGGAGAATATGCAATTTTTTCCCCTCTTTACACATTCACACACTATGTTCATCACAACCCTTTACAAATTCCCTTTTTTCTAAGGGTTAGCATGGTCTCTAAGCTGACAGTCAAAGATGTAGTAGATTATTACTCTTATTTTTTCTTCCTGATTAGAAAACATAGATATGGTCTGCTAATCTTCAGCAATTATCAGATGTTAACTAATCTATCTGCAGTAAGCTCCAGTGGGATGACATTGTCTATCCTTCTTGACCAAAGATGCTTCTATAATGCAGACCTAAGCATGTCACCATCTGCCAGCCACTACCTCCCTATTCCTACTGTCCTACCACTCCCTAAACATAAAATCTGTGCTGTCATAACCCTCCCTTTGCTCAGTACACGTGCCTGGAGTCCTTCTTGAGATTCTGTGACATTTCTATAGAAATCGTTGAGAAACAAGTTTTCATGAATGTCATTCCTAGGAAACCAGCCTGATTTTTGCCGGTATTTCCAAAACCACAACGAACAACAGACTCTTATTATAAACCCAACAGATGTGTCAGTCACTGTGCTAATCATGAGGGACAGAGATAAATAAGAGTTGGCTGTTGACTTCAAGTAGTCCAGACTTCAGGGTAGAAAGCAAATGCCTAGAGTTGCATTTAGTATGATGAGAAAAGTGCTACAGCAGCAGAACATCCCAACATTGTGAAAAAACAAAGAAAAGTGTTATTAATTCTGCCTTGAGGGGATAATGAAAGCATCATAGACGATGTCAATTTTGAAACAGGTGCTTCATTTGTTGTTTATGTGCGTGGTTTCTTAGTGTGTAAAATGTGAATTCTTCAAATACGCATTCATAGGGAAGGCATCCTTCATATGAAGGCATATTTAAAGGTCACTTAAGTCTGTGTTTGAGAAAAAAGTCAGCTATCTAGTGCTACCATCAATAACACTATTATTATTGTAAAAACCACACAACATGATAATGTAGCAACATTGAGTGTTGGGGAAAAGGGAAGTTCCACTTCAACTCATATTGAAAGTTTGACACTCTCCAAATTATTCTTCCCAATTGTGAAATCATCCTAAATAATCACTAAATAAGAAAAATAACTCCAATGTTCAAACATACAGACACACACACACACACACACACACACATATGGAGATCAGTTCTTTAAATATTGAATTTATCACTATATACACAACATTTACTAGGCACTGTCAAACTCAGCTTTGCCCTCTCTTCAAGAACAGTGAATAAAGCATACAAACCAAAAGGAGGAAAAAAATATGGATCTTATTGGGTTGCTAGAAAAGTCATGACACCTTTTTGCATAGAAAAACATGTCATGACTTTTCCAATGACCTAATACATTAATAAAGAATTGCTTCTTTTTTAATATAAATCTTCCAAGGTAAGACTCGTGAATAATAATTATAACTGTCTCATCATCATAAAGCTGGCCTTTCGATGAAAAACTTGAAAATACTGTCTACCACAGAAGAAATTTAACTTACCTCAAGTTAGATTACTATATTAATTGATTGTTTTAGGCTTTTTTTCCTATGGTTGAAACTACACAAAAAATGTAAAGGTGTCTATATTTTGATGATGGCTATGTGCTATTTCATAAAAAAAGAAAAATATTTTAAGGAGACCTGGGAAAGGTACTCTCCCATAAACATAAATTAAATTGCAGTGATAAAATGCCTTGGAAATCCTTTTCTAAAAATATTAGCCATCCAAAGCAAATTGAGTTCAGTGTCACTGATACATTTTTCAGATATTAGGTACTCCTGTTTTCCTTTAATTACTAAAAGATAGAGTCACTTTTAAAAGCAAAAACTCCCCTGACATCTTAACACAACCAATAATGAAACAGAGCAGCTGGGAATTTAGCTGCTATGACAGATGTTCAAAATCAGAATGGCAACTCCCTCCTGCACTAAGTCCTCACTTAGGCATAATGATGAGCAGCAGTAGGATCTCAGCAACTCATGGAGTCTGAGGACACCTGGGAGCCAAACTTCTTTTTTCTTTTTATTTTTGAGAAGATTTTTGCTATAGGGCATGTGCGCTCGCCAGAAAGACAGAGAGAGACAGAGAGACAGAAAGTGAGAAATCACCCCCCCCCCCCCGGGGGGATGGCCATACCACAGTCCCTTCTCCTCCATTCTCCTCTTGGGATCTTGGGCACACATGCACATGCGCCCAGCTTGAGTTTAAGCCACGAAGTCCATGACTTGAACTGCGGTTGATTCCATGGGAATCCAGTGACATAGCCATTACATCAACTGCTGGTCCCTTGGGAGCCAAATTTCTCACAGGAGTGAGAAGAATAGGTTTTTGCTCTTAAACCACAATCAAGAGTTAAGGGTCTTTTCACATTGTCACAAGTTAAAGTAAATCCATGAAAGAAAGATCATTTGACATGATATGAAACAGTACAGATTGTAGTCACGGCTGGTGGGTTTGGATTTTAGCTTTGCTTCTTCCCAGATATCTGACCAAGGGCAAGTAACTGACCCACTGCAGGCCTCAATTTCCCTCTCTGTAAAATGGAGAAAATAAGAGTACCTAGTTCAAAACATAGTGGTGAGGACTAACATTTAGACAGCTTTTGGTCATGTGGTAGTACACATCATAAAAATGTTTTCTATCATTATCATGAGAGTTTGGTGATGGATTAGAATATGGATATCCTATAAATTCTTCTCTTAGAAATATTTCCATATGGAATGTTCATGAGAAATGCATAAACCCTGGGAAGATGACAGAGAAGAAGACACTGGAGATAGTGAGATTACTCAACACTTATGCAGTCATCAGGAAACACAGTTTCACTCAGGCATCTATTCTTTCTTTTCCTTTACCTGATAAGGAGAAACAATGACACTTAAAGAACAAGTCATGACCTTATCTAGAAATGCCAATAATTATATGTATAGTAAAAGAGAATAATGTCATGATACAGTTACAGAATGATACAAAACCAAACCATGACTGTCAGTTGCACAGAGAGTTCCAAATCCTGAAATGCATACATATGGTACCTAAGAAGATATACTACCTGCATGCTGTCCTTTTTTTACATGCACATAAACACACACACCCACTATTGTCATATAATATTATAAAAACAACATACTCCTTAGACAGAATTTGTAACATACAGTCAAGTGCACTGAGAAAAATAAAACTTATCCTATAGATCCTCTGTTAATATTCTGTGTATTTCTTCCAAGTATTTTCCTCTGCCTACTTAGAAAATTGAAAAAAGCTTTGAATTTTGTATATTTTTAAACTCATAAATATTTTTATCATTAAATTATGTTATAATTCAATGATTTAAATGTATACAATTTTAAATATTCTATACTTTATGTAACAAACCCCCCTTTAAAATATTTAAACTATATTTTAATATTTCATTATTTAAACCAATACTGTGACAAATATCTATGTATAATTGTTACCCACATCTTTATTTTACTTTCCATAAATTTTTTAAAGAGACTTTTGCTATAGGGCCCATGGGCTGACCAGAGACAGAAAACAAGAAATTATCCCCCCAAGGGGGATGGTCATGCCACAATCCCATCTCCTCCATTCTCCTCTTGAGATTTTGGGAACACATGCACATGTGTCCAGTGTGAGTTTAAGCCTCCAGATCCAGGAATTTAACTGCGGTTGACTACGTGGGAGTCAAGCAACATAACCATCTGCTGGTCCCTCTATAAATTGACTCCATAGAAATATTGATTCAAAACTATGAACATGTTTTAAGACTCTCATTTTAAAATTGGACTACAATAGCATTCTAGTTATCAGTATTTAAAGTTGCTATTTAAATACATATTTCCCATAACAACTTATTAATATTTTAAGAAAATATCTGCCAACACACTGGGTAAGATATAGTTTCTACATGATTAATAATTAAACATATGCAAATTTTAAAATAATCTTGAAGACTTTTTATAGGTTTTATGTAGCTTCATTTTAATAATTCGGTTTCACAAAAATACATGTACCAAACTCACTTTTCCTCTTACATTAAGAAATGGCTTCCAATTCAAAGACCCATGACTATCAGTGACCCAACATAATCCCATTGACGGTCAGAACCATCTTTGTCATTCTCTTCTGACTAATACAGAAGCAACTTAAATAGGAAAATATTTATAACTGCCAATTATGTGACAAGATTAGAAAAGGAGAAACAACATTTTTCCCTGTTGCATGCAAGTTACAGTTGTATGATAAGTTCTCAATAAGTATTGAGTGAGTATCAAAATGCAAAGCAAACAGTCTAAACTATGCATTATCTTATAATTGGTACTAATTTTTAGTCAGAATTAACATTTTTCTGTTTAAATAGAAACAGCTTTGTCCTTCTTTCTTATTTTATCACTCTTTTACTTAAATCTTTCAAAATCCATAGCCTGGTTAATGTGTAACATCTCTCTAGTAATAATTCTCTCTTTCTCTGTAAAGGGTAAAAACAGAAATTGGGTTGGTTTTATTACTGAAACTGTGGTCCTTGAATCAGCATCATTAGCGTCACTAAATATAATAATTTGTAGAAATACAAATTCTCAGGACCAGCAGATGGTATAGTTGTTACTTCACTGGGCTCTCATATGGCTGACCACAGTTCAAGTCCTAGACTCAGTGGCTTGAAAATCATACCTGACACATGAATGTGCGTGCGTGCCGAAAATCCTAGGAGGAAAATGGTGGAGAAGGGATTCCAGGGTAGCCAATCCCCCTAGGGGATGATTTCTCACTTACCCTCTCACTGTGTCTCTCTTTCTCTCCAATGAGTACACGCACCTGAAGGCCAAAACCTCTGAAAGAAAGAAGGAAGGAAGGAAGGAAGGAAGGAAGGAAGGAAGGAAAGAAGGAAGGAAGGGAGAAAGAGAGAGAGAGAGAGAGAGAGAAATAAAGAGAGAAAGAGAGAAAGAAAGAAAGAAAGAAAGAAAGAAAGAAAGAAAGAAAGAAAGAAAGAAAGAAAGAAAGAAAGGGAGGGAAGACAAGTTCTCAGGCCCTACTCTAGACCTATTGAATAAGAAACTCTGAGGTTGGGGTCCAACAATTCATAGTTTTAAAAAGTTCTTAAAACAATTCTTGTGCTATTTTTTCCTCCAATGTATTTCTTTCTCTCTCTCCTTTTCTCTGACACACACATACACACTGGTTAAATGTATTATCTGGTAAAGTTGACTCACAGAGAAAGTAGATATAAGTAGACACAAAAAATTTACAGTTCAATATTCACCACTGTATCACTGTACAGATCAATGTTCTCATTTTTTAATCATGCATTAAAAATTTTTAAATAATGGGCCAGCAGGTGGCATGGTAGTTAAGGCACAAGACTCCCATTTACCCGTTGTGGTTCAAGCTCCAGAACTGGTGGCTTGAAAATTACACTGGGTTCGTGTGCATATGCCCCAAATTCTGAAAGACTGGAGGAGAAGAGATTGTAGTATGGTCATTCCTACCTGGGGAATAAATTCTCACTTTCCCTCTCTGCCTTTCTCAGGCACTATAGCAAAAACCTTAGGGGAAAAAAAAAAAACTTAATTCACAACACAGTAACTTGACAGTACTTGTCTTTTCACATTACAAAATAACTATTTTTAAAGATAAAAATGGTAGCTTTCATTTAATAATTTGTTTTACTACCTTAGAACATATTTAGAATTACATTTCTTTGCATGTGACTTTTGCAATAGAGTTAATAAAAAGAAAGCATATGTGTATAATATTCCAATATTGACAAAGCAAACTGAAATAATACAAAATATTTCTACATCACTCCATTAGTTAGTATCATATTGATACTCAAAATATTGTCTAGTCACTTGATTTGTCTCTGTGAGCAAAATATAAAATAAGAGCTCTATACACACATGATTCCTTAGTATGGTCACTATGGACTATGAAGATGGCTGGAAAAACCTAGCTGTATCATTCCGACTGCCTAATGAACCCTTCAGTAGACACAGATAGACCCAGTGTCAGTTTCAATACCTGCAAAGTAATTATTGTAACATTCGTTTCCTGTACTCCCTGACAAAGCCATTTTTAGACCTTGTCAAACCAAATCTCTGGGCTCCATGGAGACATGTGTTACATAAATACAAAGCATTATTTTTACTCTTTTCACATTATTGTGGAGATTGTAAAATGGAGGGGCATTGTACTAAATATTAATAGCTTTCATGCACTGAAAGACATTTTTACACCTTCGTTAACAGCAATACATCAAATTGAAAACTGATATATAAGGTAATCTGTCACTTTATAGTTTTGAATTCCAACCCAGTCATTGTACAGAGAGATGTTTCTCTTAGACAAATGGATATACAAAGACCGAGAGCTGCTAAATTTGTGATTGATTGTGAAAATATCAAATATCAAAGCTAATGAAACATAATCTTCACAGATGGGCTACAGTAGATACACCAAGACTAGTTTTACATTAACCACTAGACTGCTGTCCAAATAGAAAGGGAACTATTAAATTTGCAGTAAAGAAAAAAACACCTCTTACTTCACTGTCGCTTGTCAGCAACACATAATCTGCCTGTTAGTGCTGTTTATTAGTCACTCATACCAAAGAGTGCTTTCTTTGCTGAGGTCCATCTCTCTGAAGATTTTAGTAAATGGTGGTTTGTAGTAGTTTTAAGAATAGGCATTAAGACAAGGTTTTGGACCACAGTGTTCTTTACCAACTGTATCATTTTATGTGTTACCTGACTTCATCAGCCTAAGTTTTCTCATATACAAAGTGATAATTTCATTGGCTTCATAAGATTTTTCTGAGTGTTAAATTATATATTCTATATATGATAGGTATTAAAAATAAAATATAATTCTGGCAGGGTGTCTGACACATAGTAAACATGCAATAAAGATTGTTATTAAAATGTATTCTTAATCTAAATGCATTGTAAATCTAAATTCCTTGAGCTTACTTCTACACTATTTGACTTGATGTTGTTATTTATGCATTATTTCATGCCGGTTTACTCTGAGGTGAATACAATTCTTACATTAATCAATTCCTTGATTATTTTCCAATTATAAGTACACAGAAAACTTGTTTTGTTCTCTGTTAAGGGCTACCATGCACTTCAACTGGAAAAGGTTTGGCAGCGGGACTAAACAATGTGCATGAATTTGCATTTCAAAGTATAATAAAAGATAATTCCACTTATTACAAATTACTATCTCTTCCTCGTCTCAGTTTTTGGTGGAAAAAATTGACAACTGTTAAGTTGAAAAGCTTTGTGGTCCAGCTAATGTCATTTATATGTCCCATTGTATTGTTAATTATCCCATAATATAGAAAGTTTCACCAATTGTATAAATAATTTAATATCTATGTGCATTTTTATGAATTCCATGTATTGTTTCAGGAAAATTGACAACTTCAGAAGCTAGTAATATTTAGAAATTTGAGTTGAAATAACAATAAAAGCTTTCATAGTTATTACAGTAAACTAAAATACCAATGTATCCATTTGGTATATATATCTCCATGGGAACTACATGTATTAATCTACTTTACATAGATTACATCCCACACATTGACTTTGCCATACAGATTATATATTAAGGGTTTATTTATGGATCAGAAAGACCAATATATTTGCCTCAAAGTGTTCAAAAGTATGATGCAAGTATTGTTAAGAAAACCATAAAAATGAAATCGTTGGCCTCAAAACGGTTGAATCATGGGATATTAAATGTTGTTACTTAGAAGGCAACTTGAAGTTGTCCATTTCCATTTTGATATGATAAAAGCACCTTTTATGCAGTATTCTCTTGGAAACTGATCATCTAGTAATAAAAATAGGTATCACTCTTGGGCATTTTATATGTGCTAGGGACTACATTAAAACCCTTAACACACGGTATCTCTTTTAATCTTCCCGTGCACCCCATGAGGTTAGTGCTACTACTATTTCCACTAAAGCTCAGAGAGGTTCGGCTGCTTCCTCAGATCTACAAGGGTTGATTAATGCAAAGTGAGGTTCTCACACAGAACAGTTTGGGTGAAGGACAGCTTGCTACTTCAGGAGGTAAAGATTCAGTTCTTACTAATTGTGGTTCATCCACATAATAGGATATTATTCAGACTTAAAAAAATGAGCCACTGACTTAATGCTACATGGATGAACCTCAAAAATATTATGCTTGGTAAAAGAAACCAGATACCATACAATTCTATTTATATGAAATGTTCAGAATAAGTGAATCCATACAAACAGACAGTGGATTAGCGGTTATGAGGGGTCAGAGAAAGGGGGATGGGAGTGACAGCTAATGGGGATGGGAGTTCCTTTCTGAGTAATGAAAATGTTCCAGAATTAAATAGTAGAGAAGGTTACACAGCTCTGCGCATACACTAAGAAGCATTAAGTTGTACATATTAAATGGCTGAACTGTATGATATGTGAATTATCTCTCAATAAAGCTATCCCTAAAACAAACAAATTGACATCATATCCTTCCTGATGTGACGCACTGAGAAAAACACATTGGTTCTCTGATATTCCTGCCCAAAATGCTCAGATGGAATCTGGTCATAGGGGTACACCTAACAAATCTTTGTTGCCATACCCAGCAAGATTATCTTTCAAAAGGGAAGGAGAAATAAAATCATTCCCAGATAAACAAATGCTGAAGAATTCACCAAAATGAAACCAGCTCTTCAGGAAATATTTAAAAGACTGTTATACCAGGAAAACTAGAGAGAGAAATAGAAGTAAGAGAACACAAAACATAGTATAGTACTATGGTCGTATAAGAACTCATAGTGTACGCTGGGCGCGTGTGCATGCGTGCCCAAGGTCCTGAGAGGAGAATGGAGAAGGGATTGCAACATGGCCATCCCCCCTGGGGGGTGATTTTTCCTTTTCTGTCTCTCTGTCTCTCTGATGAGTGCATGTGCCCTATAGCAAAAACCTCTCCAAAAAAGAAAAAAAAAAAAAGAACTCACAGTGTATGAGTAACCAAGCTCTTTTTCTCTCTTTCTAATGAGTTATTGAGTTATTATTATGTACTATTTTACCTATCTTTAATTGGACCAATAATTGATACCCACAGTTTTTTTCAGATTATAAATTCTATCTTAATTATAATTATAGATTACAATTCTTATGTGAATTATAAATTCTTTTTTCATTGGCTATGTTAAGATTATCTTTGTTAATTTATGAGATTGTTGCCTGATTTTTAACCAATATGCTTTTCTTTAGAACTACACCTCACAGTAAAGAATGCCACAGACAATTCAGTATATACTTGCAAAATAACAACTGGAGTAGGTTTTGAATGTTCACAACATAATGTTAGGTGTTGAAGATGGTGATCATGTTTATTTCCTCAATTTTTTAAATTATGAACTGTATACATGCTTTTTAAAATTATTCTGTACCCTACAAAGATATATAATAATTTTATATAAATTACAATAAATATTTACAAAGAAAAATATTTATGTCATAAAAAAGATCATAGTATTATTTATATAATGGATTTGCAACCTCTATACTGATGATTTTCTGGAAGATAAAAAAATTACAGTAATGAATTCCTCAAATTAAAAAAAAAAAATAAAAGATGGCAGTGTTGTAAATATAAAGCAAGTCCAGGGAAAGTTCTAGATTAAAGAAGATTAAGAAGATGTTAGCCCTAAATAAAATGCTTAATGATTCAGAATTTTCTTTTGTGAAAATAACATTATAGGACAAATGGTAAAATCTAACTACAATGTGCATTAAAAAAAATCATATTAACATTATTTTCCTGTACTGTAGTGCTGTAAGAGAATGCCCTTGTTTGTAAAAAATAAACTGACTGTAGAGAATTCAGGAGTAAATAGCACCATGCCTTCAACAGACTTTCAAATGCTTTAAAACAATAGCTAGAGAGAAAAAGAAGACGAAGCAACATATAGTAAAAGATTAGCATTTGGGGAATTTGAGTGAAAGACATCCAAGATTTTTTTGTACTGTTCTTGCAACTTTTCTGTGAAACTAAAATAACATGAAAATAAAATATAAAAGGAAAATAAAACAAACAAGAGCTTCAATTCTTTTTTAATATGGCATTCCAAACATTGATATATAATGCAATAAATATTCTCTCACTTTAATTCCTGGTGTTTTGAACTCTGGAATTGTTTAAATAATTATTATAATCCAAACTTCCTCTTTATCCCTGTTAGCCCTTTAAACACTTAGTAGGCAGTTAACATATTCTGCTTGCTTCTTCAGATAACTGTCCTGTATTTGTTCAATTGTTTCACAGCATGATTTTCAGACCATTTGCTATCTGTATTGGCCTTTTCTGAATGGAGCCCAGATTTATGAAAGCCAAGAACAACCACATGAGCCACGATACTAATTTTTATTGTACACACAATTAACTACAATTTCAGGTATTTCATTTATAAACCAATTCTTGGTAAGTTCTGTAACACTTATATTTAACCTTTTTGAATCTAAGTTTTTATTTTATAGTCAACACTTTAAAAACTCTTCTTTATGGGTAATCTCATTCATCATCCTTTAGAATCTTAATCTACAAAATAAACATAAGGATTAACTATCTTTCCCATTGCTTGATACACACAAATACAACTATACTAATCATATCCCCATCCAAATACTTCATTAGATAAAAATAAGTGTTGACTAGGAGAGGCTAACAAACACACATGTGATTGGTAATTCTTATCCATTCCCACTACTGACTACTTCCTCTCTATTACTATCAACCTATTAATCAATTTACTTTAGATAAAATTAAAAGAAAACTCTATTCGGTACTTAGTTTTTAAATATTTTTCAATATTGGCCTTTTAAGGTTCATAAAAAGTAGTAGCTTACCAACTCATCTTTCTTAAATATTATTTTATAATATCAATATATGTTGTATATTAATATTAATATATATTATTTTAATTTCTTTCATACATTCAATCATGTACATCACTTAGCTTGTACAGTGGATGTTGCAACATGAATACATTTGTCTCCAGTTCAGTTGAGGATATTATACACGTTATCATCAACAGATAATAACCCATTTCTGAGTCCCATAAATGTCTATTTTTCTCCTTAATGTCTTTCCTCAGACTCTCCTTTTTCCACCCTCTTCCCACACTGTATCTGGTAATTATTCTCTATGCTTCTATATCCTCTAGTCTTTCTGTTTCAGCCATAGTGTGCGGACAGTAGATATATATTCAGTGAAGACATACAATGTCTCTCCCTCACTGCCTGGCTTGCTTCACTCAGCAGTAAATCTTTGATACTCATCCACTTTCTATCAAAAGCCAGGGTCTTGGGGTTTTCTTGTGTTTTGTTTTGTTTTTATGACTGAGTACCATAGAGTATATATGCCACACTTTTTGAATTTATTCTTCTGTTTATGGACATTTGTGTTAGTTCCATGTCTTAGCAATTGTGAATAATGCCGCAATAAACGTAGATGTGCACAGACTTTTCCGACTAAGCATTCTCCTGTCCTTTGGGTAGATACCCAGGAATAGGATTGCTACATCATATGGTAGTTCTATTTGTAGATCTTTGAGTAATCTCCATATTGTTCTCCACAGTGGCTGGACAATTTACATTCCCACCAGCAGTGTAGGAGGGTGCCTTTCACCACATCCTTGCCAGCACTTATCATATTTTGTTTTTTAAATCTTAGTCATCTGACTGGGGTTAGGTGGTATCTCATTGTGGTTTTGACCTGGATCTCCCTTATGATGAGGAATGTTGAGCACTTTTTCATATGCCTTTGGCAGTTTGTATGTCTTCCTTAGAGAGTTATTTATTCAGCTAATTTTTCCATCTTTAAATTGAGTTGATTTTTTTTCTTTCTTTTTAGGTAAGCTGCTTGAGTTCCCTGTGTATTTGGGTTATCAGTCCCTTATCTGAAGCATAGTTTACAAAAATATTCTCCCATTATGAGGTCTGTCAATTCACAATAATTACTGTGTCTTTTGCCATGCGGAAACTTCTTAATTTGATGTAATCCCATTTGTCTATTTTTGGGATTATTGACTGTGCTTTGGGGGTTTTATTTAAGAAATCTTTGCCTCCCTGATGTTTCCCATAGTTCCTCCAGTGTTTTCTAGTAGTAGTTTATAATTTGAAGTCTTAGGTTTAGATCTTTGATCCACTTTGAGTTGATTTTTGTCAATGGTGAGC
Source organism: Tupaia tana (assembly GCA_026018925.1). Taxonomy (NCBI): domain Eukaryota; kingdom Metazoa; phylum Chordata; class Mammalia; order Scandentia; family Tupaiidae; genus Tupaia; species Tupaia tana. The sequence goes on from JAKSZU010000003.1 coordinate 53,269,540, forward strand.
AATAGAGGTTCAGATTCTTCTTTCTGCAGGTGGACACCTAGTTTTTCAAGTGCCATTTGCTAAAGAGGTTTTCCTTTTCCCATGGAATTGACTGGTACCCTTTGTCAAAAAGTAGCTGGATGTACGTTTGGGAGTTTATTTCTGGGGTCTCTGTTCTGCTCCATTGGTTCACATGTCTGTTTTTGCACCAATCTCATGCTGTTTTGATTATCACAGCTTTATACTATACTTTTGGGTCAGGGAGTGAGATGTTGCACACTTCACTCTTCTTATGCAGGATTGCTTTGGCATTATGAGGTCTTTTATGACTCCAGAAAAATTCTATGATTGTCTTTCTAGATCTGTGAAGAATGTCTCCAGTACTTTGACTGGGATTGCATTAAATATGAAGATTAATTTGAGTAAAATTGCAATTTTGATTATATTTAATTTTTTCAATCCAGAAACATGGGATATCCTTCCACTTTTTACAAAAAGTCATTTTTCAATTTCTTTTTTAGCTTCTCATAGTTTTCCTTGTGGAGGTCTTTGACTTCTTTGGTTAGATTTATTGCTAAGTATCTTATACTTTTTGTGGCTGTGGTAAATGGAATTATTTTCATCAGTTCTATCTCAGTCTTCTTGCTGTTCACATATAGAAATGCTATAGATTTCTGTATGTTGATTTTGTATCCTGCAACTTTACTGTATTCATTTATTACTACCAGGAATTTTTTCATAAATACCATTGGGTCTTCTATGTATACCAACATATCTTCTGCAAATAGAGAGATTTTTGACTCTTCTCTTCCTGTTTGAATGCCTTTTATTGTATTCTCTTTTCTGACTGCATTGCCAAGGACTTCCAGTACTATATTGAAAAGGAGTGGAGAAAGTGGACATCCTTGTTTTTCATGTAAAAGCTTTTAGCTTTTCCCATTCAAAATGATGTTAGTTGTGGGTTTTATATAGATAGCTTTTATTGTGTTGAGGAATGATCCTTCTAAGCTGATTTTGCTGACAGTCTTGATCATGAAGGGATGTTGTATTTTATCAAATGCTTTTGCTGCATCAATTGATATGATCATGTGGTTTTTATCTTTCTTTCTGTTAATATGGTGTATTATGTTTATGGTTTTGCATATACTGAACCACCCTTGCATCCCTGGAATAAAGCCTACTTGGTTGTGATGTATAATATTTTTATATGTTGTTGGATACGATTTGCTAGTATCTTGCTGAGAATTTTTGCATCTATATTCATCAGAGATATTGATTTATAGTTTTTCTTCCTTGTCATATCCTTGTCTATTTTAACGATATGGGTGGTGGGGGCTTTATAGAATGAATTTGGAAGTGTTCCATCCTTTCGAATCTTTAGGAATAACTGAGTAGAATGGGAGTTAACTCTTCTTTAAAAGTTTTTTTTTTGTTTTGTTTTTTTTTTTTAAATAATTCAGAGGTGAAGCCATCAGAACCAGAGCTTTTCTTTGTTGGGAGGTTATTTATTAATGATTCTATCTCATTGCTTGTTATGGGCCTATTCAGGCTTTCTATGTCTTCCTGACTCAAACTTGGTAGATTACATGAATCTAAGAATTTGTCCAAAACATCCAGGTTCTCTTGTTTGTTGTGTACAGCCATTTGTAGTATCCTCTAACGATCTTTTGTATTTCTGTTATGTCTGTTGTTAAATTGCCTGCTTCATTGCAAATTTGACTTAGCTGATTCTTTTATCTCTGAATTAGTCTAGCTAGTGGTGTAGCAATTTTATCTTTTTAAAGAACTAGCTTTTACTTTCATTTATTTTCTGTATAATTTATTTATTGTCTATTTCATTTATTTCTGCTCAAATCTTTATGATTTTTTTTTCTCCTGGAGTTTTCTGGAATTTTTTGTTGCTGTTTTTCCAGTTCTCTGAGGCATGAAGTTAGGTTGTCCATTTGACAGTTTTCCATCTTTTTCTGTGTATTAATTTCTATGTACATCCCTCTTAAGATTGCTTTCGCAGAATCCCATAGATTATGGAAACTCATGTACTCACTGTCATTGGCTTCCACGAATCTTTTTATTTCAGTCTTAATTTCTTAAGTAGTTGTAAAGTCATTCAGGAGTAGGTTATTAAATTTCATGTATTTGTGTATTTTTGAGAGTTTTTCCTGAAATAAATATCTAGTTTAATTCCATTGTGGTTGGAGAAGATGATGGATATAGTTTATATGCCTTTGAATCTGTAAAGGCTTGTTTTGTGCCCTGTCATGTGGTCAATCTTCAAAAAGGTTCTATGTAGGGGTGACAAAAAAATGTACTTCATGGTTTTTGGGTGGAAAGTTCTAAAGATATCTGTTAGGTCCATTTGATTTATGGTATCCTTTAGATCCTGTATCTCTGTGCTTATTTTTTGTCTATTTTTCCAATCTTAGCATGATAGAATAATGACCTTTGTCTCTTGTCAGTTTTAGTATCTTGTCTTTATCTGTGGTTTTGACCAGTCTGGTATGATATGCTGTGGAGAGGATTTTCTTGGGTTGATTCTATTTGGGGTTCTTTGTATTTCTTGGGTCTGGATGTTTGAGTGCTTCTCTGCACTTAAAAAAGTTTTCTTCCAGGATTTAATAAAGTAGATTTTCAATGCCCTTATCAGTTTCTTCACCTTCTGGATACCAGTTATTTGGATGTTTAATGGAATCTAGTATTTCTTGTATATTATTCTCATTTTCTTGGTTATTTTCTGTATTTGGATTTATTTTGATTATTACATGATTTCTTATTAAACAATTGTTAAATAAGGGTTTAGAATTTTATTGGGTATTGAAAGTAAACTCTGAAATCTACTGTTCTGTTTGTTTTGGTCATTTTAGACAATGGTCTAGTATTTTGAAACTATACAGGGCATGAGTTTGGAACTTAAGTACGTTTGAATCCTGGTTCAACCACTTATGTCTGAATCAACCTAGACCTGCTATTTTACCTCTCAAGATTCAGTTTCCTTGTCTGTAAATGGCAACATTAATAGTACATAACCTCAAATAATAGTTATCAATACTGGGACCAGCAGTTGGAGTAATGGCTATGTCACTGAACTCTGATGTAGTCAACTGCGGTTCAAGTCCCAGAGGCTTAAACTCAATGCCAGGCTCATGTGTATGCATGCCCAAGATCCCAAGTGGAGAATGGAGGAGAAGGGATTGCATCATGGCCATCCCCCCTTGGGGGGGGGGTGATTTCTTGCTTTCTGTCTCTCTGTCTCTCTCTGTCTTTCTGGTTAGTGCATGAACCCGATAGCAAAAACCTCTCAAAAATAGTTATAAATATTAAATATAATAAATTAAAATACTTAGCAAAAGATCTGCTCAATATATCAGCAAATTCCTTACATAAGTCTGATAGCTATTTCAGTTTCTTAAATGATGATTTATTGTTGGCTGAGAGACTGAAATGCATTTAACATGGCAAAGTCTTCAATTAATATTTTCATATCCACTTTAGGTCATAATTCCCTTCAAATAGTGTATCCACATATAATTTATACTTTGTATCCCTTTTATTAACTAAAACATTTCCTATTATTATGAAAAGTCTTCCTAATTCGTCCTTTAAAGTATAACCTTGCTAGACCTCTGTTAAATTTCTTCCCAAGTATCTTACTCTTTTCCTCTTACATCAGAATCATTTTTAAGGGACATCACTCATGTTTCTGAAGCCAGAAGTAACTTATTTTCCATGACCATGAATCATATCTACATGTATTCTAAAATTATAAAATCTTCTTTATAACTTCTTAGTTATTCATCTGACCATCCCTAGTATATTTTTGGAAGGAATATTATAAAATTTAAGATAATCTATATCTTCCCTCAATTAATATTAAATACTTCCACCAGAAGTTGTTCATCAATCAGAATTAAGCCCAAGTAGCCAGTCCTCCTTCAGTGTTTCCGAATGTGGAGCTGTACTGACTCTGCGGCTATACTTCCTAGGACTAAAGCTCTGTTCAGTCAAGTAGTTTGACCCTGGACATGTCACTTAAGCACCCTCTGCCTCAGTTTCTTTACGTGTAAAATAGAAAGGTCATTGTAAAGGTTTAATAAATTAATTCCTTTATTTTTCAGTGTTTAAGGCAGTGCTCAATAAATTGCAGCTATTGCTATAGGGATTTTTTAACAGAAATTTTGATTACTTTTTATTGAAAACTGCATTGAATGCTAAATGTCCACACTTACAATAAACAAACACAATATAGGCATTTTAAATCATTCTACAGGTCAGGGTATGATATATAAAAGACTACTTTTCCCAGAGCTGAAGGCCCACTTCCAAGAGATTTAAATCTTCTAAGCACATTTACTGTTGCCTAATGACTATAGAAAGAAACTCAATAAAATATTCATTCAAGGGACCAGCAGATGGTGTAGTAGTTATGTCGCTGGACTCCCACATGGCTGACTGTGGTTCAAGTTCTGGACCCAGCAGCTTGAAACTCATTCTGGGAGCATGTGCATGCGTGTCCAAAATCCAGAGAGGAGACTAGAGGAGAAGGGATCATGGCATGGTGATCCCCTCTGGGGAGTGATTTCTCACCTTCTGTCTCTCTGGCAAGCACATGCACCTTATAGCAAAAATCTCTCTTAAAAATATTCATTCAAAAATATTAATGCATACCTAAAGATATAATGCTTTGATCCCTTTTCTATTTTTATATCTTACAGGAAACTGTGTTCCTTAAGAGATGTATACACTCTCCATTTGACCGTAATATTCCACTGTTCTCTTCTTTTATGTTAACTATATGCTATTCTACGCATGCTTCCCTGACTATAAATCTCCATGCAGAAACAGGTCAATTTGATGTACAAGTATATTCCTCTGCCAGTTTTGCTTCTTCTGGACAAACTGAATTCTGATCTATCCTCTCTACAGACCAAAAATCTTTTCTGTGGAGGTTCATATACTTTGACTTCTAGACCACAGTGAGGTCATAAGTAGCCTAACATAAGGCATTATTGCCTTATATTTCTCTCCAGCTACATATTAATCAGGTTGGCGTCTCTCATATTATAAAGTCTGAATCTACAAAACTGCTTTACTGAGGGTATTTGTTTTATTTCCTTCATATGCACACTTTCAGATCCCAGTAGTCTCTAAAGCTTTAGTATCTTTTCACCACAAAATCTGATTTTAGAAGTTTAGAAATACCTTTACAATATTAATTTTATTCTACTTTAAAATAGTTCATTAGAAATATTATGGATATTTCCAAGTTCTCCATAATCACTACCCCATCCATATTTAAGTGGCTCCATATAATAAAAACTCCTGGGGAGATTTAGTTACTGTGATCTTATGAGAGCAGATTCTTCAGAACTTGGTATCAGTAGAGAACCGATTCACTAAGCCTTTCTTACATCTTAAGCTCAGCTGAACCTATGATAGGGATTCTGCTTTTCGTAATCCAATGGACATACAGAAACGTCTTTTTATTCTTGTACGGAGACTGTCAATTCTTCCTGTTTGAAAAATTAAGACTGAAAACAAAATACAGGACAAAAGAAATGTTTTCAATTTTAAATGGGAAATTGTTTAGACAAAGAAAAGTACATTTGGGAATTATGGCATATATGTCTAGATTATTAAATGATGCTTCTTCTTTCTTTGGGTTAATAAATCAGTCTTAAAGTTTGATACTGAAATCCATTTGATGCATGCATAAAGGTGATTTACTGCATATTTAATTAATTTGTTAACTAGAGTCATCTTCCAAACATCCACACTTTATATAAAAGACAATTAAGTTAAAACTACACAAATAACAATTAATTGAAAATAATAACACCAAAAATTCAAGTGGAGGAAGAAATTTAGATTGCAGCAGTTCAATATATTCTTCCAAAAATTTCATATGTAATCAACTTTTTAAAATTACTTTTTCTAGTATACTCAGGAAAATAATTTTTGCTTCCAAAGTAATACAATAATTTACAGTTAAAGATGCTAACAGATTATAAATTAATGGTGAAATAGGTTTTCTATCCAATTACCCACCCACCTACCCATCTGCTACATCCACACATACATCCAGTAAACATCTTTGAAAGACAGCTGTGACATTGGACAGAGGAAAGAACTTGGAGTTTAGAGACCTGGATTCACATTCTAGTTTCGCCAACTGGCTTCTTATATAACTTTAGTATTCTGTCCCTTATCCATAAAATGGAATTAATATTACCAACCTCACTGGGGTGTGAATATTACAAAGGATAATAGCTCTCCAAGTGTCTAATATAAGACTTATATATTGAAAATATCAGTGGACATGATTAAGAATCACAAAATAGAGAAATGGTTATTTCAGTTCCAAACAGGCTGAAAAGTATCATTTAAAATTCAATTATATTTTATTTAGAACTTTTTCATATATTGCTTCTTATAATTTCTTTCATAGATAATTTTTTCATGTACAAGTTTTAGCATTGCCAAATGATCCCAGTATAGTTGGCATTATGTATTTTTTTCTATCTTTTCATACATTTAGTTCAGTTAGGTATACTGAGATAATAATTAATTGCTATAAACTGTATGTAAGAAAGTATAAAAATCAGCCAACGTGGAAAAAATTTAAGATTAAGGTTTGAAATCAATGGTTATGAAAATATTAAAAGAGAAATAATTTTCTTAATTTTAAAAGAATTATTTAGTTTTATCTATTTATTCATTTATTTTTAATATAACCAGAGAGAGACACAGAGAGAGGGAAAGTGAGTAGCAAGTCACCAAGTCCAGGACTTGAACTATGGTTGTCCATGTGGGAGTGTCCTGTGCTTTGACCACCACACCACCTGCTGGTCCCTTTTTTTTTTAAGAGAGGTTTTTGCTATAGCATGTGTGTGTTCACTAGGAAGACAGAGACGGAGAGACAGAAAGCAAGAAATCATCCCCTCAGGGGGGATGGACATGCTACAATCCCTTCTCTTGGGATTTTGAGTGCACACACACACATGCCTGGTGAGAGTTTTAAGCTGCCAGGGCCAGGACCTGAACCATGGTCAACTACATGGGAGTCCAGTGACATAGCCATTATGCCATCTGCTGGTACCAGGAGAGAACTTTTTGAATATTGGCTAGCTTTATGGTCAAGGACTACTGTACTTCTGTTGTTCAGTCAAAAAAAAAAAAAAATGATCTCAGGTATTGGGGCACAACATAAAAGAGAGACAAAAACAAGAGCAGTTAAAGGGAACAGTATAAAATAGATACGTTAATAATTTTACAAGGTAAGTCTTTATAAACATTTTCTTTTCTTCTTTTTTTTTTTTTTTTTTTTTTTTTTAATGAGAGGGGGAAAAGAGAGAGAGGTTTTAGACAGAGCTTCCCCCTTGGGATCCTGTATCTGAGCCTCTCAGTTAGCTAGGATTATAGGCACATACTACCACATCCAGCCTGTTCAGGTCTGTCCAGGAATGAAACCAAGACCTCCCACATGGTGTCAGCTTTGTGCAGTGGTGCCCTACAGCTTGGGCCACATCTGGGCTACAAGAACTTGAAGACATTTGTCAAATTTAAACACCCATTATTAAAACAAAACAAAACCCTTACAGGGAAAGATATGTTCTAAAAGCAGTTACCTGAATCTCTGGCCAGTTTTCAGCTTCATTTATCTATTCCAGTTTGTGATTAAAGATGCCTAAAACAAGGGCTCTACAGATAAGGATGTTGAGAGTGAGTTAATTTAAGATTTGAGACATTTCCAAATAGAGTCAGAGCTCTTTACATTCCATTCTACAGGGTAGGTCTCATTTTATACAGCAATCTGTTACAAGAATTTATTGGCAGATCATACAGCAGAAAATCCTATGGCTTTGTTGCAAACGAATTACAGGATTGCTCCAAAGATTGAAAAAAAGCAAATAAAGTCTAGAGGATCACCTTCAATTCTCAGTGCACAATATGAAGCACAAACCTGGACAGGGAACCCTCACAAGAGAGACAATAAATGGTATGGTAAACATACCTTTCAATGAATTTTTTTCTACCATGTCATTGAGTGAGAAATTTGTTTACAATGCAGTTAGAGATTTGCCTCAAACATTGCAGAATTTCCTCCTCCTGAATCCAGTTCTTCAATGTACTGTTTCTGGGTTTTGTCCAAATGTAAGAAACTCATGAAACACACAACATCAGTATAGCCAAATTTAAGCCATTGGTCAGACCAAGACAAATATCACCTATGAGCCCAGTTACAGCTAAATTGCTTTTTAAAATATTGAAATAAGTCATTCCATAACAAGGGCTAAGTAAATATTGCCTGGGCCACCTCAGCCTCTTCCCTTGATCTCTCCATAATTCAGTTATTACAAAGTGATATTTGGTATGCAAGAGGCCTTGGCTCTGTACTTGCACCAGTTGTTAATCTGAATGTTTCTCTGAGTCAGACAATACTAAAACATATCTAAGAGATGACTTCAAAAGTTCATAAATTACGGGCTTATATCAGCTTGAAAAATTTTTAAATCTGTGGAGTTTTCTCATCTATATATTTTCCATAAACTTTCTGTAGACCTCTTATATGCATGCTGAGGCAGATTGGATTTTTAAAAAATTATTTAATTTTATTTCTTCTTCTTCTTCTTCTTATTAAATTTGACCAGAGACAGAGACAGAGAGAGAAAGGGAAGTGAGAAAACAAGTCACCATAGTAGGCCATGTGAAAGTTCAGCACTTTAACTACCATGCCAGCTGTTGGCCCCACTTAAGCAGATATTTTTATTTTTTAAAAAATTTTTATTTTTAAACATTTATTTATTTATTCATTTTTATGAATTTATTTTAATTTGACCAGAGAGTAACAGAGAGAGAGAGAGAGAAGTGAAAAAGCAAGCTGCCAGGACTGGGACTCGAACCATAGTTGGCCATGTGGAAGTCCAGCACCCTTAACCACTATGCCACCTGCCGGCACCCCCCCTTCAGGCAGATTTTTAAATAACTATGTAATAATAAATATTTTAGCTGAATATGTTAATCACCCTAATTTGATCACTACACCTTGCATTCACTTAGTGAAAGATCACACAGTATCCCATAAATATGTCCATTATGTGTCAATTAGGAAAAAGAACTATGGAATACTTTAGGAAACAAAGAGTATTACAATCTCTGCTGCTAGCCATATTGCTTCTTAAATTTCAGAGAGCCTAGCTGAGAATCTGTAATACAAAAGTTATAAAAGTGAGAACCATGTAATGCTTCTATCAAAGATCTGTAATTGAAAAATGGTAATGATGACATTATAGGTCCTTAAGACCAACTAAATTCTAGCACCCTATCCAACTTTATCAGATCATTCTTGAATTATAATTCAATTGTAAATGTATGACATGTATAATTACAAACAATTTTCATGCAGTACTTTAAGAAATTCAAATGTAGTCCAAAATTAGTGGCAGTAAAATACTAAGAAAAATCTGTAAGTTACCATTCAGGTTGAAATTCTCCAGGGGAAGTGACTTGTTTTTCAGTTCATATTGCTGAGCTAGGAACTGGTAAATCATCTTTGTAAAAAAAAAAAAAAAAAAGAACAACATAATATAAATGTACATTGCAAAGGTCACTTTTAATTTGGAGGAAGTTCCCCTCTAAAGCATGTAGATATTCTGAAGATCTTACAAAATTGACAACATGAATCACTTTCATAACAAAAATGGAAAGACCTACAATGACTTTAGCATAGTTTATTTTTATCAGAGCAGAGTTTTTAGGTTGTGTTTTCAAGCTGCATTTTGCTTTTTTGCACAGTGCTCGAGTGAACATCAGTAACTATGGTTTATGTATAGAAAATGAAAAAAAAAAAATGCCTGCTGTGATATCAGTGACATTTTTGGATATAACTGGAGAACCCTCAAGGTCAAGAATAAAAAATCCTTGGAAAATGTACTGTATAAATATTGAAGCATAGGAAAAATTATATAACAAAAGCCAAGATATATGTGATAATGAAAATTTCAAAACTTTGGTAAATAACAAAATTTTAAATCATAAAAATAGTAAAAAATAGAGGAAAGAAATAAAAGAGAATCAAAAATATGCACTTAAGATAATTCTAAGTACATAAGATAATTCTTAGCACGAAGGGTAGGTAAATCTTTTTGATAAATTTTAAAATCCAGAATCATATGATATACAAATATGCTTTAAATGAAGAATTTTAAATGAAGAAAATGCCAATTTAAAAGAAGAGAACATTTTGCAGCTGTTAAGTTAAAAAATAAAATGCTGAGACCAGCAGATGGTCTGGTGGTTAAGGTGCTGGACTCCCACATGGCTGACACAGTTCAAGTCTTGGACCTGGCAGCTTGAAAATCACTCTGGGCACATGTGTGTGCATGCCCAAAATCCCAAGAGAAGAATGTTGGAGACAGGATCACTACATGTCCATCCCCCCGCCCCCGCCCCCGCCCCGGGGGAGTGATTTCCCACTTTCCTTCTCTCTGTCTATCTCTGTCTCTGGCAAACACATACACCCTAAGGCAAGAAACTAAAAAACAAATAAATAAAATAAAATAAAATAAAGAAAAATGCTAAATGCTAGATCTATTTCTCTCATATATTACTTAAAATGTTCCATAGTTTTGAAGTTAATCAGGCAATATAGATCTCCTTAGTCTGTATTTCCTTAACACCTTATGTTTCCTCTTCAGCAACACTGTACTTTAATTACTTAATTTAATGTCCCTCTTCTCTTCCAAACCACAAACACCTCTATTTGGAGGCCATGCCTATATTGTTAACTTTATTTTTTTAGTGTACAGCATAGAGTAGATGTTCAAATATATTATGGCTAAGTAAATAAGTCTCCTCATCATTCAACCAATATTCCCATTCTTGGGAAATAAACTCAACTTAATAACAAGAAGAGCAAAAACTGTTATCTCATAATAATGGTTAACAGATATAACATTTACCAATTAATATATAAGGGTGGTCTTTAAAAAGTTTATGGAAAATGGGGGCTGGCAGGTGGTATGGTTGTTAAGGCAATTGGACTCCCACATGGCTGGCTGTGGTTCGTGACCCAAACCTGGCAGCTTGCTTTCTCACTTTCCTTCTCTCTCTGTCTCTCTCTGGTCAACTTCAAAAACAAAATAAAATAAAATAATGACAATGAATAAAATTAAATAATTCTTTTAAAAGGTTTATGGAAAATGTTTATTATGAAAAGCTACACATGGATTATGATTTTTTGCACTAAAATAAATTTACTTTAATTCTACGTCTCATAAACTTTGAAGTGCCCTCATATTATTTTACACTGATCATCTAATTTTAATTCTTAGCACAGATATACCAAGAAAATATCATTTTGTTTCCATTTAGAACATGGTAAATTAAGGGAGGTCAAATAACATGTTCAAAGTCACATACCTATTAACAGGCTTTGTCAGGATTTGAGGCTTGATTTGCTCAACTTTAAAGTCCAAGTTGTAAATGCCAACCAGTATATTATATAGTGATATAAAATGTGTATGGTCAAGTTATCTATAAAAACAAAAACTAAAATCATATAACTATCTAATAATAAGGGATTAAATAGTCTTATAAATTATACGGTTTAAAGAATGACTAATATAAAAGTAAAAACAAGTTATGTATGAGAAGTAAGCAGCTTTCTAGTGTTTCATTTAGAATATAGAAACACACAAAATCAGAAGAATAAAAAAATTGAAGTGTGTTCACATGAAAGACTTAATAAGTATATTTGAGTTTCATGCTAACAATGTTTTTTTTTATGCTAACAATGGTTTTTAATAATTAAATCTGAATAGTTGGGGGTCTTTTAGCTTCTACATGTAAGTGAGATAATATAGTTTTCTTTCTATATCTGCTTATTTTATCTAGCATATTGTCCTCTATATCCATCAATGTTGTGGCCAATTGGAGGATCTCCTTTTCTGAAGCTGAATAAAGACAAAGAATTAGAGAATAAAATGATGGCTACCAGGAGCAGGGGACTGGGGGAGAAGCACCCTGAGGATGTAGGTCAAAGGATGCAGAAAGGCAGTGAGAACAGTCTAGAGATATAATGTACAAGAGGATTGTAGTTCATAAAATTGAATTATATTACAGATTAATAAGTAGGTTTTAGCTACTCATCACAAAAAAGTAACTATCTGAGAGGATAAATATGTTAATTTGCTTCACTACAGTAACCATTTCAGTCTTAATATGTGTATATACATATGTGTGTGTGTGTATATATATATATAATATCATGTATACCTCAAACATACACAATAAAATGTGTATTAGGTAAATGAAATCTGAAAACAGATGAAGAGTTTAATTATTTGCTCCAGTACTTTGTCAGAGCAACACCAAAAGTCCATCTAGTTGAATCTTTGCATTTACAAAATGTTTAAGTCATCGTTTTACCTTAAGAGATGTGTGAAATTGAGGGCATTTTATATTGTGCATTCCACTGTGAAATTCATTGTGAATTCTATAGAAGTGCAGTAACAAATTGGAGCATATGAGACTTCGCTGCATGGGCCCTGCAGGGCACAGAGTAGCGAATTAAATATTTTGTGCACATTCCAATACATGGCCAGGGTTTCACTTCACATGAAGATAAAGAAAACTGCAAAGAGAAAGCTGCAGCATAAGTCAGCAGTGCAGAAAGAGATGCACCAAGATTTGAATAACGGAATCTGAGGAACTGTTTCAGATTTGAGATCAAGATTATATCAGTTCTCCCTGGGACAATCAAAGGTGATGACGTTAATCTATACATCTTGACATTTATTTACCTTGGGCACCCTACTAGATCACCTCTTAAAAGAGAAGAGTAGTGGAAGACTGCTGGACAAAGGTGCTCTCTGTTCTCTAAATTGAGCCCCATGGCCCACAGAGATAACCGCACAGGACAATGCTCATTCATAAAGCATGTTCTAATCTCTGACTAAAAGAAGGAATACAGGACTTCAAACTTCCTCGCTGCCACATGGACAACTGAACCCTTAATTGTGGTGTGGACTGAGACTACTAGTTAGACAGCTGTGTGTGCTTGCTTCAGCAATGCCACCATGCTGAGCTACATACGACTGAGTGAAGCTAGTGACCCAGGAACAGCATCCTTACCTATTTTTAGGACGAGTGATGACTGGGTTGCAGCAAACTGAATAAAACATCCTTTGTGATAGTGTCTACCTACAGGGTTGGCACATGGCAGATGTTCTCAAAATGTTAGTCATTTTAAATAGAAAACTAAAAACAAAAACACTCTTTAAAATTTATAATAATTAATTATTCCCCTTGGCAACCTACTGCTGTAGCACTAGAATGTTCCAGTTTAGGGGACAGTGGGTCTATTTATTTGTTGCTTTTTTTTTTTTTTTTTAACAATACATACAGTTTGGAGGAGCAAGGGCACAGCTCTGATAATGCATTTGCTCATACCTTCTCTGTCTAGTGCATGGCTCAAAAATAGACCATCCTCCATTTTTAACAGTAACCCAAGTGTTTCTGATGTAGGTAGTCTGGGAACCAGACTTTTAGATCTACCACTCTTATACTTCTTAACAAATGAGAGAGAATGTGAATGTCATTTTAGTAACCTTCCATCTATCAAAGCATTCCCTGACCCCCATAAGATCAACAGTAGAGATTCTGACAGAAATTCAAAGAATTTTTAAATTTTTACCAGAGGGCATGTGCACCTCAAAGAGACAAAGAGAGATAGAAAGAGAGGAAGCACTTTCCACAGGGAATGGTCCTGCCAGTTCTCTTGTAAACCTACATAAGTGAAGGGAGAGAGCTTCACAGTTGCTCCTTGAGAGAGGAGATTTCCCTATCAATCCACAAGAGTACTCCGACTTTTTGTGAAGGGACCATACTTTCTTGACTCTTCAGCACACTCAGAGTCAAGCGAAAGAAACTCTGCTTTTTCAATCACTAAGTGTATGCTAGCTAGCAGAAGTCAGTAGATATTGTATTGTTATTTTCTTTAGTCTTACAGACTTCAACTTAGCCATAATTTATGCTGTATGCAAAATGTTCTAGAAAATAAGTACCCAGAAGAGCATGTGTATTTTATTATTATGTTTTGCCATAAATTAAAATTATTTTAGATTTTTGCCATAGGGTGTGTGTGCTCACCAGAGAGAAACAGAAAGAGAAAGTAAGAAATAACTCCCAAAGGGAGATGGCTATGCTGTAATCCTTTCTCCTCCATTCTCCTCTTGGGATTTTGGGCATGCATGCAAAAGCATCCAGTATGTTTTTCAAGCTGGCCAGTCTGGGACATGAACTAAAGAGTAGGCCATGTGGGATTGAGTGCCTTACTACCATGCCACCTGCTGGCCTGCCACAAATCATTTTAAGAGTATCTCCTCAGAAAAAGAAAACTATACTCACTTCATTTTTTTTCGAAGGCCTGCTCAATTTTTAAAATCAATTCTGTCATTCCAAACTGTTCAACATTTCTAATGATAGCAATTTGGCAATTATGTATAATTTTTAAAAATAATGTTTATTTACCATCTTTGTTCTAGATGATATATCAAATTATAATTCTATTACTTATCAGCTTTAACTGATATTTTTAGGCTCCATATTGCTACTTCTTAATAAACAAGAGACTGTGAATGCCATTTTAGTAGCCTTCCTTCTATCAGAGCATTCAGTGACACACATTAATAAATATTATGCCCACAGTATTAAATTGTCAGAAAAGTCAAGAGGATTTTTGCAGCAGATGGTGCTAGTTCAATTCTGGAAGTACTAGAGTCATTCGCATCTATGTTATTGCTATGTCATTTGGCAGCAGACAGTTTGAGCTTCATTCTTAAAAGAATAAATAAACATGCGATTTGGTTGAGTTTTAGAGATTTTACAAGTTGAAGATGGAAGACCAAAATGCGCATTTTCACCATATTTTACTGTTTTACTTCTTTAAAAAGAAGAACACGTGTCAAACTTGTAAAAAGTTCTGTAAATTTATGGTTCCAGTGCTTGAAAAGAAGGTCAATGCCAATGAGGTTCACAAAATTCCATGCTAGTGATTTTGATCTCAACAACACTTCTCAGTAAGGGAGGCTTACTGAAGTTGATGACGACAAAATAAAGGATTGATCAAGTCAAACCCACATTACATGATATGAAAGATTGCAGAAAACATTGAACATCCATCATTCAAGTGTTCATAACCATCTGAAGAACCTGGGATACATAAGCAAACTCGATGTTACAGTTCTTTGTGAACTCAAAGACTTTCATTTGATGGTATGTACAAACATCTGTGATATGCTCATTAAACATGAGGAAAACAATCCTTTTCAAAGCTACTGATAACTTCTGATGAGAAGTGGATTGTTTACAACAAGGTGGTGCACAAATGATCTTGGTTCCGATGTGATGATCTACTTCAAACATCAAAAGCAGATGTTCATCAGAGGAAGGTTATGCTCTCAGTGTGGGGGAGTTTTGAAGGTGTGTTCTTTGAGCTCCTACCAAGGAACCAAACAATCAATTCAAATGTGTAAGGTCAATAATTTGACAGTTTGAATGAATCCATCATCCATAAATATCCAGAGCTTGGTGATTGTAAAGTAGTTGTGTTTCATCACAATGGAAGACCACACACAAGTTTGATCACCTGTCAAGTTATCGGAGCTTGGAAGAGAATTGTTGCCACATCCACCATACTTGCCTGACCTTGGGCTGTCCGACTTCCATGTATTTCGCTCTCTTCAAAACTCCTTGCGAAGTATGACATTCAATTCAGATAAGGCTGTAACTCAGCACCTTGTTTGGTTTTTCACTGATAAAGACAGATCCTTCTATGAACAAGGAATTACAAAGCTCACTGAAAGATGGCAAAAGATTATTGAATAAAATGGCCAATATATCATTGATTCATCTTTGTTCTTTATATAAATAAATGAGCTTTGAAAAACATATAAAAAATATGTCATGACTTTTCAGACAACTCAATATTCTACTTACAGTAGTTGCATTTTAGTTCAATTTTTTGAGAAAGTGCCAAAATTCTTTCTCCTCACTCTCAATTTTTGTTATATGTATATATCTAAATTGTCAGGACAGAGGTTTATTGTTTTTTCCTCTAATCCAAATAATGCATTTTAGCTTTAACTCCGTTAAATATATTAAAATGTTTATCACCATTCGTTTTGCAGAAGTTTTCTCTATTACCCTTTAACTGGCTGAAGGTCAGTCTTTGGTAGGTGAGCAGAATTTCTTGAGTTGTGACACATTAAACATTGTTTGTAGCCCTTATACTCAATAAATATTCTGGTCAAACATAATAATTCTGGTTTCCATCTTCTTTCCTTGAGTATCCATCCCTAAGAGATTTTGCTCCACTGAACTCTCGTGTTAAATATCACCAAGAAGAGAGGAAAATTCTAAGGCCAACCTGATTTTTTTCCCTTCTGGGAATAATGAAATCTTTTTGCCTGGCTGTTTAAAACATATTTTCTGTAGCATTAAAGGCTAATAAATTTACTAGAGTATGTCTTAGTAACTTATGTTTAGGCTATGTAACAGAAGGATATGTCTCAGTGGTAGCTGGGGTCAATTTTCACTGCTACATGACTTATTGTTTGAATAGATTTGGGTATTATTTTCTGCTTACAACATTTTTTTCTTTCAAACTATATTTCCAAATATTTGTTTCATTTCATTGTTTGTTTGTTTTCTTCTTCAGGGACTCTTATTATGCATATATGTAAGTTCTACTTTGGGTGATTTATCTATCTATTTATTATTTTCTCCCTAATTCTTTTTATCTTCCACTTTTTATTTAACTATCTTGCACTGTCTTATTTATACCCACTTTTTTTTTAATTTTCCACAGGGTGCATGAGCTCACTGGAGAGAGAGAGAGAGAATTTGAGAGAGAGAGAACACCCTCATGGGTGCATGGTCACAGTTTAACTGTGACTCTTTTGACTGTCAGAGAGTCACCTGAGCACACAGAATAACTACTTGATATCCAGAGATCTGAGTCAAGAGGAACAGGGAGAGGCCATACCAGGTATGCACACACTAAAAGTCTCTCTTGTCCTCCATATTTAGAGGGAAAGAAAGTAATTTTCTAGAGAAAGTTTTGTTTTGATTTTTAGAGAATCAAAAAAAAAATGAGGGTTTTTTCTGGAATAGGTTGGTTTTGGTATCGATTAAGGGGTAATAGCTAAATGATGCCAGAGACTGGCTAAAACACCCTGGAATTTGGAAAACACATTTGTCAGATCACACGCCCATCTAATGGCCTGCTGTTGTCTGCAAGCAGGAAAGTAGGTTTTGGCTTCCTGTTGTTCACAAGTAGGAAGACTGTATTCCCTAAACATACATTTACTCATTCACTCAGAGTTCACAGATCCGTAGTGTTCTTGAAGCATGGCATTTCTGTTGTTCTTTAACATTTAATCCCTTCTCCATTTCTCCCTCTTTGGGGATTTTAAACATGCACGTGTGAACGCACGCACTCACACACATACGCACGATGTTTTTCGAGCTACAAGGTCCAGGACTTGAAATGTACAATCATCCATGTGGGATCTAGCCACCTTAACACTATGGATGAGCCCTCATTTATATTCTCTATGTCTGTGCTGTCTTTTCTACGGTGTATATGTCATGTCTTTTCCTTTTAATTATTTTGAATTCTTGTATTTATGATTCATGGTCTTCTTTCACAGAAGTAAGAGTTTAATTAAAAATTCAATGGATAGTAAAACTTAAGGTCACAACTTTCATATCTGCTGCATAGCAACTTTTTTCTAATAAGCACTGATCTGTTGACAAGCTTGTGCTCTTTTACAATTTTTTCTAATAATTCTCTTGTATCAATTGTCTTACAGTTCCTTTTTTATTGTTTATCTGTTGAAAGGGTTTGTTTCTCCTAGACAAGCTCTTAGGCATGTATTTCTTATGTAAATGTGTGTATATTAGAAGGAGGAGCTGGAAGGAGGAAGGTATGTGTGTCTGTGTATAAATATCCAGAAGTACCTCCCAGGGTTACAAAGCAGTAGCTATAGCAATTTACCTTAAACTCTGGTCCAAGATTGTATTCCTGGGATGGCCATTTATCTAAGGTTGCACAGTAGGGACAAGTACCAGTTTCAGATCCCACAGAATCCCTTAGTCATTTTGTGAAATATGGGAGCTTTTGCATACAAATCCCCTTGAAAAATCAGAACCTACTGAGTGAAGCAATTTCTGCCAGTATGAAAATAAATGTATTATGGAAACTATGTGCATACTATATCAGGTAAAACTGGCCATTTGTCTGCATCTGACAACACAAGACATTAAACCTTGTTACACATAAGGTAATTGGGGGTATATGGTATTTGTGTTGTAAGCTAAGAAATGCCTAAAATAAACATAGGGTAAGAGATGATTATTTTAATATTCCTACTGGGCAGGGATACCCAGAGGGAAATAACTTTTTTGGCTTAAATGAACCTGGCTTTAATTCTCATTCTAAGCATAAGATTGTGAACAAATTACAAAATTTCTCTGAGCCTTTGTTTAAATTATCTAGAAAATGATGTTAGTTGGTAGACTGACTCCTAAGTGAAGTTTAATAAAAACCAGTTTCTTTCACTCTCTACCTTGATGGTGGTAGAAATAATCAATTGCGTATGTGTGTGTGTGTTGTGTGTGTGTGTGTGTGTGTGTGTGTGTGTTTTCCTTAAGACATGTGCACTCACCAGAGAGAGACAGATAGATAGATACCACAAAAGGGAAAGTGAGAAATTACCACTCTGTGGGATGACCATGCTGCAATCCCTTCTCCTTCATTCTCCTGCCAGGATCTTGGGCATGCACGCACATGCACCTGATGTGATTTTCAAACCAATGGGTCCAGAACTTGATCTGCATTTAGCCAGCCAGTGACATAATCGCTATGTCATCTGCTGGTCCTTGTATACACACACACACACACACACGCACACACGTGTGCGTGTGTGTGTGTATATATATATATGTGTGTGTGTGTGTGTGTATATATATGTGTATGTATGTGTGTGTGTGTGTGTGTATAATTTGTACATTTTAAAAACAAAAAATTCTGAAATATTAACTCTTAAGCAGCCTGTAATAGCTTCTGGACTGAGTATTTGTTAGACAAGATGGCGGAAGGACACAAGTGAAGAACCCTGTGATTAACCCCTGAACTGCCTCTCAGAAGCAGGTAAAAAGGGCTTTATTGATGGAAGGAAAGAAAAGTGACATTTCCCTGCCAATGCAAATATTTTTTTCACTTCGAAGGTGGTGAATCATAAAAATCAACGCTCCTTATTAAGGAGACACTGTGAAGTATGTGTGGTGGCCAATAAAGTCTACTTAATGAAGAACAAGATGGGGAGCTCTCCCAAATGATTCTATGGGTTAAATCTACACTGGGTTAAAACCACCACTTGAATTCTCCACATGTTGAAGTTCCAGTGTCCACACATTGAACATCCAAATCCAACTGAACTTTTGAGTTCACTAATGTGAACTAATAATGGCTGCCTCAACTTCTTCCTCAATATATATGTGCACTGCTGAAAAATTAAGTCATCTTGCTGCTAGAAGGACTGGATAACTTTTCACATCATGTTGTCTTGGACTTGGGGACCACAGTTCTGCTCCTCAGCTCCAGCTCCCTGTTTTTACTACCTAAATAGTGAAACCACTTTTCTTGGACTTGTCTACACCTTTCTGGCACACTGTTCCTGCAGTTGAAGCTCATTCTCAGTGGGAACTCCATACACAAGGCATGCCTCCCATGAGTGTCCTCACTCTTGGTCTCACATGTTTCACTCACATTATAATTATACACATAAAGATGTTGCAAGGCAACTTGAATATTAAATGAATGAATTTCAATTCTTACAGTTAAACCTTGAAAAAAAAAATCGTATCATCAGAAAGCAAAGGGTCCAAGGCCTTATTTTTCATTCTCTGCAAGAATAACTCCCTTGTATTAAGATGGAGCACTATGCTCTCAGCACTGTTAGAGCTTCAATAAAATAAAAAGTCTATTGAAACAAAGTGTATCCTTTACAAAACTATAGTTGAAGACATGGTCTATTCTGTGCCTCAATATCCCTTACAAAAGAACGTACAAAATAGATTTTATCTCTAAGTCGATGTCAGGACAGTTATTCTCTGTAGATTTATTTAGACACTTTTTTTTCCTATCACACAGTGAAAAGGATACAGCACAAGAAATTCTTTTTAGTCTATTTCTAGAGAATCTAGAATTCTATTCAGCAGTCTTGTCATTATATTTAAGTCAACTCAGATACCGGTATCACATATTATTGTTCCTTTTAGGCTACTGGTTTAGTTTACTGGTCTCCATCTTCAAAATACAAGTTTCTTTATTGATTATCATGAAGAAAGACTTTTTAAAAATTTATGGCTTTATGGAGATATATTTAAAATATAAAAACTTGCATATATTTAACGCATGAACTTTGATGAGTTTGAATATATGCACGCAGCAATGCCATCACCACAATCAAGATTATATTTATCACTTGCGAAAGTTTTTCTCTTTACTTTTCTTTTCTTCTTTTTTTTTTTTTTTTTGGGAAAGGTTTTTGCTATAGGGCGCGTGTGCTCACCAGAAAGACAGAGAGAGACAGAGAGACAGAAAGTGAGAAATCACGCCCCAGGGGGGATGCCCATACCGCAATCTCTTCTCCTCCATTCTCCTCTCGGGATCTTGAACATGTACACACACGTGCCCAGCATGAGTATAAGCCACCGGGTCCAGGACACGAACCGCGGTCGACTACGTGGGAGTCCAGCGACACAGCCATTACGCTAACTGCTGGTCCCAGTTAAAACATTTTTAAATGGTTGAAAGTTAAATTTCTACTACTCCTCATTTCTCCAGTCTTGCTCTCTGTAGCTAATCACTGTTAATAGTTCCTTATATAGCATTATAAAAATTGCCTTGATGGTCCGTGTGGAATTTTTCCTGCAAACTGCGTAAGAGTACTCCCAGGATGAGTTGTGTCACACTGTTGGATCATTGTGGGTCAGGCTGTACCTGATGTTCAGATGTTTTTCTCTTACAAATAAATTTATTTAAATTAAAAAAATATTACCTTGAAATTATTTTTAACTGGGACAGGCAGGTGTCATCACAGTTAAGGGCACTGGACTCTCACATGGCCAACCGCAGTTCAAATCCTGGACCTGGTGGCTTGCTTTCTCACTTTCCTTCTGTCTTTCTCTGGTCAAATTAAAAATAATAATAACAAAAAAAATTTTTAATTCATTTTCATTTTTAATAGGTCACAACAAGGCTATATATGATGTAGACAGAATATCAAACAAATAATTGAAGGTTGTTAAACTATCAGTCAGTACTGACAAAAAAAAAGACAAAACACTGAGTTCATCAATCCATACATAATCCATACATCTGTATAAAAGCCTACCACATCTGACTAACTTTACATAGAGATTGCATTTTAAATGATATAATGTAGAGACCTTAACTTACAGCATCTCAGATCTGAGGGTAACCTTAGGCCAAAATTAGTATTACTTCCTGATCACATAGACAACTAAAGCCCTGAAGTTTAAACAAATTAGTCCAATGGGATGGATCCAAATCCCTTAACTCTGAACTAAATGAGATAATGTAGAACTCTGTGAACTGAAAATGTAAAACTAACTATGGGTGCACAACACATCAAAATAAAATGACAACACAGTCTCTATATACTTCACTGATTTTTTTTTTAAATGCAAAATAAATCCATTCAGTGCCGATAGTGTCTGGGGGTCTGTACTACTCTATAAATAAAAAAGTAAAAAATCTTGCTCTCAAGGTGTTTAAATCCATGATGAATAGAAATTATTTCTAAAGGATTTATAAGAACACGAATGTTGTAAGAATGAGAGCAAGGAACAACTCATGCACAGTGATGGTATCATGAGAAGGTGGGTTTCAGCCAGGCTTAGAGGATGGGTGAAAGAGAGAGGTTTCCAATAAGGAAACAGGCACGAGTAAAGGTGCAGAAATAAGAAGGTTCCTGGTGTGTTCAGAAGATAATGAGTAGCTGAGTTTGACTGGAACATTGGATTCGTATGCGTGAAAATTGACAATTATTAAAAATGACAGGTAGGCTTTAGTGGGTGGAAGACTCTAACTAGCATACTTAGGAACTTAGACTTTACCAGGATGCCACTGAAGGTTGTGGAGGAAGGGAGTACTATAAAAATGATATTTTCCTTGGAGTGACTAAGAAAAGAGTATGCTAGACAATTGGGGGTAGTATAAGAGTTGATATTAGGGGATTCGGTGAGGAATTGATACATAATGAAAGAGACTGAGCAAATTTGGAAAAAAATTTCTTTTCTGATAAAAATTGTCTCTGTATCTTTAATTTCTTTGGATAAGTATAAGATATAGATCTCAAATAGATGATCTGCAAAATGATCCTCAACAATTTCCATACCCATTTATTTAGTATATATTGTTCTGGGGTGAATGATGTGCCACCTCCCCCCCAAAATTCCCCAGTACCTCAGTACCTTATTTAGAACCAAGGTCATGGCTGATGTAATTAGATAAGATGAGGTCATACTGAGTAGGGTGGGCCCCAATCCAATATGACTGGTGTCTACTTATTGGAAAGGAGAAATATAGACAGGTAGACATTCACAGGGAGAATGGCTTGAGAAAACGAAGGAAGAGATTGGGGTGGTACTTTATTTTTTTAAAGGAAGTTCTTTTTTTTTTTTTTTTGCTTTAGGGCATGTGTGCTCACCCGAGAGAGAGAGAGACAGAAAGAGAGAGAGAGAGAGAGAGAGAGAGAGAGAGAGAGAGAGAGAGGAAGAGAGAGAGAGAAAGCAAGTAATCACTCCCTAGGGGGGGATGGCCATGCTACAATCCCTTCTCCTCCATTCTCCTCTCAGAACTTTGGGCAGGCACACACACAGCCCCAGTGTGAACTTCAAGCCGCTGGGTCTGGGACTCGAACTGCGGTTGACCATGTGGGAGTCCAGCAATATAACCATTATGCCATCTGCTGGTCCCATGTGGTGATATTTCTACAAGCCAAGAAACACCAAAGACTGCCAGCAGCCCACCAGAAGAGGCATGGTACAAATTCTCTCCAACAGCACTCAGAAGAAATCAACCCTGTTGACACCTCAATCTTGGATATCTGGCCTCTAGAACTGAGACAAAAATTTTTTGTTGTTTAAGTCACTGAATTTGTGGTATTTATTATAACGTCTAAGTGAAACAATACATGTATCAATAGCAGATTCCAGGACACCAAGTTTTGGACCTTCAATTTTGATGTCTTATTGAGACAAGAAGGGGAAGAAAGGCTATTAACTGAGTTTTCCAAGTTTAAGAACTGAGGAATTTTCATAATACTTGATCACTATATGTGACCTAAAGAATATAAGAATTATAAAAAAGAAGAGTCTATGTTAAAAATAAATCTCAAGCACTTCTTGGTTCTAAAGATTCTATATGACTAATAATTGTTGTAATACAGAGCCATAGCTATAACTAGCAACATCAGTATGCATGAATATAAGATTTTTCATTCATTTTGTATTGGTTATTTCCCAGCCAAGGAAATCACCCCTTATCTGTTATTTCTGCTATCACATAGGAAATTGACAAGCATAAAGAGGTGTTGAAAAATAGAAGAATATTACCAAATGATTTGGCAATGACTTTCATTATTGGAGGGCTCATAGGTGAACCATTTCTACATATTTCTCTTTTCAAAGTTATCCTTGCATTTAACTAGTCAGATTCACCGAAAAAGTAGACCTAAATTGGGTGGGATAAACAAAAAAAGGGCCTGTCTTCCTTCAAGGGATTAGTAATACTCACCATGTGGTTTTTCTTAAATTGTCATTTTGCCTGATTAGGAAGAAAAAAAAATTCTTTTCTTAAAAAAATTTCCATAGAAAGTTTTTCACTCCAAGCATTTCTTGTTTACATTTCTATTGTCATTGGGAATTCACTTAACACAAATAGCCTTATTTCTCCTCAATTGTCATAGCAAATACACATATAATTTCTTACATATATTTCACCTCTCAGAAAAATCAGTCTGCTCATGAGGTTTTGCTTTCAGAGCAAACAATTTATGATAATACCTTTTGGTTATTTGGTTTTTTTGTTGTTATTGTTTCCTCAGCTATTTCAATCTGTGGTGAGAAAATATCCTCCTAACCAGAAAATTGCTTTCTCCTATTCAATAGTTTCCTGATTGCCCAATAAGCCATCACCACTTTTCCAGATACTAAGGCTTCTGCAACCCTGTATCCAGTTTTTTTTTCCTGTTTTCTCATTTACTCACACTCCAAACAAAGTATATGCTTCTGTTTTTATGTTCAACTTATGGTTTGCAAAACCCTTTACATTCTTGGGCTTTTGTTCCTCCTCTAGTTTATGATAACTGGAGGACTTTTCATTCCTGAAGTCAGGATTCCATGTTAAACTTTTTCTCATACCGTGGCTGGTCTCATTACGCAGAACTGGTCTCACATTCTTGGAGTTACTGGTTCACACAGATAAACACACACTTAGAAGAACACTGTGCATGAGTGAGTTTATGATTTTTTCTTGAGGGCAAGGAACATTTTCTATACAATCAATTATTGCTCATTGAATCCACATCTGTGAGAGTGACACAAATATCCTGTTATAAGAGAACGTATGTGAGCACAGAGACTCTAGATCACTTTCGCATCCTGAGTCACTATTCTCAGATTCTCTGCAAATGGGGTTCTTTCTTTATCTGTGGCCATGATCCCATCAGTTCTAAACCCTAATGTTCCTCAGCTTTCTTCTGTTAAACTGAAAGCTTCTTCATTTTTATGTTTTTCATTTTGACCTAACATGGCTTCAACAATGTTTAATGTAACAAAGAACCTGTTACATAAATATTTGTTGGTTGAAATAATGAAAAACTGAATGTCCTTCTATCATGTAATTTCTTGCAGAGCAATAAAAAGCATGCTAAAACAATGAAAAAGATTAGACACTGATGTCAAATCTAGCATATTCAATTCTTTATAAGTTTATTAAATTATCTGAATACATGATCAAAATTAAACTTCACTTCCCCCTACTCAATCCTCCCTTAATTATCTAATCCTCTTTGTTCTTCTACACTCTAATGACTCTGTGTTATCTTTTATTCCTCATTCCTGCTATATACTGCAAATCATTCTCTTATAAGGAATTTCTTAGTTCCACAACTTCATTGACACTGAGTGATCAATTTTTCTTCTTAGCCTTTCCACTAGGCTAATTTACCCATGGATTAACATATCATCACTCAGTTTTGGTCTTCTCTTATTTCTTCTACACACACATACACACACACACATAAATATAGATATATGGTAGAAAATTATTACTTATTAATTTACTATAAATTTAATGATAAATATATTATTTACAGAGTACATGTGTACTTGTCCAAGAGAGAGAAAGAAACAGAGAGAGAGAGAGAGAGGGCACCCTCCACCAATGGGGCATGGTCATGCCATAATCCTTCCTCTTCATTTCTCCATTCTGTCAGGATTTTTTAGCACACATGCAATTACGCTGGTATGTTTTTCAAGCTGCTTGTGCTGATATCTGAACCCCAGTCAGCCATGTGAGATCCAGCTTTCTATTCATAGTGTTTAATCACTGCTCTATAGTGCTGGCTCTCTTACTTGAGATTCAACCTTATACTTCAAACCGACAAGACTTTCCACTTGGAAGTAGTGACTTTTCCTTTAACTTACACAATAATAGGATTCCTTAGAGCTACACTCTATTTATTTTTTTTTGTAGACTTCAACTGATAAGTCTAAAAAGCATTAAAAAATAAAGGCATAGATAAAATTTGAGTACAGATTTTACTTGGAAATATTTCATGTATGTATGACATATTTTAATACTAAGGTAAACTGTTTCACAATTGTAACTTAGAAAAACCTGAAGTAAAATTATTAGTGGTATTTATAAGATTCAATACCAATTACATCACTTAAACATTACCTTCTGATAACAATAAATTATCTTTATACGTTATTGGTGGAACTTGCTCAATAAAATCTGATTAAAAATCACGGTACTCTGTAAATCTTTTACTCCACTATAAAAATGTGAAGCCAAGAATAGTAAGATAGTACATCTGATAAAAATAAATTAAGCAAATAAGACACAGTCTTATTACCGACATAAATAAGCATTTTCACAATCTGTGAATGATGCCTAATTAAGAGATTACTTGTATTCTCTGGAACTGTTTTATTTTCCCCACAGCAAAATGCTGTCAATGAAACAATCCTGTATTAGCTCTGTTTTAATGTGTTATAGTGCTTTCATTTTAATTATATAAATAAAAGACATTACAATGGCCTTTAAAAGTGAAAATTAATTGTAACTCTAATACTATTTAATGTAATTAGAGTATGGCATTAAGGGCCGACCATTTAATGAGTATATATGCTCTGACATTGTCTCAACTATATTGTATTTGTTAACCAAATTATTCAATGTTATGAAATAATTTCAGTCTGTATTGGTAACTAAGCAACATGCTAGAACAAAACATATAACTAGTTGTAATGTCTTTGATAGTCCAAGTTCTGTCTTACCAGTTTCAGTGTCTCCAGCAACTGGCATATTGCCTTGCATATAATAGGTGCTCAGTAATTTTTGATTTTGAAAACTAGTTTGAAAGGAAGTCTAGAAACTATTTTCCTCTAAGCTTATACAAAATCAAAAAGACCAGTTTTCTGCTTTTTTCTTGCCATCAGAAGAAAACAACTTTTCAGGAAAAGTGCAGAATTCATCATTTATAGCCACTTTTGATTTTTATATTTATGTAGCTCATTACTTTTTTCCAGAAGAAGGAAAATGTTTCTAATCTGTTGTGAAAACAGAGTTTTATCATTTTTGAAACTTTAACAACATAAAATATATGTGCATTAATCACTGTGCTCTCTTCTTTTTTAGAACAAAATGTGCAGTGCAGAGGAAGCCAACCCATTTAAAGACGACAGGAAAGAGTAACAACTGTGATCCACATCATTAATTTTGACAAATATTCAAGAAGTCCTAAATTCTTTAGCTTAAAAAGGAGACATCTTTCACATTTAAGTAAAATTATTTTACCACCATTTTTCATTCACTGCTTTGTGTAATATTTTATTTATACATAAAAGAGGCTATCCTTAAATTTTATGGACTTATAAAATGTAGCAGAATGTTCATAATTTGTTGATTCATTCCTTTTATCAACATCCATAAAATTTTACAATTAGGTGATATTATTTCTCAGTAAGGATAGGCAGATTGCAGAAAATGCTTAGGGGTTTATAAGATGATATAAATAAATTTTAAATACAGCATCAGCATTCATTATCTTGTGAATGTGCTTTTTGCTTACAAGTGTGACCCTAGATTGTATGTTAGGAAAACTTGATGTTGTTTCTGTCTTCCTTTGTAACCCTGGGCAGGTCATGTATTAGAATCCCAGCTTCATTAAAGAGTTAAAATAAGATCATCTCCAAAGACGCTTCTGGTGAAAGTTTAATAATAATAACAGCAACAACAATAAATAGCTAGCCTTGTAAAGTTCTGATTACTTAATACAACACTCTATACAGTAGCTGCTATTATTATATTTATTTTACATATAAGGAAACTGAGTCCTGAGAGGTTGAATAAATTGTTCAAGGCCATATGGCTTAAAGCTGACAGTGCTAGGAACTGAACCAGGCAGCATGGATCTCTAGTCTGTGCTTCTAATTGGCATATTCTACTGATCTTTTTTTTTTTTATTAACAATACCATATGTTTCTGCTTATGGAATTAATTGAAAGTTTTATTCTTTCCCTCTTGGTCTTCACAGAAATAGCATGGGTTTTAAAACGAATTAATTTCCTTTTAAATTATGTTATTTATCCGCTCACTTGTGATCGGGTGATTACACTCAGTCTTTTTCCTTATCTGAAAAATGAGAAGACTCACCTCTCTCACAGGCCTGTGGTAAAACTAGATGGATAGTCTAGCACAGTGCCTGGCATACAACAGGCATTAAACCTATTTCCTCTCCTTCCCTGTGTTTTAGCTCTAGAAGCTAGGGCTGAGGCCAGAATTTGAAATCAAGACAACATAGTATGCAATTTTAGGATTCATACTCCTAGTCGCTCCAATGAGACTTAAAATAAGACCAGTGCAGAAATGTGGAGTCATGAAATGAAATTAAAAAGAGAAAGACCTGCATGTCCTTATAGGGTATAACCAGTTCTACAAAACCCTAACAGCTAAAAATTCCTGGGAACTGGTGAATCTAGTCAGTTTGATCTTTATATTAACCTCAGATTCTTGCATGTAGTCAAGACTGTCTGGTAACAATACAATGATCTGTAAGAATCTCAGTCCTGGGTACATGTTCTTGTGCAACCTGTTTTTTCTTTTTCTTTTTTTTTTTTTTTCAACATGAATCCTTGAACAAGTACAGAATTTATTTCAAGGCTATTTTGGGAGAACAGAACTTAATATAGTGAAAATTATAAAGAACAAAAACTGCTGAGAGAAAATAGTTAGGACCTCACCAATTTTTTTATTACATCAGTTAATCATCATCAGTCACTCTCCCACCTTTCAGTTATGTTTTAATTACGTTAGAAAAAAAAAAAACGAAAGGCAAGAATTTGTGGCATACATCTTCCTTTGAATTTTTGAATGATAAGGCTTAAACAAACAGCTAAGAGGACGGGCTGAATAAAAAATAAATTGACAGCAGGATTAGTTTTAGGAAGATTCAAGGATATGGATTAAATAGAGTCACTCTTTCTATTAAAATTTAGAATTCAGATTAGAACCACATCTCTTTGTTTTTCTATTGAGTTCTACACACTTTGGTCTGTTAATGAGAAATAACTATTACATAATTCTGATGTTTAAAAAGGTGACTCAGATCTGTAGAAATAGGAAAATTTGTATACCTTCATATAGTTGATTGTACAGAACACATGGACAAACCAAGTTTAAATCATTCATTAAAAAAAATCAGAATATCAATTTTGTTTAAGGGAACAGATTTATTAGGACATTTTTATTATATAATAGTTTCCTATACCTCAAGAGTAGCATAGGATTTGAAAATAAAAATGATCAGTTTGATTCTAAAACCAAGAGGAGCTGTATAGAGCAAAGAAATAACATACTCTATTATAATAAATATATATAGTTTACCCATTTATTTCTTCCATGAGCAAGAGAGACAGATAAAGGCAAAGAAGAAATAGAGAGACAGCATCCCCATTGTGGTCTTGATGCCACAATTAACCTCAGCTTCAGCTAGTCCTGGACCATGGGCTTGCATGTGTCTGGCACACTCAGCAAAGTCTCCACAGGCAAGCCTGAAACCTTCCCATGTGGATCAACTTCACAGTTCTGCAATTTTCCACGAAACCACCATCCAGCCCCTACATTAATATTAATGAAGTATGTGATAGTTTACATGCATCTGACTCGTGAGATATTGTAGAGTTGAAGGATTCACACTAAGTTAAGGTAACTAACACTTACAGTGAATCAAAATATTATTAGTGGCTGTTTTGTCTTGTTATACATCTGTTAAAATTTACTTAACATTAAAATTTTGTATTCGCAAATTTCACTTAGAACAGAAGATTCTGCATAATTGCAACACAGTGATTTCAAGTTTGCCACTTACTCGCATGTAAGGACTTCCTCAATAAAAATATACTCAGAAGAAAAGGTGAATAAATTATTTAATATTTTATCTATGCATGAGAAAAAGTATAAAGGGAATAGGTCACTCTAAGTATAATTCTATAACAACTCTAGGTGAATTATTATGTCAGATGTATCAGTTTAGGTTGAAATAGATTTTTTTAGTTAAAATGATTAAAACATCAAATTAAGTTCTGGGATTGTAAAAATGTACAAATTATTACAATTCATGGACTCTTTCCAAACTTTAAAAGCACTTCAATGTGAAAGATGGACACTTTCTAAGGAACAGGGATCAGTCTGAGCTGTACAGAATTCATATAAGGCAAAGTACTTATGGATTGACATGGACCTTAAATCTTTCTTCTGTGGCTTCAATATTTTAAAGTGCCAGGCATCATGGTGAGTGATTAAAAATGTCAACTATCTCACAACTCTCAGTGATTCAAACTTGTATCATCACAGGGCAAGTGGTAGTAAACCAAAATTATTAATGTTTTTATTTCAATCAAAACTATGGTAATTTTTTGTTTGTACTAAGATACTGTCCCACTTTTCAGGAATGTTGCCTACTTCTCCAGCAGTGCTAATGGCTATAAGATAAACCATATATAAATTAAAAATGGAAAGAATGCCCCTACAGTTGGAGGATACATGAAACATCACTTTTTTTTTTAAGCAAAAAACACATTTAGCAGGTCTTCATGCTTACAGGACTACTAAAAATAAATCTTTGGATTTTCATACACTCTACATAAAGCTCAGAATGCCAGTTATGCAATGTTAGACATGGATGACTTGAAGCATGCACAAACAGCTTTGCCTCATTTGGAGAAATTTTAACCAAGTAATAATTTTGGAAATGGTCATCACTCAGGCAGAAATTTCTTTGAAACATTCTCTCCCTTGGTGGACCCACAAACAACTTTGTAACAGTCCTGGTTTCTCAAAACATGGTAGGAAGATCTCATAGAGGTCATCTAGCCCAGGATCCCAAACGGGTCAGAAACCTCTTTAACGAGGGGATGCCAAGACTGCTTACACATGTCCTTGGGCCTGGGATGGGGTGGGATGGAGCTTGTATTGATGTGTTCCAAACCTGGCTTGTTCTAGCAGCCCTATTCCTATAGGATTTTTATTACTGGAGGACTAAACTGGACACCAAATAAGGTAGAATTTAAAGAAACATTCATGTGAGCCTGATCTAAGAGAATCTTATTCCAGCAGAAGAGATTGGACATACAACTAAAAATGCTTAGATTCAAGGGAAATTCAACTTAGAGAATACAGTTCACAACATGTAAGCTTACCAAAAATGACTCCTGAAAAGGTGCATTTTAGAATTCTTCAGTAGTTCTAGAATTGGGAGCAGTCTTGCAAATTGTACAATATTGCCAACTAAGTAATTTTGCTAAGCCCTTCCAGTGAGCCAGGATTAGTTCTTAGTATGTACTTTAGCATACTTAAACTTATTTCATCTTCTTGTCTACTCTATGGGGTAGGTTCTATTAATATATTCATTTTAAAGTGGAGAAAATGGATACTCAGAGACTCGAATGTGTTCCAAGAAAAAGGAATTATAAAAGCAACAGAGAATGAAGTGAAAATTGAGGAAAAATCACTATGGTTTCAGCGTTTTCTCTGCTAAATTCTATGGCCTTTTACTTACCAGTTTTACGGTTTCCTTTACTTTTCAGTAATGAATGAGGTATGCATTTTAAATTGCACCTACATTTAAAGAAACTAGTTTATTGCTACTGGTCAGAACACAGACAGAATACCCAACAGAGAGCGATTACTGCTTTCAAAAGGCTTGAAACACTGGCTTCATTGGAAGGCAACCCGGGTATTATGGAGCTTTGCTCACAATGTGCTTGTCACTACCTTGATCTGATTTTTTCTCAAATAAAAAATCTATATCATAAATTAGATTTCTACATCTACCTACCTACCTATACCTATTGTTTTAAATAAAGCAACCACTGTACTTATCAAAACAACATGATTATTCATTCCCCTTATTCTTTTGGAACCAATTACTTACACTGACAAAAATATCATCTATATATAAACATTTTAAGATATGGTAAAAAGAAGGATATACTTTCTATTTTGAAGGATAGTATAGTAACATATTTGAAAGATAAACATTTTCTGACATGTCTAAGTGAAATGCTAAGTATTTATATATATGATCATACCTGCATAAAAGCATATAAGTATACATCCCTTGAAAAATTAAACTGTTTGTAGGAGGTGAGATTGCAGAGAATGTCCAATAGAAATTACCAAAAATAAAAAATATCCACACATATATTTACAGCATCCATCTTATTTAATGGATACAATTGCATATTGTCTTTTGTACTTAATAATATTCCATAGAAGTGATATAAAACAACAACATGTGAAACGGTTTGAGGATAGTTTTAGTTCAAAAAGCAGAGTATCTAGGAATTTAAAATGTTAACTGTATTGTAGAGCCAGAGTTTAATCATTAGATTAGAGTGATTTTCTGTTGAGTTCTTATCCTGGAATTACTAATGAATAATCTGTTGTGTTACAAATGTCTCAGCCCCTACAAAAATCTGCATTGGCAATCGGGATTAATGAGAAAAGTAGACATACATCTATCTACAGTAAGTCATTACTACTGATGAGTTTACTCTGCACAATTTAAACATTAAGGCAGGAAAAAAACTGAAATGAAAAGCAAAGAATCCAAAGTGTTTCTATTCATGGCATTGATTATTTTTAGAAAAGAGATGTTGATCTAAGAATGTTCTAATTTCAAAGCCTTTTTATTGTACTGACTCTTAAAAAAAAAGAGGAAAAATAAGCAATATTAAAGATTAAATGATACTATGTTAAACACTTTCTGAAGTGTAGAGAAACCTGACTTAATACTAGCATTGACAACAAAAAAGCAGAAGAAAAAGAAGACGAAGTAAATATTTATTTCTTTTTCTTAAAGAATTATTTATTTAATTTTATTCATTATTATTATTTTAATTTTCCTATAGGGCACATTTGCTCACCAGAGAGAGAGAGAAAGAAGAAAGTGGGAAAGCAAGCTGCTGTGTTCAGGACTTGAACTATGGTTGACTATGTGGGAGTCCAGCACTTTAACCACCATAACACCTGCTGGCCCTTAGTTCTTTATTTCTAGAATGAAAGAAATAGACTGTGTCACTCTGTATTTTTTTTTTTTTTGGAGAGTTTTTTGCTATAGGGCACGTGCGCTCGCCAGACAGACAGAGAGAGACAGAGAGACAGAAAGCGAGAAATCATCCCCCAGGGGTGATGGTCACACCGCAATCCCTTCTCCTCCATTCTCCTCTTGGGATCTTGGGCACACACGCACACGCGCCCGGCGTGAGTTTTAAGCCACCGGGTCCAGGACGTGAACCGCGGTTGACTACGTGGGAGTCCAGCGACATAGCCATTACGCTAACTGCTGGTTCCCCTGTGTCACTCTGTTTTTAAAAATTATGTTATAACCCACAGTATGACTGAATACAGGACTAAATATAAGACACACCACTATGGAGTATTGTCATGGGGGTCTTTCTTATTCTAGTAAAGAGATGACTCTTCAAATCAATGAATAATATTTATCCCCTAGGTACAAAATTAAGGAGAAGAAATACTAGCAAATTTCAACTTTGCCTGTCAGCCAAAAAAGAAATTCCCATGTTTAAATGTGCAACTCTGTCTATAACTCTCAAGTTTAAATCTAGAGATGATTACAACGTGTATGAAAAATAATGCCCAAGGTCATTTCACTCATTTTGTAGATTCTTTCAGTATTGGAAATCTGACAGTCAGGCTTGTTTAACTATGCAAACAGTACAGAATAGCCAGAAGCTGTGATTTCTCCAGATTAGTAGAGAATAACCCAAAGGACTCAAAAGTCAAAGTACAACTGAAGAAAGAGTCAAAGCACCAACACTGTATCTCATCAGGCTTGTTGACAGTGCATCCAGGGAGACATGACTTTACCTTCAAAGTGACACCATGCAAGTTTTGCTCACAGTACCAGGAATCTTACAGAGCTCACAGCGGAGTTAGCCTCTAGTTCAGAAATAGCATTTAAATGCAGACTGCAATTATGCTGACCCTCAGAAAGATATTCGCCTATCAAGGAAACCACTTGTCCATCAGAAAATAAAAATAAGTGCCATCAATTTAATGTTCTCTCTGAAGATTGCCTTTGCCTTATTTTTAACTTCAAATTTACAAAATAAATTCAACCAAGCTCTTGGCTTTATGGTGAATTATTTTAAAAAT
Organism: Tupaia tana; assembly: GCA_026018925.1. Classification (NCBI taxonomy): domain Eukaryota; kingdom Metazoa; phylum Chordata; class Mammalia; order Scandentia; family Tupaiidae; genus Tupaia; species Tupaia tana. Next base: position 53,303,576 of record JAKSZU010000003.1, read on the forward strand.
TAAATGCAGAGGGACCAGCAGTTGGCATAATAGCTATGTTGCTGGACTCCCGTATAGCTGACTGTGGTTTGAGTCCCAGACCCGGTGGCTTAAACTCACGCCAGACGCATGTGCGTGTGTGTCCAAGATCCTGAAAGGAGAATGGAGGAGAAGGGATTGCTGCGTGGCCATCTCCCCTGGGGGGTGATTTCTTGCTTTCTGTCTCTCTGTCTCCCTCTGTCTTTCTGGTGAGCGCACGCGCCCTATAGCAAAAACCTGTAAAAAATAAAAAGGGGATTAAGATGGATCTCTTATTTAAATATTTATCTATCTATTTAAAGTTGAGTCCATTCTGTTTTGTTCAGGATCCTTATTTGGGGCAAACATGTCAGCCTCAAAAATATTTTATTTATGATGTTTAAAATAAACATACTCATATTTTTAAAATTTCATTGCTAATCTGAATAACTAAGACCCTACATTAAAAAAAAAAAAAAGTTTGTTCACAAAAACAATCTTCTGTTTTTGTGGTTGCTGTGACTTTTTCTGTTTTTTCCTCTCACCTAACACCCACTTTCAACCCACACATACATACAAGTATGAAAAACCAAGTGCATTAAACAAGAATTTGCATGATGCTATGTAATTACAAATAAATTTACTTAAAATTTATTACACCTTTCAATCACTACACATAAAGTGAAAATTTTAGGTATATACTTAAAGAGCATGTATAAGACACGTCCGCTGAAAATGATAAATCACTAATGAATGAATTCAAACACAACATAAGTAGATATGCTTGGTGACTTCGAAAGTCAACAAAATAAAGATGTATGTTCTCCCCTAATTCTTACCAAAGTTCCTGTCAAAGTCCCAGCAAACTTTTTTTTTTTAAGTTTTTTGTCATAAGACATTTTGCACTTCCCAGAGAGAGAGGCATTGAGAGGGAAAGTAAGATAAGAAATCACACCCTGGGGAGAATGCCACATTGCAACCCCTTCTCCCCTATTTTCCTCCTGGAATTTCCGGCACACATGTTCATGCACCTGGTATAATTTTCAAGCCACAGGTGATCATGTGGGAGTCCAGCACCTTAACCACCACGCCATCTGATGCCCACCCCAGCCAGGTTTTTATAGATATAGTCAAGGGTATTCTAAAATTAATATGGAAAGGTACATTTTCTAAAATAATTGAAATGATCTTGTCAACAAAGTGAGACACTATATACAAAAACCAATTCAAAACAGATTAGAGACCTAAATACAAGACTCAAAATTATAAGACTACTAAAAGAAAACATAGAGGGAAATCTCTATGACATTAGATGGAATAATTATTTTTGGATATGACCACAAAAGCAAAGACAACAAAAGTGAAAATAGGTAAATAAGTTTACATCAAATCTTCTGCACAGCAAAGACCACGAAAAACAAGGTGAAGAGACAATATATGGAATGGAAGGAAATATGTGCAAATCAGACATCTGATAGTAAATATGAGAGGTCTTCAAAAAATTCATTAAAATGTTATGTGAAAAAGCTATGCATTGACTTCAAACGTTTTTCCACATGGAGAAAAGGGAATTCCTGAATGCTGTTGGTGGGAATGTAAATCAGTATTGTCTTTATAGAGAATAGTATGTTGGTTATTCAGAAAATTAAAAAGAGAGCTACCATACCATCCAATATCTCTTCTATGCGCTAATTTTATTATTATTTTTTCTTTTTTTGGATATATACATTCTCACCCTCACCAAAACAAACAAACAAAACAAAACAAACAAACAAACAAACAAACAACATTTAAGGGCCCAAACATTCCAGGACCATGTGTAAGCTTAAAATCCTAACAGGATGGAGAAATGGAGAAAAAAAGAATTGCAGTGTGACCACTCCAATGTGGGTGAACTGGATGCTTTCTCCTTCTCCCTCCTCCCTCTTACTCTCTCTCTCTCCCCCTCTCCTGAGTACATGAGCCCTCTGACAACTAAAACTAAACCAAAACAAAACAAAACCATTAAATGAGTAAATTGAAATCAGGTATCTGCACTCCCATGATCACTGCAGCCTTATTCAAAATAGCCAATATATGGAATCAATCTAACTGTACATCACTGGATGAATAGATAAAGAGAATTTTATTTATACACACATACACACACACACACACACACACACACAATGGAATACTATACACACACACACACACACACACAATGGAATACTATCCAGCTTTAAAAAGAGTAGGATTTTGTAGCAGCAACATAGGTGAACCTGAAAGACATTACCTGAAGTGAAATAGTCCAGGTACAGAAAAAGAAATTCCATATGATTTCACTTACATGTGGAATCTAGAAAAGTCAAACTCATAAAATAAAAAAATAGAATGATGATTACCAGGGACTAGAAGTGTGAGGCGCTGAGATTATGTTGGCCAATGGGTACAAAATTTCAGTTACATAGGAGGAATAATATCAAAAGATATATTGTACCACATGGTGACTATAGTTAATAACAATGTATTTGTGCTTTGAAAATCAATAAAAACATAGATTTTAGCTGTTCTCATCAGAAAAATGGATAGTATATAAGATAATATTGGTGCTGAATTCCACATGGATGACTGTGGTTCGAGTCTTGGACCTGGCAGCTTGTTTTTTCTCTTTCCCTTCCTCTCTCTCTGATCAAATTAAAAAAATAACAACAACAATAAATAAATAAATAATTCTAAACCATAACAAAAGAGATAGTATTGGGTCATCGGAAAAGTCATCACGTATTTTTTTCTGTTTTTCTATGAAAAAAATGTATCACAGCTTTTCCAATTACCCAGTGTACATTAATTAGTTCAACTGAGTCACTCTACAATAAATACATATCTTAAGTCAGGTGCATGATATATATAAAAAACAGTTTGTTGTAGAACTAAACATGAAAATACCATACAACCCAGAACTCACACTCTTGGACATTTATTTCAGAGAAATAATAATTTACATTCACATAAAACCTTGTTCATTATATATATATATAATTACATATAATGCATAATTTTTTTCAATAATAAATAAGTAAAAATTTAAAACAATTTAAGACTAAAGTGAGAGAAATCAGTCTGTTCAATATTAAAGATTGCTCTATAGTTATAATAACCAAGCCTGGGTGGTAAGGGTTATGGGATAGATACATGGACCAATGGAACAGAATAAAGAACCCAGAATTGGATGCACACAAATATGTTCAACTGATTCTTGCCAATGGTTCAAAGCAATTCAATGTAGGAAAAATAACCTTTTAAACTGTTGCTGAAGCAACTAGACAACCATAGGCATAAAAATACATCTTGATTAAAAAATAAATTTGCTAAATAAACTTTAGACTTTAACTCAGAATGGGTCATGAAAGTAAATGTAAAATATAAAAAAAAATACATTTAGAAAAAAAATCTTTAGTCAAAGGATTATTAGATTTGGCACCAGATCCATAATTCATAAAAGGAAAAAAATCTATTAATTATACCTCATCAAAGTTAAATACTTTTGCTCTGTGAAAGTCCACGTGAAAAGGACAAAAACACAAGCTAGAGATTTAGAGAAAATATTATATTTGCAAACCTCGTGTCTAACCAAGAACTAGTAAGAGACAAATCTCGACAATGAAAAAACAAACTAATCTGAAAATGTACAAATGACATAAACAGGCATTTCACCAAAATAGGATATGCAGATGGAAAGTAAGCACCATCAAAAAGATGTGCAACATCATTACTTATCAGAAATGCAAATTAAAATCTATTCAGCAAATCATGCTGGAAAAACTGAATATTCACATGCAGAAAAATGAAACTGGACCTATCTCTCACCATTAACAAAAAAATCGACTCAAATTGATCAAAGACCTAAACATAAAACCTCAAACAATAAAACTGCTGGTGGAAAACACAGGGGAAACTCTTGGAGACACTGGAGTTGGAAAAAACTTTTTAAATAAGACCCCCAAAATACAGGCAATAACCTCCAAAATAAACAAGGAGAATTCCTTCAGGTTAAGCTTCTGCACAGCAAAAGAAACAATAATTAGAGTGAAGAGACAACCCTCAGAGTGGAAGAACATATTTGCAAACTATACTTCAGATAAGGGACTGATAACCAGAATAAGCAGGGACCTCAAGCAGCTTACCCCACCCACCAAAACAAACAAACAAACAAACAAACAAACAAAATCAAAGCAAAAAATGGGAGGATGAGCTGAACAGACACTCTCTAAGGAAGACTTATGTACTGTCAAAAGGAACATGAAAATAATGATAAACATCCCTTATCATAAAGGAGATGCAAATCAAAACCACAATGACACAATGAGATGGTATTGATCTAACCCCAGTCAGAATGGCTAAGATTAAAAAAATAAAGAATGATAAGTACTGGCAAGGCTGTAATGAAAAAAGGAACTCTTCTACACTGTTGGTGGGAATGTAAATTAGTACCACCACTGTGGAGAACAATATAGAGATCCCTCAAAAACCTACGAATAGAACCACCATAACCATAACCACAGTCCACTAATTCCACTCCTGGTATCTACCAGAAGGATAAGAAAACACTCATTCAGGGTTCATCAGGTTGCATAGTGGTTAGGGCCCTGGACTCCCACATGGTCTGAGTCCCGGACCCAATGGCTTTAAACTCTTCTAGCCATGTGTGTATGTGTGCCGAAAATCCCAAGGGGGAAAAAGGAGGAGAAGGAACCGTGGCATGGCCACTCCCACCCTGGAGGATGATTTCTCACTTCCTCTCCTGTGTCTCTATTTGTCTCTCTGGTGAGCTCACATGCCTTATAGAAAAAAATCTTTCTGAGAAAACTAAAAACAAAAACAAATAAAAAAACACCACCACTCAGGAAAGCACTTCCATGTTTACTGCAATATTATTCACAATTGTTAAAACATGAAATCAACCAAAAGTCCCAGAACAGATTAATGGATTGAAAAAGTACGTATGGTACATATACACTACAGAATACTAGTCAGCTATAAAAAACAATGAGACCCTGGCCTCTGATCGAAAGTGGATGAACATGACAGATTTAATGCAGAGTGAAGTAAGCCAGACTATGAAAAAGAAACAGTGTATGTCCCTGCTTAATATATACTGAATGTCCGCACTCTGTGGCAGAAACTGAAAGATTGGAAGGGATAAATACATGGTGAGCAAATGTGAATACTAGAGGCAGTATGGGAGGAGGGTGGGAGTGAAAGGAAGAGTGAGAGGGAGGGAATCAAGGGGGAAAAGAAAGCAACAAATCGTTTAAGGGACACAAAAATGGAAAATTATCTGATGATCATATATATGGTAATATCTCTGACTGGACTAATATACAATGTATTCATGATGGGAAAATCCATTTTTTTTTTGAGAGATTTTCGCTATAGGGCGCGTGCGCTCGCCAGACAGACAGAGAGAGACAGAGAGACAGAAAGCGAGAAATCACCCCCCAGGGGGGATGGCTACGCTGCAATCCCTTCTCCTCCATTCTCCTCTTGGGATCTTGGGCATGCACGCACACGCACCCGGCGTGAGTTTTAAGCCACCGGGTCCAGGACCCAAACTGCGGTCGACTAAGTGGGAGTCCAGCGACATAGCCATTTCACTAACTGCTGGTTCCCCGAAAATCCATTTTGTATACCATAAAGATGTACAGCAATTGATTGTAAAAAAAAATGTTTTAAAAAATTTTTTTAAATCGCAATGAGTTAGCATTTCATACCTATCAGAATAGCTAAACTTAAAAATGGTGACACCACCAAGTAGTGGAGAAAACCTGAAGAAACTGAATCTATATTGTTAAAGAGAAGTAAAATATATAGCTGATCTGTTATCAAACTGAAAATGAAAGTACCATACGATCCAGTACTCACACATTTGGACATTTATTCTAGAAAAATAATTTATGTTTACCCCCAAATTTGTAAGTGAATGTTGCAATATCCTCAAATTGTACTGAATAAGCCCATATGTCCTTCATTGGTGACTGGTTAAATAAACTGCTGTAGAGATACACCATGGGGTACTTCTCAGTCAAAAAGAGTAAAAAATATTTTAAAAATAATAAAATATTGATATATGCAACTTGGATGAACTGCCAGGGAATTATCTGAGTGAAAGAAACCAATTCTGAAATGTTATAGACAGTATGATTCCATTGATATAATAGTTTGGAAATAGCAATATTTTCGAAATGGAGGATGGATCAGTTTGGATTTCAGCAGTTAGAGACTGGGTGGGGAAAAGTCAGGATGGAAGTGAGTGTGGTCATAACAGGAAAACAGGAGACATCCTGTGGGTTGGTTATGGATGTTCAGTATCTTCACCGTGATGATGGAGTTAAAACTTACTCATGTGATAAAATTACATAGCACTTAATATATACAAGAGATATACACACCTAAATGCATGAAAAATGAAAATTTTGACTATCTTTGATGTATTACATCAATGCCAGTATCTGGTTGTGAATCATAGTTTTCAAAATGTTACCAATGAGGAAAATAAGCAAAGTAAACAAGGAAGCTTATACTATTTCTTATGACTATAGATAAATCTGTAATTATCTCAATAAAAGCATTCATTAAAAAGTCCCAGTAAGTTTCAGATTCACTGTTCATGTCTTTTTCTTTCATATAACTACTGAAATAGAATTTCTTCATAGAATACATTGTGATGCTGGGTAAACACACATAAGATAATAATTGGTATCTGATATACAGAATTTCTTTTGTAAAATTATCTTTATTAAAGATGGCAGCTCACAAAACTGCATTTTAAATATCTCCTGTGAACTTACAGAAATTATTTTTCAAATTGACTCATATTTAACAGAAATATTTTTTGAATTTTCTCATTCTAGACACAGATGATCTTTTTAACTTTAAACACAGCCTGCTAAGAAGGCTGAAAGTTAACTTATCTAGGTAATTCTAAAAAGCTACAGACCAAATTCCTCCTCCTTCTACTTATCTACCCTTTGCATGAAGTCTGAGATTAGGAATTGTACGAACAGCACAACTGCTGAGATCTAGAAGAACCAACAATGGCTATGTAGGAACGTGTGAATTAAACCAATGGATACATGATATTTACCTATTTGAAGTGAGTCAATTCTTCTATAGGACTATATACTTGTATAGAATTCATCAATGGGAAGTCCTACACAGAAAGTGAATCTTAGTGCATCAGTGATGTTGCTTATTTTATTTTATTATCATTTAATTGTCATATAGTTCTAAATAAATAGAGTGATGTGCGAGATGGAAGGAACAGAGTTGACGAGGTAATGTATTACATGGTGAAAAACACAAAGGGCTCCTGGTACCAGAATGATCCGGGTTCAAAGCTGACATTATTTTCACCATGGATGTTCTGTGATTTTTGGTAGGCCTGTTTATCTAAACATCAGTTCTCTCATCCGTAAAATGGTGACTGCAATTGTAAAGATGACAGGATCATGGAAAATAAAAATGAGATAATCTTTATGTGATCAGTGCATGCATACAACATGTGTTCAGTAAAAGATTCTTATCAGTATGATTCATCCATCCACTGATAATTATAGGGTAAGGATTTTATAGCTTTTTATAACAGTAAGTATTTCTAATAACCAATTTCTAATCAAGGCAAAGTTGAATAGATTTGTGATTTCTTTTCCTCATTAAGCTCTTCATTACTAGAGTGGATATACTTGTGACTGGCCGGTCCTCATCAGAATTCATACCTCTTCTGATAATAAGCCTGAAGAGAGCCACGAAGGCCCAAAGCTATGGAATCATCACACCTTGACCCCAACTCATCTTTCATAGCAGTTTCCTATGAACTAGTAGTCACATAAGAAAGCACTTCTGAAAGTCTCTGTAAATCACAAGAAGAGTCTACGGAAAAAAAATTGTCCCTTCCAATACAATTGAACAACATATCATGTTTAGATCAGAATTTTTCAAAAGGAAGCTTGAGAGATATTTGCATTACAATAAACTGTTGAAGTTCTAAGTTGTATATCTAGAAAGACATGGGGCAAAAAACAGAGATACTGCACTAGAGCTAGGCAGGTAATATGAACCTTACCAATTTTATTAGTATCATAAATTCTAGTGAAAGCTTTGGACTTTCTCTAGTTGTGAACTGATGGGTGTCTAAATTAAATATATAATTGATCTTAAGAGTGGAAATTTCCTAAAATGAAATCCAGTGATAACAGAGTTACATGTTAGGATACCATCTGAAACATCTTATATTAGGTTAGCAAAAGCCAGTTGTGCTTTAAGTCATCTCATCTCCCTAGTGTAGGCCCTCATTGTGTGTGTGTGTGTGTGTGTGTGTGTGTGTGTGTGTGTGTTTGTGTGTGTGTGTGTTTGTGAGAGAAATTCAATGTGGAGTAGAGGAAAGCACATCTTAACTCTGCCTGTGCACCATGGTTCTAGGAATAACACTTCAAATTCACAGAGAAGTTATGAATAATATTGGGCGTGATGGGACAGGAATTTATGGGTCAAGCATGGAAGGTTATGAAAAAGGTTATAAAAAGAAAGAAATCTGGGATTTCATTTTGCTTTTTGATCAGTTTTAAAATCTGTTAGTACATACTATGTGAATTGGTAGGACTCTAATGACATCTGCTGATCATGAAGACTTCTATTTGACTAGATTAGGTTGAAGAGTCCTAATATGGGAAATGCTTCCTTATTTAAGGAAGTAGGTAGAGCCAAGGAATATAATACCAAAACAGGCCACGGAAAATGAAGGAAAGAGATAAGAAGTTAGAGATTTCATAAGCAGCCAGAGTTGATTCCTTTTCTTAGCTTTATATAAAGGTATTGAGTATTTGTTGCCAAAGGTATTTCTGGTTTTCAGAGTTCTTCCTGACTTTCAGAGACTTTTTTTTTTCAGAGAGAGATTTTTGCTCTAGAGAGAGTGTACTCGCTGGATAGTAAAAAATCACCTCACCCATAGGGCATGACCACATGATAATCCTTCCTCCTGTAGTCTCTTCCTGGAATTTCTCAACACGCATACCTGGCGTGAGTTTCAAACTGCCAGGTCCAGAATTCGAACCATAGTCGGCCATGTGGGAGTCCAGCGCCTTAACTACTACATCACCTGCTGACCTCTCAGAGACATTTTTTGCAACAAGAGTATCATAGTCACAGAGATATTTAAGGAATTACATCACCAGCATCCCTAAGGACACATTTTTAATGGTCTAATTACTGTTTTTCTTTTTCTCATTTATCACTATTTTAGTATCCTTGTTTAAGGAAATATTCTGGCTCTTACATTAAAGCTATTTCAGCATCACAAAAGAATTTTTCATTGTTCTGATGCATGGTAGTTTTTAATTACTAATTGAATTAGCTTTCTATATAATTTAATTACTAATTAAATTCACCCACTATCATTTGTATCTTCAGATTTTTTATGCTTCTATATGGCCTTTTTCCAAGATAATATATCTTCATAATTACTGAGTGTTTTTAGAGGAAAAATATCTATTTTCTAACCCTATCATGTACATCTTACTTTTATTGTTATAGTTCTACCTTATTAATGCTGTATCATCTCTATTTTAACACATTTAATTTTTTACTTGGTTCTAGCCTTTCATTTCTTTTCTTTTGGATAGTACCTACATTATCACTTATGTTTATATCCTCAAGTATATTATAATCCCTTTCTTGTTTCTTTTTGTCTATTTCATTCAATCTTTTCCATCCCATTCTCATTATAATAAATATCTTCCCTTTCTCCTTCATATTTTGCTTTCTTATTTTTCCCTGTTAGTAGTTTCCAAGGGCAAATGCACCCAGGATCAGGCTCTACCATTCTTCCTTCACAGCTTCCTTGGTGGCTACCACCTAGCTGCCTTAGTGAGAGGCAACCCCACCCAGGAAGGATTCAGATGATACACATGCATATTTTTTTGAGAGATGTTTTTGAGAGGGTGCATGTGCTGGCCAGAAAGACAGAGAGAGACAGAAAGATAGAAAGTGAGAAATCACCCCCCAGGGGGAATGGCCACGCCATAATCCTTTCTCCTCCATTCTCCTCTTGGGATCTTGGGCACGCACGCGCACGTGCCCGGCATGAGTTTAAGCCACCGGGTCCAGGACTCAAACCATGGTTGACTACATGGGAGTTCAGCAACATAGCCATTATGCTAACTGCTGGTCCCAGCATGCATATGGTTTTGATTCCCCTGCAGATTGATCGAGTCATTTACAATGGGAATGATTAAGTATTACTTTTTAGGACAAAACAGTCTTTGAATTAACTTCTTTAACATGATTGAGGGGGAAATAAGTCATTTCCACTTGTCCCTGAACTTAAAGTATCAAGATTGCGTCTTACTTTTAAAATGACTATTTTAAAATTCATTAGTCACCTAAGCCACAAAATAGAAGGTACTATTCGACCATCACCTTCTCTTTGACCCACATGGGAGTCAACTCTTGAAGGCTAAAGATGTTTTAAGATCAGTATTGATCAAAATACAAGAGAAAAGCGTTCGTACATGAACTAAGAAAATAGCAAACTATAGTCAGGTATAACTCTGGGTTCCTCTTCAGTAGAAATAGGAGCCACTTCTGAGCATCTCTACTGTACATGTAGCTCCTACACTGCAGGACTGTGTAGCAGGCTTTAGATAAATAGCTTAAACTCAGAAAATAACTTCCTGTGTGGCTCCAATGGGTAAAGATGAGAACATTGGTTCTCCATGTGTCTGGCAAATGTACAGCATGGACCTAACCTTTCCTTCTTTACTTCATTCCCACAAACTGTTCTGTAAGTAGATCTCAGTTTTGTTCATAGCATCACCTCTGATGAAACAACTCAGCTTAGTCTGGATTCTCTAACCAGGGCGCATAAATGATTCACTCTATAGAGAATGATGCGAAGATGTTTCCATTTTTTTAACTCATCCACACACTCTACGTCTAATCAGAAAGCCTGGTTGAAATTAGTATGAAATAACATTATTGAAAAGAGGCTGCCACAATATTGTCAGGATAAGGAAGGAACAGTCATTGAAACTCACATCTATTATATCCTAAACCCAATTCTATTTCCTAGGCTTGTACAACTGCCAGCATGATTTAAAACCAGAATCTGTGAGACATAACCAAGGATGAGATTTGACTGTGTGTATGTAAATGTGTTTTAGTGTTGCATGTCAATTAATAACACCCATGCATGCATATACATGTGACTATTTTTACGATGTTATAAAAATTAAGAAGAGTGTCATAATATCACTCACCACCCAGAAAGTATAATTGATATTTGTTTGGTTATTTTAATAAACATAAAATATCACAAATTTGAGATTTTCTTTTATCCTTGGTTCCTCTCTCCTCCACTATGGTAATAGGCAAAGTCTGTAATAAATTTAGCATCTCAAACCAAATTTTTTTTATTTCCTTATATTCACATGCTATGTCTTTTCTCTGCAACTATACAAATGCATTTGTTTTCCTAAATAAGTTATATATATATATCAACACAATTCTTTTTAGTGATAATCTTGATATGATTAGACAAAAGCATATGTGATAACTAAATAATTTGCAACTACTCTGATAATTACACTTTGTGTACTTCAGCTTTTATTTTTTGACATCGATCACTAAACATTTTATTGTACATATCTCCCAACAGAGACCGGATAACCCAAATTACAAAAAATAGATTGGTATTTCACTTCTACAGTTTGCTTACACATTCATACCTTTATTTGTGTAAGTGGAAGAGATCTTATCATATTGGATAATTTTATCACATTTTATTAAGGATCAATGAAGCACCTATACATTCTTCGTGTCATATTATGGAAACTGGAAAATCTAAAAGGCTGATTTGCAAAGCCTTGAATTTCTCTCAGTGCAATTTATACTTATAAAAAAGAGGCATGCCTTACTCATTTTGAATCATTACACTTAATAAAGACTATAATGTTTCAATTAATTATAATAAGAAAAAGGAAAAAGATCAATTAACACATATAAAAATTATTTTATCAATGGATTGGAATCACTGAGCCAGGTATGATAGTTCAGAAAGTATTAAACTGCTCATTTTGGGGAGTTGTAATAGCTTTTTTTGAATGTATGACCATTATAGAAAAGATTGACGAAAAAAGAACCCTGACTTTGCTTCACTTGAGCCTTAAGAGAATTAGTCTAAGCTCTACACTGTTACCTGATTAGAAGGCATAATATATTGGTGGGAAAGTCTGTAACAGAAATTCAACACTTCTCCTCGAACTCAACTGTCTTTCACTTCTAAAGAATGATCGGGACCAGCAGTTAGCATAATGGCTATGTCGCTGGACTCCCACATAGTAGACCGCGGTTTGAGTATCGGACCCGGTTGCTTAAACTCACGCCAGGGGCGTGTGCGTGCGTGCCCAAAATCCTGAGAATGGAGAAAGGATTGCAGCGTGGCCATCCCCCCTGGGGGGGTGATTTCTCGCTTTCTGTCTCTCTGTCTCTCTCTGTCTGTCTGGCGAATGCACGTGCCCTATAGCAAAAACCTCTCCAAAAAAAAAAAAAAAAAAAAAGAATGATTATAGACAAAGGCCAGAATAAAACTACACTGCTGGACTGATGGCAATTTCTTCTTACTCTTAAAGCAGCTTTTCTGAAGACTCAATGGCTTTCAGAAAATATAGATATTATTGTCTAGTCTAATGAATAAACACTAGAGTGAGAAATCATGAAATAAGAAACATCAGGCTTTCATTAAATTTTCATCAATGTCTAGTGATATGCAATTATGTCATATGATAAATGTGTATCATGGAGGACTTAAGTTCTAGCCCTATGATGGAGAGAAGCAGCTCTTTTTGTAGTGGACAGTGCCACAAGTCTGAACAGCTGCATTTGTTTTTGTTTGTTTGTTTGTTTTAAAGAGAGGTTTTTGCTAAAAGGCATGTGTGCTTGCCAGAAGAGAAGTCACCCCCCAGATGGGATGCCCACACCACAATCCCTTTTCCCCCATTCTCCTCTTGGGATCTTGGATGCATGGACATGTGCCTGGCATAAGTTTTATTTTTTTGTGTGTGTTTTTATATTTTTTTGTTTGTTTAAGAGAGTTTTTTGCTATAGGGCACATGCACTCACTAGAGAGACAGAAAGCAAGAAATCACTCCCCAGGGGGGATGGCCATGCCGCAATCCCTTCTACTCCACTGTCTTTTCAAGATTTTGGGCATGCATACACACACACACCCAGTGTGAGTTTAAGCTGCTGTGTCCAGGACTCAAACCATCGTTGACCATGTGGGAGTCCAGCAATGTAACCATTATGCTATCTGCTGGTCCCATACATTTGGTTATTTTGACACTTTACAGTTAAATAACCTTTCCAAACTTACTTAGCTATTCTCTAATTTTCTCTATAAAATGAAAATAATACATCTTATTTACTTTGTAGGATTGTTTCGAAGAATAAGTTAATGCCCATGAAAGTATATGAAGATATCATATCATTTTATATATATATATATATATATATATATATATATATATACATACATATATATATATGAATTTGAAGTGATTTTTAAGTTCAGTGGCACCTGTTAGTAAGAACCTCGTGATCTAATCACTGAACATATACTGTGTACACTACTGGGAGAACATGGGAGGACTGGGAAAGTGTGTATGAGAGGAAGGGACAAAATATGCTCTGTGCCTGGAGTGGGATGAACAGCTCTGGCTGGATTGTTAGGGAGATTCCTTATGAATGAGGCTGATTCAGAACTCAGACTTAGCTATAATAATTACTGAAATTATAAATGTTTTGGGTTACATGAGAACTTGTTAAGGGATCAATTCCATGAGATGCACAACATTGGAAATACTAAAACACTAAAAGATAATGCCTATTGTTCATTTTTGATGATCCACAATTTCCACATTCACTTAATTCCTTGCCCACAAAGAATCACTTGTTCATTTGTCTGTCTGTTGTTGATCTATTGGGTCCTCAGAAAAGTCATGACATATTTTTGCATAAAAAATGCCATGATTTTTCTGATGTCCCAATATAAAGTTATCTGTCCTCTCTTTACCTATCTGTCAATCTGTCTGCCTACCTAAATTCAAGACTATAACTTTTAATGTCATATAATTTGATATCAAAGCTTCTGTTAAGAACAATTACGTACAAGAGGAACCGCTCATTACATTTATGTTGAAGTGTAAGGATTAAGTATCCAATTCATATAAAGTGTTTAGAACACTGTCTGGCACAAAAAAGCCCTCAATATAAATTGGTCAACATAATTATTATAATATTTTACACTGAAATAAATTTTCACTCTAAGAAAAAAATTATTTTAATTTTTAATACATTTAATAGATAAATGTAAAATTTATTTAATCAATATGAATGGTAGTTTTTTTTAATAAAGAAAATTTGGGCACAGAGACAGATACATACAGAGGAAAGGTAATGTGAAAACATAGGGAGAAGATGGTCATCCTCAAGTAAAGGCTAGCAGAAGCTAACAGAGAGGTCCAGACAAGATCCTGCTCTCTGCTCTCAGAGCGAGCACAGCCATGCCAACACCTTGATTTTTGAACTATGGTCTCAAAGCAAATTTCGACTCATGCCATTCAGTTTGTAGTACTTTTATAACAGCTCTAGTAAACAAGTACAATAAATGCATAGAAAAATAGTCTTCTATGTAATACAAAAATATTATAATGGAAACTTTTTGAGAAGTAAACTAAATTTGTGTATGTTTAAAGAAGAAATGTCAATTTTTATTACAATAATGTATTACTTGCATATGTAAAAATTAATTAATTAAAAAGATGCTTTTTTTTTTTTTTTTTTTTGCAGGCAAAGAGAGCTCACATTGCCAAAACTGAGAAGTACATTTACACTTTGGTAGCACAAGAAAAGTTTCCCCTTGGTCTTTTCCAGCTCCCTCCCTTTAGTCTCACTTGTTGCCCAGTGTCACCATATCATCCCTGTGTTCTGTGCAAAGTTCTCACCAAGTGGTCATGTGTGAAGAGAGGGCACTCAATGAAAGCTGGTTCCTTTCTCTTTGTCCAGGGTTTTAATGTTTCAAAACCACTTCTCAATTTCATTTTTTTTTTTTTTTTTTGAGAGGTTTTGGCTATAGGGCACGTGCGCTCGCCAGAAAGACAGAAACAGAGAGACAGAAAGTGAAAAATCACCCCCCGGGGGGAATGGCCATACTGCAATCCCTTCTCCTCCATTCTCCTCTCGGGATCTTTGGCACACACACACACATGCACCCAGTGTGAGTTTAAGTCACTGGGTCTGGGACTCAAACCGCGGCTGACTACATGTCCAGTGACATAGCCATTATGCTAACTGCTGGCCCCAAAACCACCTCCCATTTTAAATTACCACCTATTCATAATTTTCTTACTTCTTATTAGGTCACTATAAAGGAAAAATCCTGAATTTTAAGAATTGATAGCTTTCCCCTGCTTAAGTTATTGGCAAAGAATGAAGGAAAGAGAAATACACATAGACTGAGTGTAATTTCATCTTGTATGATTAATATAGAATTTAGAATCCCATCAAAAAATTATTTGGAGGTAAGGTTTCTAGGTGGTACACTCAGTGTGTAAATCTGGTTCTACTAATAACATAGTCACTGAGGAAACCATTCAATGTATTTGTAACTAATGATGGTTCTGATTGCAGAACTGGGAGCTGCCTTCAGAAGAACACCCCACACACTGTATATATGGTTAGAAAATCTAAAATAAGACCAAAAAGAACAAGGTACAAAAATGTTTTTCATCAAATGAAGTCTTATTATTTAGTTTCTCCCTCATGTGTTTTAATAACAAAGCCCAAATGTACGTGGCATTTTAACCCTCATGGTATATTTTAATACACATTAGCACATTTGAACTTCGGAAAACCCCAGTGAAGTAGGCTAGATGGGTTTAATTATCCCCAGCACCAAGCTTGATTCTTCAGATGAGTTTGACTAAATACTACTCTCACTAAACCAAATGATAAATCCCGAAAGTAGTATAATAACAAAGGATACAGGAATTCATAATACATGGGAAAGGGAGGACACTCTGAATAACAGAGAGGTTTAAGGGGCCAGCAGATGGTGTGGTGGTTAGGGTGCTGGACTCTCACATGGTTGACTGCAGTTCAAGTCCTTGACCTGGTGGCTTGAAACTCACAACAGGCACGTGTGCATGCATACCCACAATCCTGAGAGGAGAATGGGGAAGGGATTGCAGCATGGCCATCCCTCCTGGGAGGAATGATTTTTCATTTTACTTCTCTCTGTATCTGTCTATCTCTCTCCAGTTAGCACATGCACCCTATAGCAAAAACCTAAAAATATAAATAAATAAAAAGAGAGGTTTGAGTTATCAAATTACAGAACTGTTTAAAAGATAGGCTTGATTCATAGACATTTAAAATATTAAAATTAATCCAAGGCTGTTCCCAAGCAATAATTCCATTGGATATATGTTTTAAATCCTGAGAGAAAATTGATATACAGCAATCTTATTGTTGGTTTAAATTTATTTTTTAAATGATTCTCTTACATAGGTTAATATATGACTAGTTTATCAAAGAAAATCTTTTCTCACTGTAGGTCCCAAAATATATTTTTGGCATAGTTCTTGTATATTTATATTAGCAATTTACCAATGAATTGGTTTTAACACAAGAAATATATGTGGGCATATGAATATATATAAAATTATATATGTAAAATGTACACATGTACATATGTGCATAATTTTATGTATAAATATATATTCAACACAGGAAACAACAAACAGTTACTGGCCATCCAAGTATAACTTCCTGTGTATGTGCTTTGGGAAATGCAAAGATTAATGAGAAACGATTTCACTGCTTGGTAAAGTCTACTGGAGGAAAGATCACACATAAGAGAGTAATTATGAGATATAAAATAAAGTACTATAGGGGTTTAAGGAGAAAAGTCTTTTTCAACTACAAAGATAACTTTTACTAAGTTTTGTATTTCACATTTCATTTTCATAAGAAATATGCTTAATAAAAAACAACTATACATTTAAAGTCAGATATAATAGGGCTGTCTGTGAAAGGGGAGCTGTTTTCATCTTCCATAGCAAAATTATAAATGGAGCCCATTCAATTATTATGCCACTATAGGCAGGACATGGTACCAAACCGAATAAAAATGCACATGATTTTATTCTACAACAGAAATCTAAAAAGTTGTCCACAAGGAGCCTCCAGCTTAAACTGCACAGTAGGCTTGTGACATGATGACCCTCCAAGGAGCTTTAATGGCAAGAGATTTAGACTCATTTGTAAAAGCATTTCAGCTGGAGGACAAGATTCACTGCCATCCATTATCAAACAGCATCAATATCAAAATCAATAATGATACTGAACACTACTAAAATATTGGCACTGAAGCCAAGTTCTTACATTTCAGCAAGTGAAACAAATGAAAAATAAAGATGATAAAAAAAAAAGAATGCCAAAACAGCTGCTACATGGTGAGGTGAGGAATGTAATCAAGCACAAGACGGACAGCCAAAAAGCTTCAAGGGCGAACTAAAGTATAATTTGAACCAATGTAACATCAACATCAATTGCTTCAGAACACCAGTAGAAGACAGGCATCGCTGGAGGGAACAATTAGTGACAGTGACTTGATTGCAGAAAGATGAGCGCTTACAACAAAAACAAGAGATAGATACATCAGCAAATAAAAATTACAGTAGTAATAATCTTCATCAAAAACAATGGTATATATGAGTTGGATATAGGTCGTTTTTTTCCTCTCTTGTTCCTCATGGAAAATACCATTAGGAAATAATCTTAATGAATGCACACAGTTCTAACGTATGCCACAAAAATACAGTTCATTAAGTTGAACAGTGAGTGACTCAGACTAGTGATGTTTTCACAGATAATTAAGACTTTCTGGTTAAACAGATGGAGAAGACAGATGCTGTTCCTCCTAAATTCTCAAGTTTTGGGGGGTCAAGCTATCTCATGATTTCTGTCTTAGGCAGATGTGATGTTATTATGAAATAATCATCTGATTTGGTGAATGCTGCTTGGCTATTATGAAAGCTAAGTGGAGTAACTATGCCTCAACATAATTATCTGGGAATAGGAGACAGCAGGAAAGGTCATTTAGAAATTAACCCAAGTTTTAATAATAGCTAGAACTTACATAACATGAACTATGTAGCAATTACTTGTCTACTTATTTCAAAATACTAACTCATTTAATCCTTATGCAAGTTCTATCGGGTGGAATTGAGCTACTTTTCAGAGGAGGACACCAGGATATTGGGGAATAAGTGACTCAACCAAAGTCATACAACTAGTAAGTGGCCATATTTTAGAGTATAAAGAGGTCGTGTATGACTATAGAAAGAAATTAAGGGATATTCAATTTCATTGTCTGGCAAGGATTCTTTGAAATGGAAAGATAATTTCATTTGCCTCTTGAAGGCTGCACAGGAAAAACTGTCAAGGAGATAACATATTGACATCAATATTTCTATTCTCTACCCATTAAATTCATATTTCCTTCAAACTAAAGGAACATCAAGCTCTTTATGTGAGTGATCACAATGGATTGGGTCACCAGGAAAGTCATGATGCATCTTTGTGTAGAAAAACATAGAAAAATAAGTCATGTCTTTCCCAACAACCCAATATATTGTTAGTGTAGTTAACTGATTATTTCAATATATACATTCATTAAGTACCTTTATGATCTGTAAAATATGAACATTGTGGGAGAATATGAAAAAGAACAGTAATATATGCTCTCTGTTTTCAAATTTAAGAGCCAACCAAGAGCTAAGGGAAATTAACTCCCTTAGCCATGAAACTTTATGCTTCAATTTATGAGAATAATGTTTATAAGTTACGTTGAACACTTCCTATTTTAATAAAGTGTTATGAACACTAGTTAAATATGATGATGCCAGTGTGAAGTGTGCACTGACTTGCCGCTTTAAACAGCACCCGTTTCTGAGGCTATATGTCAATTTCCTCTGATGCTCTGTCAGGTCTAACTGGTCCCTCAGTGCAGCACAGTGAGTCCTCTGATAATAGGGAGGCATCTAGAGCTTCCAGCCTTGGGCTGGGAACCTCACGTTGCTGCATCATTCCAGTGCATATGCATTCTTTTCATTTTTTTCTTCGGTTCTTAATACTCCTTCATCTCTTAAGTCATTCAAAACTTTGCCTTCTTGCTCTTTCTCCTATTCTTCATTCTCTCTTGTGCTTCTCTTCTGCTCTATAATCATGCTGAGCATTTTGCTTTTTTATAGCCATTGATAGCTAAAGACAGCAAGCATTCTTTTCAGTCAGCAAAACTAGGAGCCACACTGCAGAAGGGCCACACTTGCTCTCATCCATTAGTTCTTGAATTCAGTACTGTGCATCACCTACAAGTTCACTGTCCCATTAGACAAGTGAGGGTAGAAAAACACTGCTATCATGCTAGGGATTTGTAATAATGACTGGATTTGAAACCTAATATTTCTTCCATTTTGGACTTGCACATAACACTACTTGATTTTTTTAGGTTTAATCTTTTAAAAATCTATTATGATTTTATCTAAATTGTCTTATTTATTTCTTAATAAGAAGCATTTTCACTAAAGAAATCCAAGGAAAGTTGAATTTAGAAATTTTACTTCACCTCAAGAGGGTAGGCTGTTACTCGTCTTACTTACGAAACTACATTGCAAGGGCCAGCAGATGGCATAGTGGTTACATCACTGAACTCCCACATGGTTGACTGTGGTTTGCGTCGCAGACCTGGTGGTTTGAAACTCAGGCCAGGTGTGTGGTGTATGTGCATCCTTGCCCAAGATCCCAGGAGGAGAAGGGATTACGGTATGGCCATCCCCTCTGGGGGATGATTTCTTGCTTTCTATCTTTCTGTCTCTGGGGAGCATATGTGCCCTATGGCCAAAAAAAGAAAAAGAAAAAAGAAAGAAACTACATTACTTTAAAATATTTAAAAGTAAAGTTTTGTATACCATTAACAATATAGAATACTCATTTCAAGTGATGGCAGTAAGCATTACTATAAGGTAATTGTGTTCAATAATTAATTTTAGCACAGTATATACTTAGCAATAATGGGCTACTCTGTTTTTTTTCAAAGTTCACATATCAGACCATGTCACTGACTAAACCTGAATTAGTGACATCTTTTTTTTTTTTTTTTTTTTGAGAGAGAGATTTTTTGCTATAGGGTGCATGCGCTCACCTGAGAGACAGAGGGACAAAAAGAGAAATCACCCCCCAGGGAGGAAGACCACTCCGCAGTCCCTTCACCTCCATTCTCCTCCTGGGATCCCGGGCACACATGCACATGCATTTGGCATAAATTTCAAGCTGCTGGGTCTGGGACCTGAACCACAGTCAACTACATGGGAGTCCACTGACTAACCATTATGTCATCTGCTGGTCTGGAATTAGTGACATATTACAGTTAAAAGTGTTTGCAAACTATTATCCATCAGTCTTAAGTTACTGCTTTGGTTGTATTATATCTCAATGGCATACTTGTCATACGTTCAAGCAGAGATGAGTACTGCTTATGTAATCCTCCTAAAGTTACTAGGCATACCTTCACTTCCTTCTTTCGTCTGCTGGCTAGATGTAACATAGACATTCTTTCTCCTCTATCAGCACACTTTCTCCTCTCTTAAAGGGAAATTTATAATCTTATTTTAGGGTTACTACATTCTTGAGAATTCAGTTCATATGCTTCAGTTCATATTACATATGCTTTGTTGTGTAATAAAGATTTGCTTCGGGACCAGCAGTTAGCGTAATGGCTATGTCGCTGGACTCCCACGGAGTCGACAGCGGTTCGAGTCCTGGAGCTGGTGGCTTAAAACTCACGCCGGGCGCGTGTGCGAGCGTGCCCAAGATCCCAAGAGGAGAATGGAGGAGAAGGGATTGCGGCGTGGCCATCCCCTCTGGGGGGGGGGGGGTGATTTCTCGCTTTCTGTCTCTCTGTATCTCTCTGTCTGTCTGGCGAGCGCACGCGCCCTATAGCAAAAAAAAACCTCTCCAGGAAGAAAAAAAAAAAGATTTGCTTCTGTTTAGATTGTGCACTCTCAAATACTTAGAGATTTTTCCAGGTTTTCATACTTAAATATCATCTGGCAGGGACTAAAATGCATCAGTCTTAAGGAAGAGACATTAAAACTTAGATCCTCTTCTATGCAGTAATTTTTATTGTGAGCTACATAATGACCCATAAAGATCAGCAAATGATAAAAATATCTGTAACCTATCAGCTTTGAGATTAGTCAGAAAATGGTTTGAGTTTAGATTTTCTTATTTGAAGTTCTATAAAATTTATAAAATGAGGATAGTGGTAAAGACTGAAGACTATCGAGTGGGAGAATTTCACAAATTATCAAGTGCTGAAAAAAAGGAATTAACAAAAATATGTAGATATAGCCATCATCTTTTATTTTCAAAAATTTCCCTTATAAATATGATATTATAAATGTGTTACTAATAATTTTAGCTATAACAAAGGACATTTAAAAACTACTACTAAATTGAAATAGAAAATTTCATAATACCTGTCAGGTCTCCTCACCCATTTGTTCTATTCTAAAGTACAGCTCAAATGTTCTGTTATGTCAATACTGATGCTAGTACTGATTTTGCTAGGGAATGGGGACAACCAGTGTTTTTTTATACCATCTTCTGTGCCATCTAACAGTTTTTGACAAGCTGAGGAAGAAATACTTCCCAATGTCTCCTTAAGTCTCAAATCTGAATCTTACCTTTTTATGTTCAACCATAAATTATTTATCTAGACAGGGATCTCACTGTCTCCCACATTCATCTTATGATGAATGTTTTACTTAAAAAAAATTTCTTTGAGCTATAATCTAGTAAGTATCTATTATAGTTCAGATTTCACTATAGAGAAGAATGGATCAAAGCAGATTTATTAACAGAGGGATATTTTTCTCCTTATTCTCCCCAAACAGTATATTGTAATGAAAAGTATATCATATTCTACAGTTTAATTCTAATTATTAGAGCTTCATGATATAAATTTAATTGCAGCATAATACTATGAGTTCCATGTCAGCAGACATAGAATACCAACACAGGGTTAAGTATATATGGTCCGGAGCCAGACTGCCTGTGACCTAAATCACAGCTCAATCTCTCACCAGCTGGACAATCAGGTCAACTATTTCACACACTTGTACCTTAGCTTCCTCTCTGAATAGGGGGAATAGTTCCCATTCAATGTTTTTTGTTTGTTGTTCGTTAAGGGTGAAAAAATTATACTATAGTGAAGGAGAGATATCTGGCACATAGTCACTGCTAAATAAATATTAAAGGTCATTATAATACTGAAAAATTAAGTATCGACTACCTGATACCTCTGAACTGTAATAAATATCTGCATCTTAGTACAACGGTCATTATACAACGACTGAATGCGTGACGTGGCCACAAGACTGATCTCTTGATCCTTTGCTCCTCACAGATTATAAATCTAGCAGGGATGTATCTTCATTTCTTAAAAACTAACTTTAAAGAGATGTCATATATTTTAACAGATATGAAAAATGTATAATTTGCTATTGTCTTAGCAACAATAGCAATGTAGCATAATTTCTAACTTGTTTCAAAAAGATCTAAAAATTTTTCTTAAAGATGAGAAATACTTACTTGTTCACATTTCAATTTTAAGGACCATACTTAAAAACAAAAGTGAAGGTTAAACTCAGTGCATGCAAGTCACTAGTGGCTGTTCCTCTATGCCTCAGATACTGGTCTATAATCCAGCTGTCTTGATTCTGATCTATAAAGGGCCTGTGAAGTTGTTTGGCCTGATGTTTTACAAGAAAGACTGTCCATGGTGCTTCACTTTATTCTGTCTGAATCTATACTGTACAATAAATAATCATAGATGTTTCTGCTTTATTTATTGAACCTAGAATCTTAGGAACACAAGCATGCTGATAAAAATATCTACAAAGAAAAGTGTGAAAAGGGCTCAATATTAATACCAAATTAATACAAGCATAAAATTTAATTTTAAAATACCAAGTCACATAGCTAAAGAGAAACATCCTTTTGTGATACATGACTTATAAATTATTTCAACGTCTTTTTTTTTTTTTTGGAGAGGTTTTTGCTATACAGCCCATGTGCTCACCAGAAAGATAGAGAGTGACAGAAAGATAGAAAGCAAAAAATCACCCCCCGGGTGGGGGTGGTCACATCGCAATCCCTTCTTCTCCATTCTCCTCTCGGGATCTTGGGCATGCAACGCACATGCATCTGGCATGAGTTTAAGCCACCAGTTCCGGGACTCGAAGGGACTCAAGCCATGGTCGACTACATGGGAGTCCAGCGACATAGCCATTATGCCAACTGCTTGTTCCTCAATGTCTTTTTTGATTTAATTCATTCCTTGCATAATTCTAACAGAGAATTTTTAAAAATATGTAAAATAGAAGCTTTATATCCCAAAATATTTAAACTGCATTTAATCATATTATGGTCATATTTATTTATGTTATTCATAATAAACACTATATTGTGGCCAAGAATGCAGACAGTTTAATATTAGAAATCTATTAATAATAACAGTCAACATCAGGAAGTCAAAGAAAAAAAAATCTGTTTATCTTCACAGTTGCAATAATCATCTGATTAGCACAGAAGAAACGCAAGGAGGCCTCCTTAACATGATATAGTAACCCAAAAGCTGAAATCATTTTAAATGATGAACTACTACAAGGATTCCTATTGATTATAGAAATATAGCACAAAAAAATTGTGGCTATGCAGTGCAATAATATTTTAAAAAGGAATAAAAATGATAAATATTGGGACCAGCAGATGGAACAATGGTTTACATTGCTGGACTCCCACATGGCCAACCATGGTCTCAGTCCAAGAGGCTTGAAACTCACACCAGGCACGTGTGTGCGAGCAAGCCCAATATCCCTGGAGGAGAAGGAATTGTTATGTGTGTAGCCAATCCCCCTGTGGAGGTGATTTCTCGCTCTCTGTCTCTCTCTTTCTCTGTCTCTCCCTCAAGTATATACACACTACAGCAAACATTTCTTTAAAAAAACGATAAAGAGACCAGCAGGTTGTGTGGTGGTTGAGGCACTGGACACTCACTCCCACATGGCCAAACACAGTTCAAGTCCTGGACCTGGTGGCTTGCTTTCTCACTCTCCTTCTCTCTCTCTCTGTCTCTCTCTGATAAAATTAAAATAAATGAATGAATAAATAAATGAATAATTCTTAAACATGTTATATAAATAGATAAATAATAATATAAATATGTTATACAAATAGAAAAGTATATTACTATAAAAGTTATGATAAAGTAATTCTAAGGAATGTAAAAAAATGAAATACCTATTTAACGGTTTGGGGGTACATGATTAATGTTTCTGAGGTAAAACTCCCTGAGGTAAAATGTTTCTAAGGTGTCCACCTAACACTATATATGTGTATGTGTGTGTATATATATATATATATATATATATATATATACACACATACATGATTTATATATGTGTGTGTTATATATATAATATATATAACATATATACATATACATATATATATATATATATATATATAGAGAGAGAGAGAGAGAGAGAGAGAGAGAGAGAAAGAGATAAATTCCAGATATACTTAAAGGTGAATGGTTAAAACAACAATAATATTTATGAGAGAAGAAAACCACAGGTGAATATTTCTGTTAACAAAATATGGGAAAATTATTTCTATAAGAATTAAAGAAAGGAATTATACTAGAGAATGTTAATAAATATTACCATGTAAAATTTATGGTTAAAAGAGTAAGTTTACTAATTAGCCAGAAAATGTAAAAGCTTGAGTATTACTTAACAGACTAGCAGCAAGTCTGTTACAAAGTACAATTTTTTTTTTAGAGGTTTTTGATATAGGGTGCCTGCGCTCGCCAGACAGACAGAGAGAGACAGAGAGACAGAAAGTGAGAAATCACCCCCCAGGGGGGATGGCCACGCCACAATCCCTTCTCCTCCATTCTCCTCTCGGGATCTTGGGCAAGCACATACACGCGCCCGGCGTGAGTTTAAGCCACTGGGTCCAGCTACATGGGAGTCCAGTGACATAGCCATTACGCTAACTGCTGGTCCCACAATTTATTTTTTTAATGAGCTCCTAAAACAAAAGAAATGCACTTTTATAAAAGTAGTGCAAAACACATTTTGGACTAAATAAGAATGATTGTTGGGTTTTCCATAATAAAAAATTCTTAAACTATTTTTTTCTTGGATAGCCACCGAACTACATGCATGTGATGATAATTTCATGGGTATATATTTATCCCCAAACTCATCAAGTAGCACCTATCAAATATGTAGACTTTCTGTATGTCAATCACACCTCAATAAAGTGTTTTTTAAAATTGCATCCAAAATGTTTTCAAAGGCATAATAAGCAATGACTAAAACTTTTAGGGCTCTTTATCCTTTTATAACATGTAGAATAAATTTCCATTTGTATTGATGATGGAAATTTCAAAGGAGGAATATGGAACATTTTCCTATATTAGATCATTGAGAAAGTCATGATGTATTTTTCTATGCAAAAATGCATCATGACTTTCCCAAAAACCCAATAAATACGAATCTAATTTTTCCTCACATACCTAAATACTCTATTAATTTACAGACAATCTTCTATTACATTCTGCTACTATGTACTTTCTTACAGATATAGTTGTATTAAACCAGTAAGTAGCATGAAAATGATTTCCATGAAAGCTTATCAGAAAATGGGAGTTTTAACCAAACTAGTCGTACCTTTATTTTCTTTATAGCATTATAGTCAGGAGTGAGTTTAAAGGAACTTTTAATGGATCCAGGCATACTAAATTTTTGCTGTAGTACAAAACAGAGCATGCACAGAAAATATAATAAATGGAAAGCTATAATGGACTAGATGGCAATAAGGTCCTATTGAAGCTATAATGTGCAAATTTGCAAATGGAAGGCTATAATAAAAAAATAAGGGAGTGGTTTCTAAACCTGGAGCACTATTTAATAACATTAGTAAATTTGGATTATACTCCTTCAGACTAGGGAATGGAAAATGGCTGAGTATCATAAAAATGTTTTAAGATAAAATGACTTTAAATTTCAGTTAATGTTTGAGCTTAAAAATATTTCTCCTCCACACTTTTATTACAGAATTAGTGAAGGGAAGGGAGAATGCCTTGTAGAATACTTGTATTACCTTTAACCACATCTTTAGTCCTAGGATAAAAATAATGTTTACTCCTCATACATTGTAGCATGAGTATCTATTTTTTCTTATCTATTTTTTGAGGTAAGTACTTTATTAACTTTCAAAAGAAGATATCCTTCCCTGAAACATGGAGATTATGATTACATGAAAATTATTTCCACTGTATTTTAAAGCTATGAAGGAGTAAACAAGCATTTTCAAAATAGAACAAAAACTAACCTTAACATGTCTTTCTCACCAATTCTTAGGAGCAACAATAACATCATTAATAATAACTTATACCAACAATAGCAATTCTAAGAAAAAATATAAAATTTATTAATACAATTTTCCTACATAGTTAAGCTCAAGTTGGTAAAATAACCTGAAAGATATCACATAAAATGCAGTTAATGAATCAGTGTTGAGAAGCTATCTGTATTTATCCCCATAATCATTTCCAGTCATTAAAAGAACATTTCCCTTGGATCCAAAATTTTTAAATGAAATATCTTCTGTAACTATTACTAAGTTCAGAGTGTCAAATTGTGTGCATTAGAATTTGAAAATGAGGCATTTTGGCTATGATTCACAACAGAGCCAAAGCAACAAAAGTCATTATATAATTTACACAAATATACTTACTCTTATTTATTTATTTATTTTAATTATTTTTGCGAGGTTTCTGTTATAGAGTGCATACGCTTGCCAGAAAGAAAGAGACAGAGAGACAGAAAGTGAGAAATCACCCCCTAGGAGGGATGGCTACGCCACAATCCATTCTCCTCTCAGGATCTTGGGCATGCATGCACACACACCCAGCATGAATTTAAGCCACCAGGTCCAGGACTCGAACTGCGGTCAACTACACGGGAGTCAGCAACATAGCCATTACACCATCTGCTGGTCCCTATACTTACTCTTTTTAACTAATATCATAGTTGGGGCTGATACTGCAAATCAGTCAGTAAGACTGAACAGATAAGCCATATTTATTCTAAGGTGTCACATCCACGTGAAGATTTTCTTTTTCATTTATTTCTTTATTTCTTTTTATTATTTCTTTATTTCTTTTTATTATTTATTTCTTTTTATTATTTATTTTTTATTTCATTTATTTATTTCTAAATATTTATTTTCTTTTTCATTTATTTCCTCACATAAAGGTTTATGAAATTGACCACCAAAGAACAATTCCAATCCTCCACTATTTGGCTGCCTTGAATCTGAGTGTGTCCCTCCAACATTCATACTGAAAGCTCATCCTCGTTGTGATGCTATTAAAAGGTAGAGTCTTTGGGAGAATTGCTTATGTTATAAGGGTTCTACCTTGCTGAATGAGATTAGTGTACCTATAAAAAATGTCTGAAGAGAGTTGTTTTGCCCCTCCTGTTATGTAAGGTGCCCTTTTAAAGCAGAGTAAGTGTTCACCAGGCACCAAATCTGCTGGTACCTTGATCGTGAACTTTCTAGACTGCTAACTGGAAGAGATAAATTTCTGCTGTTAATAAGTTACCTAGCCTAAGGCGTTTTGTTATAGCAGCTCAAATGAACTGAAACACTGGCAAATTCCTTTCCCAAAATTTTGACAGTGTGTAAAATGAGATAAAGTACAAAAAAAATTATAAAGTTAAATTAATTGTACATATTACTTAGATAGTTTTTAAATATTTATGTTAAATATTTAACATAAGGTACAGGTATACCTTATATGTGTACATATGCATGTGTATATATGAATAGTGAGTGAAAAGCATAGATGTCTAACACTTCAAAATGTATTTGCTTCCCCAGAAATCACTTACAAATTTTTATGCTTATTTTTCATTGTATTCACATTAACTTAAAGGATATTTGCTTCAGCATTTAGCTTCTCAGTTGTTCAGAGCATTTTATGTGAGTTTTAGAATTGGCCAGAAATTATCTCTCATTTTTTATGAGTAGAACTTATCATTTTGTTTATCTTTGGAACTGTTTACTTTTCTCTCACCATTCTGTGTGGACCACATAGTCTACCACTGGATCTTCTAAAAGTTGGACTCAAGGGTCTAGCTTTTGATTACTCCTATCATTTACTGTATTACAACTTGTTATACTATTTTTTAACTCTGAAAGATCAATATTGCTCTGAAATTAACATTATTATCAGTGACTTAAATGAGCAAACTATGGCTTTCAAATAAAATGATTTCTTCTGAAACAACTTTACTTCTTTCTACTTCTGGAATTTTGGTCTATATTCTTTGGCATCACAATTTTGTTATTTTCTGTATTCTTTATTGTGGTAGTCATCATATATGCTCACTTTAACTGATGAGTTTAAAAATTTTAATTTCAAATGCAGAACTTTCTTTTCAGCAGCTACTGATAAGTGTGTATTTTCAAAACTGGTCATGTATTATATAACTATACACTCCAATTTTACTGTAGGTGTAGATCCTACCCTTTCTTCCATATTTACTTTTTTTTGTTCGTTTTAAGATATATTTGTCTTAGGGCCCGTGTGCTCATCACAGAGAGAGAGATCAAGACAGCAAGAGGGAAAGTAATAAATCATCCCTCAGAAGGATGAGGACACCACATTTCTTCTCCTCCTGGGATCTTGGACACACATACACACACAAACACCCAGTATGAGTTTTGGATTTTTTTTTTTTTTTTTTTTTTTTTGACACAGAGAATTTTGCTTTTGGGCACATGCACTTGCCAGAGACAGAAAGCAAAAAATCACTCAGGGTGGGGAAGTGGGGGCGAGGGGTGTGTGTGTGTGGCCATGCCGCAATTCCTTCTCCTCCAGTCGCCTCAGGATTTTGGGTACACATGCACACACGTCCGGTGTGAGTTTTAAGCCACTAGGCCTGGGACTTAAACTGATTTTGGCCATGTGGGAATCCAGCTATGTTACCACTCCACCATCTACTGGCCCCATTATTTACCTCTCTTAGTCAGAAATGTTAGTAGTATTCATAAATGACCTAAATAATAACCATATAAGTATTTACATTATTATTAATTTTAAAATATCTGAATTTTAAAATTTAAATGCTTTTTATATAAATAATTTAAGACATATTTAATCATAAAGCTATAATGTTATAGATAGAAATTAATGATAATAAAATTCTCCAAACTAAGTGTTCTTACTTAATTGATGATGATATATGTAGAAAAATGCAGTTTGTAATTAAGCTATTTTTAAAATTAGAATCAATTTTAATTTTATTCTAGATTCAGACGGTAATCATAGTTTTTCCTTCGGGTCAAGTGTAATTCGCTCGTATTAAGAACATCTATTTCTCTTAGCATAAAATTGAATTTGCTAAAATTTGTAGATATGCCTTTTAAAATCTCTTTGCTAAAATTTGTAGATATGCCTTTTAAATCTCTGGCCTTTATTGTTGAAGAGTATATAAGCAATTTTGTATTCAAATGAAAATTATAAGTTAAGCATAATCATTTTCAGTTCAAACTACAGTTGCATCTCAATTAAGTATACACAATTATTCATCAATATATATAAAAAAAGAGTTCAGTATATGCCAGTACATAGAAAGCTATAAACAGAGTTCATTGTCATCTAACAAATGACATTTATAATACATGATGTAACTTTTATCAAGTAAGTTACTCTTAGTTCACAAGAGTCCATTGAGGTATACTTGGATATTGAAGGCTTAACTCATTTTCAAAAAATAACACTTAAAAATGGTAAAATAAAATATGTAAATTCAATTAATATGATTATTTTAATTTTTAAAAATAAGAAAATTTAGACACAATTTGCCTCAGCCTT
This sequence comes from Tupaia tana, assembly GCA_026018925.1. Taxonomy (NCBI): domain Eukaryota; kingdom Metazoa; phylum Chordata; class Mammalia; order Scandentia; family Tupaiidae; genus Tupaia; species Tupaia tana. The sequence continues at coordinate 53,333,688 of JAKSZU010000003.1, forward strand.
TGACTTAAAACCAAATAGTTTCACAAACTCAGAGACTATATAATTCACACTGTACATTTTACTTTTATGGAAAAGTTGAACAAGAAAAAATATAAATCAGGCTTACATTGGAGTCTCAACCAAAAAAGTAGTTTAGAGTATATATTTTGAAATCAAATCAGATGCAAACTTATGAACAATATACACCAAGTCATTAAAAAAAAATCATTTACAGTCGTGGTCCAAAGGAAGGTGTAAGTATACAATAATAAGAATTTCAAAAGAAAACTGTAGCAATGGTAGCATTATTAAAATAAGCATATAACCTTCCAATAATTTGGTGTATTTGAAGGTGATGAAACTTTCTTGAATATTTAAATTCTGGAATGCTCATTAGAAATTCATTAACTTTAGGGTTTCTCAATATATATTTTATATACACATACACTATTTTTATGTATATATACATAAATATATACACATACATACACACATACATATTGGGAAAGTTTTTAATGGAACTAAAACATTTTTTTATAATGGGCTAACTAAAATTTTTGTAGATGTTGTGGCACAATGATACTACATAATCAGAGCAACTAATATGTTAACAAGTAAAATGCACATCTCCTACATATATATTAATTATAATATTCCATATTTTTATTTTCAACATTTACTGATAGACCATTTAAATTTCCATTATTTCATAAACAGTATAGTGAGCATGCCATAAAAGAAACTATGATAATAAGTATTTCAAAGTTCCTTGTGGAATAGCTTAACTGCAAAATTCCTGGAAAACAAAATTCAGATTCTGAGGTAACGACTAAAAAATGAAGCTTACTTAGAAAAGGAAAAAATGGTAAAATTACTCTGTGTTGCTGCTATTTTGAATCAAATTGTGTTTTTGGTGTTTGTCTTCCCTGTCTTTGACACTATTAACTATACAGTAAGTAGTAAATGTCACATCATTAAGTGATGTCTTAAGATAACACCCACAGGGACCAGCAGATGACATAACGGTTATGTCGCTGTCAACACGTAGTTGACAGTGGTTTAAGTCCTGGACCCAGAGTCTTACACTCACACCAGGCACGTGTGCATGCATGCCCACAATCCTGAGAGAAGAATGGAGAAGGAATTGTAGCATGGCCAGCCCCCTAGAGGGTGATTTCTTGCTTTCTGTCTCTCTGGCTTTCTGGCAAGCACACACGCTCTACTGAAAAAAATCTCTCTTTTTTTGGAGAGTGTTTTTGCTATAGGGCACATGCGCTAGCCAGAGAGACAGACAGAAAGCGAGAAATCCACCCCTCCCCCCCAGGGGCGGGACAGGGCGGGGGGTGGCCACTCTGCAATCCCTTCTCCTTCATTCTCCTCTCCAGATCTTGGGCACACACGGCACGTGCACCCGGCATGAGTTTAAGCCACTGGGTCCAGGACTCGAACTGCAGTCAACTACATGGGAATCCAGCAACATAGCCATTACGCTAACTGCTGGCCCCACAAAAATCTCTTAAAAAAAAAAAAAAAAAGGTAGTGCTTATGTATGTAGGATTCTTCCATTTAATAAATTACATATGTGAAAAAGTCTTTCTTTTCTAATTATTTTGAGGAAAAGTCTTAATTTTTCCAAGATTTTAAGATATTTCTTTTTAGTTAACCTAGAAAACTCATATTTAATTTAAAAGTTGCAGTGGATTCTGCAAGTCAAGAAGACTCCTAGATTACATAATGTGGAGGAGAAACAATTTTCTATCTGAAATCCCCTGTACTCTCCACAGCACTAGGGCTGTCTGGGACCAGGTTGGGTTACATAGGTCTAAAGCTATACTCATGGTTCCAGTAGCACAGACATGGGGAAACAGAGCAGGAAGCCAAAGAAGTCTCCTACTGAAACCAGGGATTCAAATGAAGAGCTTGTGCATTCCACAAATATATATATTGGTACTTATTAAGTGACAGGAATTGTTCTAGGCAGTAGGTTATGGTCTTGAACAAAAGAAGTATGGTGTTCTCAGAGAATTTATATTTTTAAATCTAGTAAGTCTAAAATCCATGTTTAATGGTCCAGAGAAACACTGGAAATAAGAATACATAGTTTAGAATTTTGATGTGTGTTGACAGAAGACAATAGCTAGGAATAAATGAAAAGATTCCGAGATGGCAACCAACCATTCTTGAGGTGACTAAATCCCCCTTTATAAGTTTGGGGTTACATGACTCCTGAACATGTAGGACTGACTAGAAGAACCAGAAACTCAGGAAATATCTACTCCTGGGATGGAAGGTACTAAGCAGAATAAGATCCTCAGGTACAGAGTTCTTTTCTTAAGAGATAAGAGAACTCTGCTTGACTTAATTCAAGAATGTCTTCACTTGGAAAGTTTTAGAATTATGTAGACAAAAATGGTATAAATATTTCAAAGAAAAAACATGAATCTTGCTTGAATAAAACACTAACCCAAATTAAAGAATCGTGGATATCTAGCAGCAATCCAACTTTATTAAAAAGTTTTTGAGTTGCATTCCCATATTATATAAAGATTTATTTTCTATAGGACACTAGGAAGAAGAGGTCATAAAAGAGGTTATGAAGAAAAGGTAGAGTGGAAAGTTTTGAGAGGAGCTGGAGAAAATAACAGCAACCAAGGTATGTGCTAAAAGCCATATCAAAGCACCATCTGTAAAGTCTGATCCCAGGGCAGAATTCAGTACAATTCCCTCTCCCCATACTTCCAAGTGTTGCTCATGAACTAAAGTCATAATTCAGGTGAAGAAAATCTTGGTAAAGGAAGAAAATTCTTGTCAAGAACATTAGGCCTAAGGGATTCGTTTCAGGAGGGACATACGCTTCCAACCTCTTCACTTTGGCTTGCACAGAGAGCTATGATATCCTGAATATGTGACAACTTCTCTCCCGAGTCCCTAGCCCTCATTTGTGCAGGGACTTCTGGCCCAGGATGAACAACTTAATTCAAAGTGTCCTAAATCAGCCCAACCCAAAGTTCCCTAAATCTGTCAAATATCTCACTGTAAGAGAAGCACAGAGCTCATCACAGAAAATGTCACTACAGGAATTATGATATATTCATACCCCATGCTATCTTCACATGACTCTGTTTACTGACAATCTTTTAATGCAAAGAATTTTGCAAAGCCTCAGAACAGCCAGTAGCTGAGATGTCTATTGACTTTCCAAATAAATAAGTGGATGAAGATACCAAATTGAGGCACAAATGCTTCAGATTATTTGGAAAACTGGTGAACACAGAACTCTTTTCTATACAGGGAGAGATAGATGGCTTAATTAAATAATGTATAAATCTTGCAACTATAGCTTAATATAGGAAAATGTAATCTTTTTATGATTTACAGAAAATTATACAAAGATTCAAAGAAAAACTAAAAGGAAAAAAATATACAGAAAATGGCTCTGTCTTTAGATTTCTCATTACTATGGACAACATAGGCTTGCTGTAAACTTTTTAGGAAAAAAACGATTAAAAAAAGTACTTTAAAAGCAATTACTTTTACTCAATTTTCATTAAGTTCTATTTTTAAGCAAAACTTAACAGAGTTTAGTTTAAATTTTCTAAATCCACAAAGTATATATTTCATTTATAATAAATTTTTGCCAAAGAATGAGGGCTACATTGAACACTTTTTCCAGAATGAGTTGAGGGATCATTCATCAAAAAGAATATGGGTGACGGAGGAAAAAATGGATTTAATGGACATGTATCTTACCAGAATTTAATGATAATTGTCTTCCTTCTACTTTCACAAATTACAGTACAGAGATAACATAAACTATGTTAGAGAAGAGATTTGCACTCATCAAAAACCAATACCCCCGTCTTTTTATTCTCCACTACTATTTGCAGTATCTGCTTGGCTGGGAAACTTGATCATAATCTTTAAATTACTATGGAGTGTGTTGGTAGTTGAGCTTTGCCTCGTTAAATGGCAGCAAAGGTGTATTTTCCCATTTTGCTAGTCTATTATAAAGACTAAAATGGTAGAATCTGTAATAATAGGCTCCAGTAACAATCGTTTAAGAACTTTACATCAGACAGGCTGTATAAGTAAAATGGTAATTACCAAATATAGCACCCGACGTTTAAAGGGAAAAAGTTCTTATAAAAAACATTTTTTTAATTAGCTTTCTCATTTCTTTTCATACTATGATTCATCTGGGTAAAACAAAATTAATTCCTAATTTTCATTAAAATTAGAATTCTGTAATGTTTTAATTATCGTTTGATATGGCTATCCTGGGATTGTAGACCAATGCTACAAATGAATTCTTATAAGAAATTTATAAGCAAAAAAAAAAAAAATCAGAAAAGATCATTTTTATTCTTAGATACCTGTTCTAAATAAATTTAACAATGATTGAAGTATATTAATATTTGGAAGAAAATTTCTTGGCACATGTAAAATTTTGCTTCTTTGATGAAAATCCCATAGATATTATGTTTCGTATTAATAAATAATTTACTTTCTAAGAGAAATTTGATGGCATTTTGTTGAGTACCTGTAAGTCTCCTTGTCCCAAAAATTGAATACCTGAAAATATTTTGCCTGGTCATATTTTACTGTTTTGACTACAAATATATAGTCAGTTCCTGCTTCCCAAAGACAACCTGGATGTTAAAGATAACCTTAAGGCTTTGTTTCTCTGAAAACCTGAGTAAAATGGAGCCAGGTGCATTGAATATATACAGAGCTACCTTCAGATAGGATCTTTTTTGTATACAGCTTGAAGAGCTAATGCTCATCAAAGTAGAGACTCCCTACTTACCACTCACACCACACATACCCAGCTCTAAGTCTGAACTGCTGCTGGGTCACTGGATCCAAGTGTTCCTACTAAGACTTGGAGCCACATGTTTGTCCCCATGTTTGGAAGCCCAGAATGGAGGTGGATAAGGTGCTTTATCTAGTTCATTTGGCAGACTCTTCACCACCCCCACTCCCCAGGGTAGATCTGTGACTCTTAGACCCTCATTCTGTCATGTCACTGGCAGCAAATTATCTCTCCTAGACATGTGAGCTCACACTGTGAGTCCCTATGGTAAGGGTCCTTGGGACCCATGCCAGTCTTAACTGGAAAGAGAGCTTGCTCTATCCTCACTTACTCAGGACCGTTTGATGTTGCTATTTGTGCCTTGTGATGAATGTATGTAGGCGGAAATAAGCATGAAGGATATTAGCCCTTGGTCTCTATTAGTCCCACTGACTACTGATTTCAGTTTGTTCAGTTTCTTAGCTGTCATATCCAAGTAGAATGATACTTAAAATTGATAACATTATTTCTAACAACTTTACACTGATGTGGTATACCATGAATAAAACCCTGTCCCGAAATACATAATTAGAGTACAGAAAAAAAAAATGGCTCTTATTGTATGATTAAAGAATAAAGTAGGTATTTCAAACCGTGGACTAGAATGTCTTATACTAATCCTGAGCACAGCCTCCTTCCTGTGGCCACACCATGCCTCCTTTCTTCATTTTATAAACAGCAATCATGTTGTTCTTACTGGAATAGAACTGCTTAAAATGGCAATGTTTATTTTTGATATTAGAAAATTGTCACTGTACTCTCTCAAAGCAAGTCTTTCTCACTTCTTTTTCCCTAGAGTAGAAGAAAACTAAATTTCTAAGGCCCCAAATAAGTTAGAACACAAATCTTCTTTCAGACTATGAATATAGTCTTTTGAAGAACATAAAGTATTAACAATACAAATGAGCTCTGAAAATTTTATGCTTTTAGTTTTTTTGTACTTCAAGTTTCTTAGTAGTCATTAAGGTGAATTTCTGAGAAAAAAAAATTCAGCTATAGCTATAGTCCTCTCCGGAGTACAGAAATTATGTGCTTCTTAGGTTTTATGATATTATTGAAAATGCCATTGTAATCAATTGATCCAGGTTCACTGAGTGGGCTATTTAAAAAAAAAAAAAAAAAAAAAAAAAGTCAGTAAAGACCAATTAGAAAAGACCATATTTAAAAAATAATAATAATAAATGTAAAAGTGAGATATGTAAGGACCTTCTCTTTGACAATGGAAAAGAAAAAAATGCTGTTATACAGAAACCTGTGTAATTATACAATGAACACAAAGTAGTAACTGCATGAAAAGATATAATCAGAACAAAGTATAAAATTGTAATAGAAAATTGGATGACTATGAAAATGTGTAGGCATGATAGTTATCAGAAGGCTTATGATTTGGTATCTGAAAAATAGGAAGGTTCCAGAAGACAAAAGTTCATCATCCCATAATATAATGCAAAAGTATAGGAGCAATTTCTTGTGATCATGTCCTGTGATTACTTCAACCCTTCCAGGTAGCCCCCAGAAAGCTCTGTGCTGGGATTGTACAATGTACAATATTTCACATTGTTCCTTGTGTTCACACTGTCAGCTGCTATTCTTTATTCTAAACATTTAAGTTCTACAATTCATCAAGTTTTATGTACCCTTAACCACTTTTATTAAGATTATTCTTACATGTTGTAAATATTCTATTACTTCCAGTTTCTGCAAAACATAGATATAAACCACAATGTAAAGGAAGTGTATTTGTCACCTGCATTAGGAACTGTTTCTTTAAAAGACAAAACATTTTTAAAACTTGCAATAGGGTGCATTCCCTGGAGAGAAAGTAAGAGAGAGAGAGAGAGAGAGAGAGAGAGAAAGCACCCCCCGGGGGAATGACTGCTGCAATCCATTCTCCTCTCACGATTTTGGTCATGCATGCACACACATCCTGTGAGTTTCTCGAGTCCAGATCCAGGACTCAAACTGCACTGTTGACCAAGTGGTATCAAATGCCTTAACCAGCATGCCACCTGCTGACATGGACTCTGTTAGCTTCATGCATATAAACTTTTCTCACTCTTTTAGTTATACTCCAGAGCATTTATGCAGCTACTCAAGGTAAGGAGAATGCTGAATGAGTAAATGAATGAACAGAGAAGACTGCCTAAAAGCCACTGAAACATGATTATATAGATGATTGCTCTTAGAGTAGAGCACCTACTGATTTTCTTCATTAAAATTTCATGTAGGTAGCTTTCTATATCCTGTGATACTGGATTCTCCAGAGTCTATAAAATCTTGTATCCTTCCTCTGTGTTATCCTATCATTTATTGCAGCAAATTAGAGTAAAAGATGTCTAGCTTTTACCAAAAATCCACTGCCTTTCTTTCATGGGCACACAACTACAGTAGATGAAATCTGCCAGCATTCCTTCCCATTATGTCTAGCTTACGATTCTTTGTCAGCAACACAATGTATGCTGCTTCAAGGAGATGCTATGAGGAAGTGTCTGCTTATTCCATGCTCTCTCTCATCTTTCACCTGATGCACTCATAAGACAGTGAAACCTTGGAATGGAAGAGCCGTAGAATAGAAGGCTATCAGTCCCTGAATCAGCTGGAGAGAGAACTGTACACTAACAAAGAATATCTTCCTGGCTACGAGAGGCAAGAGATGTGCTTAGGGTATAAAATACAAGAAGGCACTTTCTCTCACGCTCTCAAGTTCATTCCTTAGACAACATTCTTAATATAATTCAGCTATTGAGAAAGCTTCCTGCTGAGGAACAAGAGATTCTACACCATCACCTAGAGATTCCAATGACCATATAATATACAGATCCAATTTGAAATCAGAAATTAATCTTAATTATGCCAACTAATATCCTGTGGACTTGAAGAACATATACTACCCTACATAGCACCAGCTAGGTAGAAAACTAAATTCATTACCATGCAGGGTTCAACATTAGTGAGCAGACTGTGAAATAAAAGAATTTTATTTTATGAGAGCCTAATAAAAATCAGTTTTATAAGACTTTTTAAACAATGGAAATATTCATGTGCTCATATAAATTGTTTTTAAATGGGACCAGCAGGTGGCGTGGTGGTTAAGGTGCTGGACATTCCCACATGGTGGACTACGGTTCAAGTCCTGGACCTGGTGACTTGCTTTCTCATTTTTCCTTTGTGTGTGTGTGTGTTTGTGTGTGTGTGTGTGTGTGTCTCTTGTCAAATTAAAATAAACAAATGAATAAATAAAATTAAATAAATTTTTTAATTGTTTTTAAAATCTGATAGCTTTGACCAGGAAGACAGTCATATTCCACATATAGTAAATGGAACGTCTTGAAGATTAATATCTTAAAATGCATTTTAAAAATAAAAATCGTAAGTGTAAGAACTTTAAGAGAGATATAAATTAAAATGTGTCGAGACCAGCAGTTGGCATAATGGCTATGTCGCTGGACTCCCATGCAGTCAACTGTGGTTCAAGTCCTGGACTCGGTGGCTTAAACTCACACTGGCATGGCCATCCCCAGGGGGGTGATTTCTCACTTTCTGTCTCTCTGTGTCTCTGTCTTTCTGGCAATGCCCGCACCCTATAACAAAATCCTCTCAAAAAAAAAAAAAAAAAATTAAAACGTCAATGCATTTATTTCTTTGTACTCCAATGATGTAATACTCCAACGATGTAAATAAGTTTATTTTGCTAAAGCTTTCGTTTATTTTCTGAATACAATACTTTTAAATGTGTATTTGCTTTAATAAAATTGAAAATTAGAAAGTAAATTGATTCACAAAATTCATCTTTTAGGAGTTATACAATATTTATATTGACTGTATTTTTCTCTTGGCATATGTATAGATAGATTATATATCTGTATATGTACCTTATTTCTTTTTAAATTTTATTATTACTATTGTCCAATTTGCTACAGGGCACACATGCTCACCAGAGACAGAGAGAGATAGAGAGAGAGGAAAAGTGAGAAAGCACCTCTCCCATTAGCTAAGTCCACACTGTGATTCCTTCTCTTCCATTTCTCCTTCCTTCTGGGATTTATGGCACATACACACACACTCTCACATACAAACATTTCTGGCATATTTCTCAAGCTGCTGGGTCTGGCATTCATGCTGCTCAGTTGGCCATGTGGAATCCAATTGCCTTTACTACCAGACCAAGGGCTGGCCCTGTTAGTTTTTGAAATTATTTATTTATTTATTTTTTTGGAGAGGTTTTTCCTATAGGGCGCGTGCGCTCGCCAGACAGACAGAGAGAGACAGAGAGATAGAAAGCAGGAAATCACCCCCCAGGGGGGATGGCCACGCCGCAATCCCTTCTCCTCCATTCTCCTCTCGGGATCTTGGGCACGCACGCACACGCGCCCGGCGTGAGTTTAAGCCGCCGGGTCCGGGACTCGAACCGCGGTTGACTACGTGGGAGTCCAGCGACATAGCCATTACGCTAACTGCTGGTCCCTGAAATTATTTTTAATAGTTATGTAAACTTTTATCTTTGAATGTACCACTATTACCTCCTTTCCTGCTGCTGAAATATGTTAGCTTATTTTTACTGTAACTTTTTATGTAAATATTTATCCATCTTTCTGATTTCTATAGGCAAACTTAGTAAATTTTGAATTACTGAGTCAAGAAAATGTGACCATATCTAAATTCTTTCTTAAATTTGTACTATCTTTATTAACTTGTAAAGACACTTTTATTTCTGCTTTTTAAAAAATATTAATTTTTTCACGAGAGTGAGAGAGAAAGGGACGGGCACCCCCAACAGGGTCCTCTTGCTGTGACCCACCTCCAGCTTTAGTCGGCCCAGGTCACAGGCAGGCAAGCATGTACTACCAAGTGGGAAGGCCTTGGGATATGAAACCAGGACCTTCCCATGTATGCCACTGTGACAGCACTGAGCTACTGCTGTACCACCATCTGGCCACTTTTTCTCCTGTTATGAGTTGTTTCTTCATGCTCGTTGCTCATCCTCCCATTTCTCTGTCTATACTGGGTACACTGTATTCCTTCATGGAATTTAAAAGTATTCACCATATATTAAATGTATTAACTTTCAAGGGATCATATATTACAAATACTGTATTTTCAAATGTCATGTAAGGCACTATATTATATACTGCAGTTTCAGGGCCAGCAGGTGTCATGGTGGTTAAGATAATGGACTAACACATGGCTGACTACGGTTTGAGTCCTGGACCTAGAAGCTTAACAATCATACTGGGCACACAGGCATATGTGCCCAAGTCCCAGGAGGAAAATGGGGAAGAGATTGCAGCATGGCCATTCTCCCGGAGGGTTGATTTCTCACGTTCCCTCTCACTGTCTCTATCTCTCTGGTGAGCTCATATACGCTATAGCAAAAACCTTAATTTAAAAAAAGGGAAGTTTCAAGTTTTTAGATAATCTAACTTATTTGAATTCCCCAGTATCTCCCTTTGTCTTTACACTTACAATATCCATCCCTATAGTAAGACAGTGTAATTATTCTCACTCATTTTCATTCATATCCTTCTTAATTGTTTTGTTTTTCCTATATCCTCTTAATACAACATTTTGGTGAAAGGAATGAACTTCACTCTTCATGCATATGAGTGCCTTGCCACATGCATGTTCCAGGCTCCTCTGCCTTCTGATAGAGAGACATGAGCAGCATGACTAACGTGACTTGGGGGCACCGTGTGGCCTTCATGTAATGAGACTAGGTCGTCAGGAGCCCTCTGATTTCAAATATTTTTCTTCACAAAATCTCTGAACAGAACTCTGACACTGGAACTTTCAACAAGCTTAATTTTAAAATAATTCATCGTTGGAAATAAGGCTGCAGATTTCAAGTTGCTTTTCATTAAGTTAAACAAGAATTACTCCAAACAGACCACACATGTGAGTTTAGTTTTTTACACCATGTTCTCTTTTTCTTAGTGATTATTTGGCCTGTGTCTCATTTCCCTTCTTTTGTTCCCTCATTCTTTGTCTTTAGGCCTGATTTCCTACTGGGTTTTACTGACTCAAAAGAAGGCTGTAATCTTCTTGTATTCAGTGGGCTCCTGATGTTTCTGAGAGGCAAGGCCTGAGACAAATCTCCAAATCTGTCACTGTTACTATGGCCTGCGATTTCGCTGATAAAAAGCAGCCAAGTATAATTGAACAATGTAAGCTTAGGATAAGTATTCTGTAGTACTGGTTTTCATCAGTGATTAATTCATGTGGACAGGAAGTTGTTTTCCTTAAACCTAAACCAATTACTTCCATAACAGTAAAATCCTTTCTAACACCAGGAAAATCCCACCCATGGAAAATTCTTGTTTACTACCTGCCTTCAAACGGTTGTCAAATTTAAACGTAGGGTTCCTATTATTGCATTTAAATAGTTAATCTAAAACATCCTAGTTATCTGATTTAATTTCCCCTGAACTAATTTTTACTTCATTCTAAAGAATGGATTATTGTCAAGGAAACTAAAAAAACAACTAATCTTCTCCATTAAAAAAAATAATAATAATAAGGAAGGAACAGCAGATGGTGAAATAGTTATATCACTGGACTCCCATGTAGTCAACCACAATTCGCATTCTGTACCTGGTGGCTTGAAACTCATGCCAGGCACGTGTGCGTGTATGCCCAGAATCCCAAGAGGAGAATGGAGAAGGAACTGCAGTTTGGTAATCTCCCCTGGGAGGTCACTTCTCACTTTCCATCACTCTGTCTCTCTAGCGAACACACACACCATATAGCAAAAATCTCTCTCTAAAAACAAAACAAAGCAAAACAAAACAAAAAAAACACTAATCTGTATCAAAGTATGAAAGTAAGGGAAATAAAACTTTTTATAGTTTAATTGTTATTATCTTAGAGCACAGATCAAATTTCTCCATTAACCCTAAATTGGCCAATACATTTCGGTTTCAAAAAATCCTTTTCTTTATATCAGGTGCTGGAAACTTCTGTTCTTCCCTCACCTTACTCAGAATCACTGATTCTGGGCTCTCCTTCCATTCACTGTAACTCATGCAGGAATCACCAGATCTAATTTCCTGGGACTTGGTAGGATCAGATGTACAATTGCTAGGGTTGGAGATAACAGCCTTCTGACTGGGTAAAGATTAGGTATAGTTATTGTATTATAAAAAGGACAACAGAAAAGCTGTAGATGTAAATGGTATACTTCTAGAATAAAGCCTACCTGTAGAGGTTCTCCATGGGTCATTTGGATAATTGGAATATTATACTATAGTTTAAGAATCTTTAATTCTTTAAAGGACTCTAATAACTGACTTTCAAAAACTGGTTTCCTCTGTGTTTTAGTAAATTCTGTTTTCAACACTCATGCATCCAATCCAGTCTTAGAATAAAGTTGCAGCAAATATTAAACCTTGCCCTAAAAAATGATGCTAGGGAAAGTTTACTAAATGTAATGTTTTCCAATGATTTTATATGTATATGTATGTGGTGTGGTGTGTGTGTGTGTGTATATATATATATATATATATATATATATATATATATATAGTCAAACACTGCTATATCTCTGTTAATTATACTTCAGAATAATATAGTATTACCACACATATAACAGTAGTCTATTTATATATTTAAAACTTTTAGAAGACTATCTTAGTTCAATTTTATTTAGTGAGAAAAAAACAGATAAATATATGTGTGTTTAGCAAAAACTATCATAGACAATAGGAATTATAAATTTGTATTCATGAGCCACAATGCTCTTTCTCATACAAGATCATTTTCTTCACCCTCCCCTTTTTTTCTGCTATTTTTCTCTTCAATAAGTAGATATGCCTATGGGGAATAGGAAGAAGAGCTCTCACAAAAATGACACATACTACAGAACTATGGAACAAAAATGTTACTAGAGCATACATTATTCCCGAATTAGTGAAATCATATTTCAAAACTCTATTGTGTGTATGTATTTCAAAAAACATAAGGTATATATGCATATAAAAATATGATAATGTATGAAAATAAATATTTTGAAAGAGGAAAGTCAATTATGCTTTGAGGAGGAATCATTCTTTTTTTAAAAAAAAAAAAGAACACAGGGCAATTCTGCTGACTTTGCAGTTCATCTTTAAAGTTACAAAAGCTATCTGCAAAGGCAAGTAATTTATAGCTCACAGTTAACATATACTCAAAGCAATACACGTATGCAACAGCAGCAGCATAGAATCTTTGCCCTGTGGCTTTACTACAGTTTCCCCTAAATATAAGCCGCATGGCTAAAATGGCAGTTCTTAACCGATTTTTAGCGGCCGTGTATTTGCTTGTCATGATATACATTGCAATTCCTAGTGCTTTTAAACATATTGGTTCTGTTGGGCTTGGGCTCATGTAATTGCACCTCCCAGGTAAAAATAATTTCTCTAAAATCATCTACTGATTACTGTACATATACTACAAACTCAGCTATTCAAATATTGAGTTCTTCAGAAGTGCCAGATGGTGTAGTGATTATGTCGCTGGACTCCTATGCAGTTGACCACGGTTTTAGCCCCAGACCCAATGGCTTAAAACACACCAGGCATGTGTGCGTGTGTACCCAATATCCTGAGAGAGAATGGAGAAGGGATTGCAGCATGATCATCCCTACTATAACGTGATTTCTTGCTTTCTGTCTCTGTCTCTCTGGCAAAAATCAACCTATAGAAAAAAATCACCCAATAGCAAAAATCTCTCTTTAAAAAAAAGTTCCCATGTCTATTACATTAAGTGTCATGTGAAGTGCCACCCCGCAAAATGCCAGACTTTGATTGTGATCATAGAACAATTCAGTACTAGTTATGGGTATATGCGATGTATTTCACATAGTATACTTAAACCACATAACCTAATTGAATGCCCAGGACCTAAGTGGTTTTTTTTTTATACTTCAGTAAATTTTTTCAAAGAAAGTGGATATACCTGAACACAGCAATCTGTGTTGATTTGTGTATAAGACATGCAATCTTTTACATTTGGGCATAGGCCATAGTTCATATGTACATAAACCAGTTCTCAAGTATATTGTTTTAATAGCACTTGTTGTCACCTACGTGGTGTCACAGTGACATTTACTGAATGAATAATTGGAAGGATATTCTACTATTTTCATGCTGGCATCACCACTTTTCAGATAGGATATAAGATGTCTAAACTTTAAGAGTGACAGAGAACATGGGTTTATTCTCAGCTGTCATTTTCTAACAGATTACAATTGTGTCATATTGCCTGTGTGTTATGTGTTGATTTTTATTTAAAGTGGAAAGAAGGCACATGCCCTCAATTTTTTGAAATTGGTTAGATGCGAGGCTAGCTTCAGAGATAAAAGTCCAGACACAGAGAGCACAAAGGATGACACAGAACTCCAAAACGATTAGTGATGAATGAATACATGGATTATTACTCCATTGGCTTTGTATTATAAACATGCTGTGATGAAAAACAAATAAATAAGACCTATGTAGAAACAAGAAGATAAACTTATTACTGTATGTTCACTGTCATTTTGGGCATCCACATATGATGAATACCAAGTTTAAAAGTTAAAGAAATTAGAAAAGGTATAGAACATAACTTTTCTGGGACCAGCAGTTAGCATAATGGCTACATTGCTGTACTCCCATGTAGTCCACCGTGGTTCGAGTCCTGGACCCAGTGGCTTAAACTCATGCTGGGCACATGTGCGTGCGTGCCCAAGATCCCAAGAGGAGAATAGAGGAGAAGGGATTGCGGCGTGGCCATCCCCCCTGGGGGGTGATTTCTCGCTTTCTGTCTCTCTGTCTCTCTTTCTGGTGAGCACACGCGCCCTATAACAAGAAAACAAAACAAAACAAATAATAAAAAAACAAAGCAAAACAAAACACTCTCCAAAAAAAGGGAAAAAAAAAAAAAGAACATAGCTTTTCTTGTTACAAAGATATAAACTTTGAAGAATAAGTTAACTAAATTTGATTAAGGTATGCTCCAGGTTCACTAAACATCCTTCCACATAAAGAACAAAGGTAAACTTTTAAAGAAATATTTAATTAATGATAAAGTAATATTTATGGTCACAAATACTATGAACATAAGAACTAACTGCATCAAAATTTTATAACAGGATTTTATGAAATTCCAATACACTCTTACCTGTCCTAGAACATATTATTATAATAGCTTTTTAAGTTTTTTTAAACTCTATAGTTCTATGAAAATAACTATAATAATAAAATCTTCAAAATCCAAGATTATGCTTTGTTTTTTGATTTTTGCCATAGGGTGTGGGTACTCTCCAGAGAGAGACAGAGAACGGCAGAGAGAAAGAGAAAGTGAAAAATCACTCCCCAGGGGCGATAGGCCATAATCACTTGTCCTCCATTCCCTCTTTGGGATTTTGGGCACTCATATACACGCATCCAGAACATCTTTTTTCAAGCTGCCAGGTCTGGGGCTCAAACTGTCCAGTTGGCCATGTGGGATCCAGTATCTTAACCACCACGCTCCTGATGGCCCTAAGTTTATGTTTCAATGAAATAATTGTTACCCAATTTTAACTAATCACAATGAACTAACAGATTTCTTTTTAACAACAACAACAAAAAACCTGCAAATTTTATAGTTACCGTGACAATGAGACACGAGAAAATAGTGATACCATCTGAGATAACATCTAACCCTCCCGTATTTCTTTGGAAACTAAAGCTCAGAGACAAGGATTTAGGATGAAGGCAGGACAATTATTTCTTATGCATCTGTCCCAGAAATTATTATGAAGAAAATAAGTTACACAATATCTAATTTAATGCTCATACCAACTCAGTGAAGCGATACTACTTTCCATATTTATTAATAGGGAAACTGAAGCTCAGAGAGGGTGAGGTCACTTATTAAATACCACACAGTCATTCAGAGGCAAAAGTTGGACCAGAACCTTGTCTCCTTACTCAGACTGGTGCTCTTTCACAAACCCAGAATGTCACAGGAAAATGAACAACTACTATTTTGTCCATGATTTTCTTCATTAAAAATGTCTTCAGTGTCTGAATTAACTACCATTTCATCAATCATTTGTTGAAGACCTAATATTCTACATCTCAGTAGCCTAACTGACCTCAGACAAAGCACTATGTACTCTGTGCCTCAATTTCCTCATCTGTAATATGTAGATAAACATGCACCTGCGTTATCAGAGTTGTTGTGAAGATTAAATGTGCTAAAGCACATAAGGTGCTCAGAACAGTGCCTAATACACACACACACACACACACACACACACATGCGTATAGTATGTACTTAAAGTGTCCCTATTATTTTTGTGGCTCTTTCTAGCTCATGTATAAGAAAACTTAAATGTTTCTGCAATAAAAAAAAAAGAATAGTCCAAAAGTTATTTTTAACTGTACGTATTACTTTGTTTACAGAAGATCTCCCTTCATGTCAAATTTATTAACAATATTTAGAGGGAAGACTTAGAGCATGTTTTCTTAATATTTAATGAATTGTTTTATCAACTGCTAGTTTTCTGATTACCTGAATAATTTCATGTATAATATGTTAAAATAGAGTTGAAAATAGACACCTTGAAGACAATCTTTCTTGCTTTTTTAAAAAATATGATAGTAATCTCTTTAAAATTATTAAACATAATTTCTGTATGAAGTGTGAGAATGCATATTTTAGGTGCAAAAAATAACCACAGTCAAAATTTTATGAACTCTTTCCAGAAAGCATAGTATTCAATTCCAGTTCAATTTTTGTTTCAAATAAACATTTTGAAACTAGGCCATATCCTGCACTGTGCTTGCCAAAGAATGAAAATTTCAAAATCTAAACTCATGTTCTACTTTCCAAGCACACACAGAAGTCATCTTACATTTAATTTATTAAATGTAAGTCAATTTTAAAATGACTAAGACTTTGAAGAAAAGGTATTTTCAAAATACAAAAAAAACAAGGGCAGCAAGTGGCACAGTGGTTAAGGCACTGGACTCCCACATGGTCAACCATGGTTTGAGTCATGGACCTGGTGGTTTGAAATTCGCACAGTGTGCATATGCATGCATGCCATAAATTCCAGGAGGAGAATGGAGAAGGGATTGTGGTGTGGCCATCCCTCCAGGGGGTGATTTCTTACTTTCGGTCTCTCTGTAAGTACACGTGCCTGATAGTGAAAATCTCTCATAAAAAAAAAAAAAAAAAAAAAAAAGTGAGCAAAAACGATCTGATACATCAACATCAAATCTGACAGTGATGACTTATATAAAACATGCATGGTTGCAATGACATGAAGCAGTGTAGGACATGAATTTTTACTGATGAAAACTGCAGTATTTAATGGGGAAACCTGTAGCACCTTGATACCTTCTGAAAATGGGTGACAAGAAGTCAGCGGTATTTTCAAGGACCAAGAAGAAAATGAAAAAGTCTTTCCTCATGTCTCCTGTTTTTCGGGATGACAATGTTAATGTTTACCTGAAGAACTAATTACAACCACCTGCTTCTTTTTTTTTTTTTTTCGGAGAGGTTTTTTGCTATAGGGTGCGTGCACTTGCCAGACAGACAGAGAGAGACATAGAGACAGAAAGCGAGAAATCACCCCCCTGGGGGGATGGTCACACCGCAATCCCTTCTCCTCCATTCTCCTCTCGGGATCTTGGGCACGCACGCACACGGGCCCATTGTGAGTTCTAAGCCACCGGGTCCGGGATGCGAACTGCGGTCGACTACGTGGGAGTCCAGCAACATAGCCATTACGCTAACTGCTGGTTCCCACAACCACCTGCTTCTCAGATGGTCTGACAACCATGTCCCATGATCCCCCAACAGCTGGAAAAGAAAAAAAATTACCTCTGACAAACAGCAACTATGAGTTTCATTCTCAGTTTTTTCTACAACTGATAGGTAGCCTCTTGTATAGTCTTACATAAAATTGCTGTGAATAAATAGGAAATTTGATAGAGGTAAAATATTAAAGAAGAAGATGATCAAGTAGGCTGGATTTCTGATCATAGGTTTTTGCATTAATTTTTGTCTCTAATACTTCTTTTTAAGTTATATAAATACATTTTCCTTTTCAGAAACTGCAATGCCATCTCTGTATTCATCATATGCATTTGTATATTTGTCTGGAACAATCTTATATTCTGAAAGACACATTTTTTAAAACTTTGTTAGACCTAGTCCCTTGTCCTAGGCCCAATCACATTATTCCTCCTATCATAAACCTCCAAAGAGCTGAAGGTTGTGTGGCCTTGGGACTTGCCCACTCAGAACCCATCTCTCTCTCTTGCCCACTAGATAGCCAACTCTCTGGGTGCCTAGAACTCAAATTCCCTGTCTAAATAGTCTGGATATTACTTCTAGGGATCTTCTGTAAGTCCATCCTCCTAAGAGGGACCTCATTATCTGTGTACATACATCTAGTCCCAAAGGATACCCAAGCGGACACTGTGTCAAAGGTTTGGAGTGTGACTGGACATAGGCCATCAAGGCTAAGGTCCCCGCCTGAGTGCACATGAATCACGTGTGGTCCTGCATGGAATCAAGAGAGGGAAAGTAAAAGAGCAGGCCATGGATCAGAATGGATGGTCAGATTCCTGCATGGAGCTAACTAGAAGGTGTCAGACAGTCTATTTGAACCTGGCCTTCTGAATCATTGCAAAGCTGTATTTGTTACGACAGGAGACATTACACATAATTAAACAGTTTGTTAGCTTGATTTATAACTTTAAATATTTAGACTTACAGTCTCCATTTGTACTTTTCCCCCCAGGCCATGCAAATGTTATGGGTTAGCTTGAGAGAGGTCAATGGAGTTTACCTATTTAAAATTTTATCAATCATGAATCTCATCAGGGAACCTGTCCTACCTTCTCTGCATGACAAATTTTAACTTTTTTCCCCAGGATTTTAAGTGAATAATGGAAAAAGAGCAAGGTGTTCAAACAGCATTGGCCAAATTCCAAAATTTATAAATTCAGAAAAAGATAGTGATCATTATTAACACATATTACTAATGTTTCGCCTCTGGAAACAAAAGTTCAAATGCTATCATAACTCTGGCATTATTTCTATGTTTTACTACATATTTCTTTTATATCTCAAGACCTATAGGACATTCTTTGTCATATCTATATAGAAATCACCATTGTACCTAGGCCTGTAAGTCAACGGAAGCACGGAGCTTAAATGAGTTTCATGGGACCTGAAGCAAATTAAAAAAACAGATTCAATATCAGGGATAATTTTAGACACTAAACTTTTAGTTCTATAAATCACTTAAATAAACTGGGTCAGAGAAAATATCCTTTCTTTATGATTGACTGATCTAATATTATTGAAGGCCTAAAATATCCTTTGTGCTGATAAGAGACACCTCATATTACCCTCCAAGGGGCTCCACTCTGGAGCAAAATGACCTTGTAATCACAAAGCAAAAAACTGGAGCCCTTTGAAGTTTATGACAAAAAAAGAATAATTTAAGGCACCAAATAATGTTTGTTGAGGATAAGATATTTTCTCCCTAGTCCTGTGCATTTCATCATGTAGAATTATCTGAATGAATAATTAGAACTCTTTAGGGTTCTAACAATTTAGTAACCTCTAAGTTTCCTGTGTCAATTCCATGAAAGGGTATATTGGATTGTCAGAAACATCATGATGCATTTTTTTTTTTTTGAGAAGTTTTCCTATAGGGTGCATGCGCTCAACAGAAAGACAGAGAGACAGAGCGACAAAGCGAGAAATCATCCCCCAGGGGAGATGGCCATGCCGCAATCCCTTCTCCTCTATTCTCCTCTCAGGATCTTGGGCATGCACGCACACACACCCGGAGTGAGTTTAAGCCACGGAGTTCGGGACTCGAACCGTGGTTGACTACATGGGAGTCCAGCGACATAGCCATTATGTTAACTGCTGGTCCCCATCATGATGCATTTTTACATAGAAAAAGTAAATCATGATGTCTAACAGCCCAATATTTTAAAGAAAAATTTCTATATAAATGATATTTTATAATTATAATCTATAAATCCCTATTTAATATACTTAAATAAGGCAAGGTATATACAGGTAATATACAGAGGTAATATAAAGATGAGCATACAAATAGACTATTACATTAGAGTATAACAAGGTATTTCAGCCAAGATAAGAGATCTGAAAAACATTTCAAGTAACTTTAAATATTGGAAGGCTTACAATGTGGAAGTGGTACTAGTTTTAGAATGATTTCAACCAAACTATGTAAGTAGAAGCTGAGGGTCGCAATTTTTCCTTTACTGTTTTTAAGTAGAGTATTGCAAATGTGACTAGTGCTTTCTGTGTAGGCATTGTCTATTATGGAAGAATGGATATTTGGCCACAATACAAATTGTCAGCCAAATTTAGAAGAAGATTTCTTTGTAGTTTGGAGGCTAAATAGGAAGACTTTGAGAATTTACTCCATTAAGCAGATTCTAGACTAGTCCCATATGTAGCTCAGTAGTTATGTTTTGTGCATAGGGAGCCAGATCCCACCTGGCAGACAGGGTTTGAATCCTGGCCCCACTGACTTAAACATAGCAGGCATTTGTGAGCACATGCCAAAAACTCTGACAAAATGGAGGAATGGAAGAAAAAGGATCGCAGTGTGATTGCAGCCCACTGGGGATGTGTACACTATCCCTCTCTCTCTGGGTGAGCACATGTGCCCTCTGGCAAAAGTAAAATAAAATAAAAAATAAAATAAAATAAAAATTTCTGTGATGCATAGCTAACAAGTTCCTGAAAAAAGACAACAAATCAATTCTCTATCTTCCAGGGTCTAAATTTTCTGCTTTTGAACTATATAAGGACCTCTTATATTTGTCTTTGATTCATCTGTCTTTGTTCAGTGAACACTTAGTGAGCATCTACAATTTGCAAAGCCCTATTGAAGAGCTGTGAAGAAACAGAAATGAATATAATCTTGCCTTGAAGCAGGCCCTAAAAGGGTTGGAAAGGAAGTTAAAATTTAAATTTTATTAATGCAATTTTCCAGGAGTGCTTTCTAAAAAGCAGGACTGATACGGAGACTCACAGGATAGAAAAAGAAAAATAGAAATGAAATATATTATTATCAGCTTTCTCAAATATCTACGGTCTTCTATTAGTCCAAGTATCCCTCCCCCATGGCATAGTAGCACTAATGATATTGAAATGGTTTTATCTCTTGGCTTAGAAGAATGAATTATTTTTAAAAAGACAAAAGAAATATTGAACACATATATTTTACATAAAAAGGATACTGGTAAATTTTTTATCTGTTTTGCAAAACATAATCATAGATTAGTGCAAAATAAAATTATTTTAGAATTATAATGATAAATTTCACATTTGTAAAATCTTGACCTGATATTATTCCTGTACCTATTCAGAACTGATCACGAACTGGTAAAGATAAATCTTGGAGTGGAACTGGGAAACGAATTGCAACGTTAAAGAAAATCTTCACATGGTCATTCTTCCAGATCAGCCAAATGACTCTTATATACCCTGAAAGCTAAGGTATTTAAGCTTCTAGCCCCACATATCCCTGTTCCTTACTGTAAACTTTTCCACTCATAGCATCCAGAAGAATGTTGATGTAAGAGAAAGAATTCTCTCTGAGACACAAGTTATCTAGCATTACATGAACTTGTTTGTTCTATTTTGTGCACTGATATGAATGTGGGCAAGCCACTTCACACTTCTGGGTTCAACTCTTTTATCTGAACAAGATGTTATGTTTTATGAACGCTGCTAGGGGTTTATAATTTTACAAAAACTATGGTCAGTTCTAAGGGTCAAGCCTTCTCCAATCAAAATTTAATTTTGGTAAGAGTGAATTCTGCCAAAAGCAATAAATATAACCACCAATGAATGAATCCTAAAGATGTAAATTCCCAGGGCCCAGTGATGGCACAGCAGGAGCACAACTGGATCCACATGGAAAGGTCCTGGGTTTGTGTCTTGGAACATCCCTAAGCATAGGGGTGTGCCTGCAAGTCCCTGATTCAGGCTGACTGAGATTGCTGCAGATCCTCGTGCGAAGACCCTGTTGAAGCTGTCTTTCTGTATCCCTCTTTCTTGGAGGAAATGAAATAAACTCAAACAGTCTTAAAATCCGAACATATTTCTTACAAGAACAATATATTCTGAGTTATTTTTGAAAATAATTAAATACAAATACCTATAACTTTGGTTTCTACATATACATGGCATATGAAATGTACATAAAAATTTATATACTGTATTTATGCTTTTACATTCCTAAATCTAAACAAATCCACACAATTTTTTACTATATTTATGTTTTTACATTCTTAAATCTAAATTCAGATATGCCACCATAATTCTAGATAGATTGAAATGTACTTTTATAATAGCTCTCAAATAATATTTGTACAATTAACCTTATAAGTTTTTCCCACATAACTTATTCACCTTGGCATGGCTTCTCTGAGATGACTAATATTATGCCCTGTTTTAAATGCTATAAATAGAAATAGCCTAACCTGGAAACCTTGATTTTACTATAGTTAATTTTTATTACTACTAAATGTTTTCCATACTGTTAGAATTAGAACAATAGAAGCTATTCATTTGTGCTTTGCTCTTTCTTTCACAGTATATCTCCTAGGGAAAATAAAACTATTATTATGATAATAAACGAAGAAAAAAAGTATAACTGATTCCATTTTATAAACTGCATAATATAATACATTTTTACAAAGTAACATATCAGGCCCAGCCTTGGTGGTGCAGGCAGTAATAAACTGAACTGTAATACTGGAAGCCATGTGGTTAACAATGGGTTCAAAATTTCAGTCTATTTGCAATATACCCAGGTACATGGGTACCTAATATCCTTGGAGAAGGGGGTCACTGTGTGACAAGACTATGTTGAGGGTGCCTCTCTCCCTCATGTATGTATGCGTGTGTGTGTATGTGTGTGTGTGTGTGTATATATATATATATATATATATATATATATATATGTGTGTGTGTGTGTGTATGTATATATATATGTGTATATGTATATATATGTATATATACATATATATGTATATGTGTGTGTGTATATATATATACACGTATATATATACATACACTCTTTCTCATGAATAAAATAAAAATTTGTTTAAAAAGAATATACAGACATACATCACTAAAATGTAGAGAAAAATATTGAACATAAATCATTGAAACCAAAGTTATCAAAGAGTTTCTAGAGTGGGTTTCTTTGGCAGTGTACCCAATACTAACAGTAATACCATGTGTTAGAGATACTACAGGGACAAAGTGAGAAAGAGGAGAAAAAAAAAAAAAAAAACAGGATCTGTTGTTTCTGTGAGAAATAAAATAAGTGACTGAAGGGAAACATGTATATTAAAATAAATTAATAATAACTTAAAATCGTGTGTGCATGAGAAGTTAGAAAATTTAGTTACTTAAAATGGCTAAAAGAGGCAAATAGAAACTTGGAATAAGTGAAATTGGGAACTTATGGCATATTTCAGATGATACTATTCATGTAGGGTAGAAAACTGAGGAATCAGTTTAAAATTCTACATTTTAAGTCTGTAAAACTTAAAGTACAGTAACCAAGGCTTAAAATGCACAGTCAATGTGTGTGACTATAAACAACTGTTAGCACATGAACAAAACTCAAGTTGTTTCAGATGTAAATATAAAACCATCTCTATAGAACCCTCTACAGAAATATAGGCTGAAAAGTGTCCAGATAGAAACATTAACAGAATTCACACAAAGTTTTTGTATAGCTACCTGAATAGAAATGGCATTATATATATTCAGGACAAAAAAGAAGAGACAAAAATGAAGAGAATTATTCACTTCATAGCAGTCCACATGGAAACTTAATAGAGGTGTCAAAGATTAGAAAATATTCTCAATCATCAATAATCAAAATATCTTTTGTAGATGTAACCTTATTTTTTTTCTTTTCATCGAATTAAAGTAATTATTTCCATATATACCCTTTTTATCTAAATTTTCTATATTTCTTTTTTATACAGAATATTTATTAAATTGTCTAATACACAATTTCTCATTTGTCATTTTGGAAGTCCTTTATTGTAAAGACAATTCTTCTGTCTGATGAAAAGAGCAGCTACAGTGATTACTCTGGACCACCATGCTGGATAGATTTAATTTCTTTCTGAGACACAAGTTTTCTTCTGTATTTCTGAGGTAACTTTTTTTTATTATGTCTGCCATGTCTGGTGGACCCTGATACATAAGCAAATCTGATGATTTACTTCCCTTAGAATGCTGTGGAACTGCAGAAGAATGGGATGATAGCCCCACTGATCTCAAAGCTTTTGATATGTTGGGTTTAGGGCTATCTCTTCTGTACAGAAACCTTATTAATGGTGTATGTGGCTTGACTACCTGCATGACCCTGCGGGTAGACATGTGTATCCATCATGACCTCAGAGAAGGGGCAGATCCACAGGTACTCTTAAACCAAAAGATGCTGTACATATAAGAGCTGGGGACATGAATAGGGTGAATGATGTCAGTATTAATCTAACAGTTAAAGAAATCACTCTCACAATTGCTAACATCCTAAGGCAAGTGGAAAAAAGGATTACAAGTCACAACCGATCTTTCCTGTTTTGTCTAGTACAGCATGGAATAGCCAGGGTACCAGACCAGTTTAATTTTTACAACTAGAATAGCAAAGAAAGAATAAAACTCATGTGCTTTTTCATTTCCCTACCTGTCCGTAGTCAAGTTCATCATTGATACTTAATATTTTCAAGAAAATAATGAGTAATATTTATGATAAAATGCTGCTAAAATTTAAATCAATTTTAAATGCTTGATAAAATCAGACTTGGCCGCATATATATAACAGAAGTTTATTTTGATAGTCAATGAGAACAGAATCATAATTGTGAAAGAGCAACTAGAGGAATAATTTAAAAATGCATCAGAAGTTTGAGAGGTGTTCCTATATTGTTTTCCAAATAAAATTAAGGGATCAAGACACTAAAAATGTAAATAACAATAGTTCTATGTAATGATTATGTACAGAAAATATTCTAAATGTTTTCCTAAAGTGTATTCCACTAATTTAATCAAATTTAATGTTCATGAAAATTAACATGTATTTACACATGATAAAAGCTGAAAATCTGGAAAGGAAAAATTATAGAAGTTGTGATCTTCAGAATTTGAATTTTAATTATCTTTGAATCTAGGGCTATGTCTAGGAAGCCAAGGATACTTAAGTATTGGGAAAAAAAAATAAAAAGAAGATGAAACAGGACTTTATATCTACTCGAGAGTGTCCTGCACATTATGTGTACACTGTGGATGCTTAATCCACACAAATATTGTGAAGCCACATGGTGTTTCACTGCCAAAAATTTTCTCTCTTGAGTAAAGAATGACTGGGGTGGAAGTGTATAAGCAACAGGGATGCCAAGGAAGAGAGCCACCTGCTTCAACAGTTGGCATGACTAATCTCAATATGTCATGATAACCTGCATACGAGAAACAAAAAACTGACTAGCTCGCCATAAAAGCAAAAATAGATTTGGTATTACTTCACAGGCCCTAAAATGGGTTTATTAGTCATTACCAGTTTTATAGCATTTGCATCACCTCATTCGATTATGTGAAAAAAAATAAAAACTTCCCAATTTAACTAATACACTAATTGGACGTAGTATTTTGACAAATCATGTTTTTAATTTGGCCCTATTTTCAGTTTTGTCCAATACTGTATTTACCTGATTGTTGTAGCTACCTACTACTTGTATACATTCAGGTATGTGTGATGGTATAAACTGAAATAATTAGAAGTTAATGGTTAATGGTATTCAGTACAGATTTAGCTGCTGGGCATCCTCGCCTATAGTGAAGGAAAGAAAAAGACCTGGTTCTCATTCTGTGCATAAGGGAAATACATTTCATTGAGCTTACTAATCACACACACCCGAGCATGAGGTCTGCAGCAGAGATATAATATACTGTCAGCCATTTGCTTTGCACCTTAAATTTCTTGTGTTCTTTGGTAGGCTCCCAAAGATTTCTGTTTATATCTCCTAATCTCTAGAGCCTCTGAATATTATTAGATTCCAGAGAAAAAAATTAAGGTTGTTAACTGGTTAACCTTAAAATAGAGAGAATGTCCTGAATTATACAGGAGGGCCCAATGTAATGAAAAGGATTCTGAAAAATGGAAAGGGAATCAGAAGAGAGAGTGAGAGAGATGGCAGTGTGGAAAAAGACTTGGCCTGGTGTTGCTGGCTTTGATGATGGAGGAAAGGGGCATGAGCCAGGGGAAATAGGTGACCCCAAATGATGGAAAAGGCAAGGAAAGAGATGCTCCTCTAGAGCCCTCATAAAAGAACACAGCCTTGCCACACTTCAATTTTAGTCCAGTAAGACTCAGTTCAGACTTCTGACTTTGAGAACTGTATAATATATTTGTTTTGTTTTACGCTCTAAATTTGTAGTAATTTTGTTTTGGAGAGGTTTTTGCTATAGGGCGCGTCTGCTTGCCAGACAGACAGAGTCAGAGAGACAGAAAGCGAGAAATCACCCCCCAGGGGGGATGGCCAAGCTGCAATCCCTTCTCTTCCGTTCTCCTCTCAGGATCTTGGGCATGCACGCATACGCGCCCAGCGTGAGTTTTTGAAGCCACTGGGTCTGGGACTCAAACCGCGGTTGACTACATGGGAGTCCAGCGACACACCCATTACGCTAACTGCTGGTCCCATAAATTTGTAGTAATTTGTTATAGCAGCACTAGGAAACTAATACCACCTCTTGTTTCACTAAGTTGTAGATAGTAAACAAACACTCCTTTCTTCAAAGTGAACATTGGAATCATGACTAAACCCTTTTATTCCCATAACCATTTCCAGATCTTCAACTGAAAAAAATAAAAAGAATATGAATAGCCACTGAAGTGAAAAATAAATTGATCACTTGTATGTTCATTAAGTTTTTCAATTGATTAAGATCATTTCAAATTAGGGAACCAGCAGTTAGCGTAATGGCTATGTCGCTGGACTCCCACGTAGTTGACCGCGGTTCGCGTCCCAGACCCGGTGGCTTAAAACTCACGCTGGGCGCATGTGCGTGCGTGCCCAAGATCCCGAGAGGAGAATGGAGGAGAAGGGATTGCGGCGTGACCATCCCCCCTGAGGGGTGATTTCTCGCTTTCTGTCTCTATGTTTCTCTGTCTGTCTGGGGAGCGCATGCGCCCTATAGCGAAAAAACTTCTCCCAAAAAAAAAAAAAAAAAAAAAAAAAAAAAAGATCATTTCAAATTAAATACAAACATTTTCTTTCAAAAATGAGAATAATTCAACCAAATTATCATTCATTCTGAAGCTGGTTATTTATTTCCTAAGCTATTGATGTATATAGCTGGCAAACACTACTTGAAAAAAGCCCACTCGTTCCATAAATTAGCTCTGTGTTTTCTTTTCCCTTATTGGAATATTACAGTTTAAAGAAAACACAATCATTTGATTGCCATTTTTCATTCAACTGAGAGAAAAAAGTACCCCGAGGTGATGTTGTACAATAGTAGTTTCAAGGGTTATAAGGAGCTATTTCACTGTAATGTATACACATAAGAATTTAAAATTAGGAGTGTATTAAGGGAGCAAGAAAGAGAACTTGTTTTCTATAACAGAACTAAAAGTGCTTTCAGAGGTATAAAATCTGCATTGTTGTCTTCATGCTGCTGAAATCCAAGTCTGGATTTTGATTTGATGGTAGCTCTCCCTCTGGCTAAGCTCCCACAGAGGCTGACCCCAAGCATTGAAACAGAGGTACAAGGTTATTTTTGTCATCTTTGACCTTCATCTCTCAGGTTGTTCATCCCCCTTGAATCTTCCTCATCACCCCTCCATTATCTTCTTTTAGCCCCTTGGCAGAGAATTGATCCCTATGAATGTATGTCACAGAGGAAAGACTGGAGGTAAGAGACAAGAGACGTGGAACTAGTTCCGGGTTCCATAACCACTTAACTTCCTACATAACACTTTACCACCCTAGATCTCAGCTTCCTCATCTGTATATTGAAAGCAATGGTTTCAGTGGTTTCTGAAGCTATTTTGGAATCTGAAATGGTAGCTCTAAGACATCATTCAGTTTAACCTTTCAAACTTACGATCCTAAGAAGACAGCTGAAACTAAAAGTGTATGTCATTACTATTTTAGACATGTTCACATTTTACTAGATGCCTATTAAAGAAGAAAATTTCTTCAAAATTTAATATGAATGAATGATTCTAGTGAAGGAATTTCAGAACACAATGTAAGTTTTGGAGCCTTTCTCTCTGGAAGATAAGCATAGTCTTAATTATGCGCCAGTAACCGTGACACAACCTGAGTGATTTCACTACTGAATAACCTGAACTCTCATTCAAAGGATGACTACAGAAAGGTTAGTCATGTCTATACTGAAGAAAAGTTTTACAGACAGCTCAGATGTTATATGCAGCTTTGATCCTACCAGGCCAATAACGTACATCCCCACATGAATAGTCCTCAAGTAATTCCTATTTCCCATCCTATCCTCTAGACAAAGAAGGAGATTTTTCTATATGTTTACTATTGAGTGTGATATAAAATCCTATCATATAAAGGTGGTAGGATTTTTAATAGCCAAGCTAAGAAGTGCTGTGAATCATAGGCCTTTGTTGATTAAGTCCCTTTCTTTCTCCACCAAAACTGTCACAGCAA
This sequence comes from Tupaia tana, assembly GCA_026018925.1. Taxonomy (NCBI): domain Eukaryota; kingdom Metazoa; phylum Chordata; class Mammalia; order Scandentia; family Tupaiidae; genus Tupaia; species Tupaia tana. The sequence continues at coordinate 53,362,239 of JAKSZU010000003.1, forward strand.
ACAGAGCAACTACACTGGGCCCAGTTATGATAATGGAACAAACACTTACAGCTGAACTGACTGCTGGGAACTAACCACTCCTTTAATTACACCTCAGAAGAGCACATAATGAGAAAAGAGCCAACCGCTCTGCCTGAGCCCCTTATGTGAACTGGCTCAATACCAAGTCCTTTGTGTCAGTTTTTCATTTCTTTCATCCTCCCTCACAGGGCTGCTGTTATATAAGATTACCCTGCTTCTGCTTTCTTTCTTATCCCCTTTCATGTCTTCAGATACATTTCATCCTACCTGCCCCCACGGTTCCTCAGCCAACATCTCTTTGCCATTATTTTCCATGTTGAAACACTTTCCCTTGCAATATCTAGTTTTTCAACAGCTGAAACACTCAGACTCTAGACTATACCACCCATTTGTCCCTTATAAATTAACCCGTTCATTCTACTTATTGATTTCTGGTGTTTCTGCCATTGGTAATACAAAGGCTATAAAACACATGACCTCTATCTCACAAATCACTAGGAAGAGAAATTCTGTATGGGGATATGTTGTGACAGAATATGTAAAATTTTCCAGGACATCAGAGTAAAGAATGGCTACCATTCTTCCAAGTGATGGCAAAGGCTTACATGATATAGGGACCTGAATTTACTACATACCTTTCAAGTAAACAATAACTTTGTCTTAAAGGTTATATCTTCCATAGTGTCTTACAAATAGTGATACATTGTAGATAAGTATATAAATATACTTATTGAACACTTGCTACCTTGACAAGAATTGTGGAGCATAGGAAACAGAAAAGCATCTTTGCTTTGTGTCTTAATCTGTTTTAGCGTTGCTAACATAAATACCTAACACTTATTTATTTTTTAAAAAGAGGCTTATTTGCAAATATCATTATTTCTGTGGCTGGAAAAGTCCAAAAGCATCACAAAATGGTGGAAGGCAGAGCTGTGAGCAGAGTATGATCTGTAACAACGAATTTCTCTCGTTCTGGTCTCTCACTCTGATCATAAAACCACCAGAATTCAATCATAGAGCCTCTGCTCTAATGACCTTATCATATTAGTGGCTCTACCTGGCACACCATGACAGGCTTGAGTTTTCACTTAACACCTGTACAGCACAACTAAACTCTAACACATGCATTTTGGGGGACATCCAATCACCTTACACTAAGACCAAATTTCAAAACATCAACCTTTGGGAGACAAACCTTAATCCCAAATATATCACTCTCATTGGAAACAACTGTTTCTTCTTCAGTCTCCCTCTTCCCAAGGGCTAGCCCAACTTGCTTACTTCTATAACATTGATAATCCAATTTTCAGTAGGATGATTACTTTTAGGTGTGTCTCCGTCCGTAGGCTGTCAGTTTCTTGAAGACATTACATACCACATTAACTTCTCCTTAAAGCCTGGCAGAAGACCTCTAACTGAATGAATTTCACAGCTGAGAAAACTGATCTAGTGAGTTTAAATGATGAGGCCAAGATCCTTAGTATGAAATTTTATCTTTCCCTTTTTATAAGCCTCAGATTCAGAGAACAATAGATGACAGATCTACTAAGAATAGGTTCAGAAAATAAGAAATCAGTTTTGCTTTTACTCATCTCCAGCCTGTATTTAAAAAAAAAAAGATTAGAAATTTATGAGATGTTGTAAAATATTGGTAGAGAATATCAATTTAGAGAAACAATTTTTGGAATACCATGTCTTTCTTCTCAACTCAGTCAAAGTTTTCTTCTCCAGCTCAGGTTAATTGTTTTCTAGAGGTGAAGAAAGCCGTATTTCTAAGAATACTTATATATGAAGCGGGCTACAGGGCAATCCTGTACTGTAGTGGTTAAAGAAGCAGTATCCTATATGGCTAACTATGGTTCAAATCTCAACCCTGGTAGCTTAAAAAACACATCAGGCACATGCGTATGCTTGCTCCAAATCAGGGCCAGACAGAGAAATGGAGGAGATGGGACTGTGGCATGACCAAGCTCCCTCTCTCTGTCTCTATTTCTCTCAAGTACATTAGCCCTTTGGCTATTAGAAGTATATGTGTATGTGTGTATGTGTGTGTATGTGTGTGTGTATACACACACATACACACACATACACACATATATGTACACACACATACACATACAAAAATGTAAGTGTGTGTGTGTGTGTATATGAAAATGTAAAGGAAAAAGTTTTGTTTTGTTTTTTAACAATACTGACTACAGGGAGAATAAGTATTTTCTTTTTTCTTAATGATAGATAAATAACGATGCATCTTAAAACCAACAAAATACAGTATCTTAAAGTGGAATAAAGTTCATAAAGGTTTAGCAAAACTATGTGGGTTAGATAATAAGAGAAATTATTAAGGAGAATGACAGGTGACCAAAACATATCCTGAATGCTACAAGCTCTTTTCAGAGAAATACTGATGGTTTCCCATCATCATCAGTGCCTAAAATTAGGGACAAAATAATATTGTGGGCAGTTCATTGGGCTGACAATGGGGACAACTCTAAATGTTCATATGTATCAATACCTGCTCTAAAAGTAATCCTTCCCACTCCCAAGTTAGGGGGATTTGATAAATCCAAGTTGTCATCATAACCACTCTCAGTTTAAACAGGCAGACAGAGTTCAGGTCATTATAAAGACTTTAACAAACAGAGCCAACTTGAAAGCTGTGATTGCTGCCATCTTGGAATATGAGATTTTAGTTACCATGAGCCATTTAGAAACACAGAATCTTGAAGTTAAAAATTACTTAATAGACCATCATTCTAGTCTGAACTTCTCCCCTGTAGAGAGATCATTCCCAGAGTATTTCTAAATGAAATCTGAATCTGCAACTGATAAATATTTACAGATTAACTCACCCCGAGATATATTAGCCCAGCAAAGTTCTAATATACATGAGATAATATATTATCAGTCATGAAAAGATTTCCTAAGCTCATACATTTTATTTTGTTTTACTTTTGATCTAAAATTAATGAAAAATGAATTAATGATGCTACCCTAACCCCCTTCCTGGTCAGATAAACAATAGCTTTCTTCAGAGACAACCTTTTAGATAAACCAACTATTTTATTTCATTTTACTTACTATTGACTCTTTATTTTTCTGGAGCTGCTAATCACTCATGATAATTTTTAAAATATTAAAATGAATGAAATTCTTTATATTTCCTTTACTAAACAATTCTAGTTCTTTCCATCTTAAAAAAAAATGACACAAATTGGGAACCAGCAGTTAGTGTAATGGCTATGTCGCTGGACTCCCACGTAGTTGACCGCGGTTACGTCCCGGACCCGGTGGCTTAAAACTCACGCCGGGCGCGTGTGCGTGCGTGCCCAAGATCCCGAGAGGAGAATGGAGGAGAAGGGATTGCGGCGTGACCATCCTCCCTGGGGGTGATTTCTCGCTTTCTGTCTCTATGTCTCTCTCTGTCTGTCTGGCGAGCGCACACGCCCTATAGCGAAAATCTCTCAAAAAAAAAAAAAACAATGACACAAAGTACTTTATTTTTTCTTGCCAGAGAGAGACAAAGAAAGAGAGAAAGCAACCCCCAATGGGGTATGATTGCACCACAGTCCCTTCTCAATTTCTTCATTCTATGAGAATTTAGGGCACATACAAGCTCATACCTGGCATGTTTTCAAGCCACCAGGGCCAGGATTTGAACCACAGTAGGCCATATGGGAACTAACTTCCTTAACCATTAGGCTACAAAGCCAGTCCTTCTTTGCACTTTTAAATAAGTTATTGTTCATGGTGGAAAAAAAAATTTGGAGCTGCTTGAGATAGTCAGTTTTGTTTTGTTTTTTAGTGAAAAAAGAGAGAAATAGCTATTTTTCTCATGGTCTTACCATGTCACAATCCACCTTACCCAGACTCCCATTCAGCCAGAATTAGAGGAGCATGCTGCCATGCCCCACCTGTTTAAGTTGGTACATAAACTGAACTGGGGACTCCTATGTGGTCCCAGCCCTGTGCAGCAGTACCAGTACCACACTGCTTCTACCACCAAGCTAGCTGGTCCAGAATATTCAGTTCTGAAGTGATAATTTTACAATGGATTTGTTTAACACATACTATATATACACACATACACACACACACACACACACATACATATATATTAAAACCAACAAAATACAGTGTGTGTGTGTGTGTGTGTATACATATATATATATGTGTGTGTGTGTATATATGTGTGTGTGTGTGTGTGTATGTATGTGTATATATATATATATATATATATATAGTTTCTGTTTCTGTTTTTCTCATAGGGTGAATGCACTCACCAGAGACAGGAGAAGAAAAGTGAGAAATCACTCCCTGGCAGAACGACCATGCTGCAATTCCTTTTCCTTCATTCTCCTCTTATGGGCAACCTTGCACACATGCCCTGCATGATTTTCTAGCCCCCAGGTCTGGGACTCAAGCCATGATCAGTCATGTGGTAGTCCAGTGCTTTAACCACTATGTCACCTGCTGGTACACACACACACACACACACACACACATACACACACATATATATACACACACACACATATACATATAGATATATATTTAATATATATATTTTAAAATTTTTGCCAGAGTACACATGCACTCAACAAAGACAGAGACAGAGAAAGAGAGAAAGCATTCTCCAAGGGCAATGGTCATGTTGCAATCCTTCTCTTCCACTCTCCTCCTGGGATTTTGGGCAAGTACATACACAGTGTGTTCTTCAATCTGCCAGGTACCAGACTGTGGGATCCAGGTGAGCTAATACCATGCCATGGGCTGGCCCAACCAATACTACTTTAGCAAAACAAAAAGGAAGTCAATTATAACATGAAAGGTCATTAGAGAGAGAGAAATGAAAGGAAGTAGAGAAAAAAGAAGAGAGAATACACTCTTTTTTTAAAAAATCATTTATTATTTATGTATTTATTTAGTCATTCACTTACATCAATACAGTTTTTAAAAATGAGACTTTCCACCCAGTATACATTGTACATTGACTCAATCAAGGATATAATCATACATGGTATCATCAACAAATAATTTTCTATTTATTGTTTCTGATATATTTTGCTTCCTCCCCCTTGATTCCCTATTTCTCACCTTCTGCCAATCCCCCCCCCCCCTTCTCCCACACTGTCTCTGGTATGTACAGTTGTTTTCTAAGCCTTTTTTTTTTTCACTTTTTTTTGGGGGGGGGAGAGGTTTTTGCTATAGGGCGCATGTGCTCGCCAGACAGACAGACAGAGAGATAGAAAGCGAGAAATCATCCCCCAGGGGGGATGGCCACACCGCAATCCCTTCTCCTCCATTCTCCTCTTGGGATCTTGGGCACGCATGCACACATGCCCGGCGTGAGTTTTAAGCCACCGGGTCCAGGATGCAAACCTCGGTCAACTACGTGGGAGTCGAGCGACATAGTCATTACACTAACTGCTTGTCCCTTTTTTCCCACATTTTATTGCTTCACTAAAGATCTTAATTAATTTAAAGACTTTCCATAGCAAGCACAGATGATACATACATATTTATGAATGCATGTCTGACTTTAGGTGTAATCCTTAGTGAGTAAAGTGAACATACTATAAAGTAGCACCTTGCTGGAGCTATATAGTTTACTGCAGTCATTAAATAGGTATTAATAGGTATTTTTAAAGCATTTTTAATTAAAAAAAAGTTTTAGCTTTTAACAGTTAAGAGAAATTTGCTTAAAACTTAAAGCCAGGAAAAAGGTTAGGATTCAGTTCAAATAGTAGGTAGAAAAACATATTAACAGTTCAAGAGAGACAAAAATCCTTAAATATGGAAATCAAAGGATTGAAGAAAATCAGTAATGTTTTAGTCTAAAGTAAAAAAAAAAAAAAAAAAAAAAAAAAAAAAAAAAAAAAAAAAAAAAACCTATTTCACTAGTTCAGACTCACATAATTAATCTCTCTTCTATTGAATTTGCAGTGTTACTGTGGTCTGATCTTTCCATTTAAACTCTGGAAGTTAACATTCAATTCTGGACTTGTCCTAACTATTAGGCTAGTCATTTCCTTGATTGTTTCTTGTACTCTTATTTCTGTGTGTCTGACTTTAGTTTTCCTGGTATAGCACTCCCTTCAGCACTTTTCAGAGAGCTGACCTGGTGTTGGTAAATTCTTTCAGGTTTTGTTTATCTGAGAATGTTTTTGTCTTTTTTTCCCATATGAAAGATAATCTTGCTGGGTGTAGTATTCTTGGCTGAAATTGTTTTTCACTTAACACTTTGAATATATTTTTCCATTCTCTCCTTGCTTGCATTGTTTTGGGTGAGAGGTCCAACATTAGCCTTATGGGATATCCTTTGAAAGTAACTTGACATGGGAACCAGCAGTTAGCATAATGGCTATGTCGCTGGACTCCCACGTAGTCGACCGCGGTTCGCGTCCTGGACCCGGTGACTTAAAACTCACGCCGGGCGTGTGTGCGTGCGTGCCCAAGATCCCGAGAGAATGGAGGAGAAGGGATTGCGGCGTGACCATCCCCTCTGGGGGGTGATTTCTCGCTTTCTGTCTCTATGTCTCTCTCTGTCTGGCGAGTGCACACGCCCTATAGCAAAAACCTCTCCAAAAAAAAAAAAAAAAGGAAAGTAACTTGACATTTCTCTCTTGCAAATTTTAGTATCTTATTTCTGTCTTTGGTTTTGGTCAATCTGGTTATGATATTCCTTGGGGAAGATCTTCTTGGGTTGATTCTAGGTGGGGTCCTTTGTATTTCTTGGATTTGGATCTTTGAGTGCCTCTCTAGGTTTAGAAAGTTTTCTTCCAGGATTTCATGGAATAGATTATCAATTTCCATATTAGCTTCTTCACCTTTTGGGATACCAATGATCCGAATGTTTGGGCATTTAACGGAATTTAGTATTATTCATATGTTATTCTCATTTTTTTGGTTATTTTCTCAGTCTTTTTGGTGAATTTTTCTAGGTCTACAGGTTCTATCCTCTACATATGAGATTTGATCTTCTACATAATCTAATCTGCTTTTGATATTTTCAAGGGAAATTTTGATTTCCTGTATTACAGCCTTCATCTCTAATAATTTCGTTTGATTCTTTTTTATGATGTGTATCCCGTTTCAGATCATGCAAGAACTTCCTCAACTCCTGAAAGTCAGTGTCTCTTTTCTCCTGCATCTTCTGGAGTTCATTGTCTCTATTCTCTTGCATCTCTGTTAGCTCTGTCACTATGAATATTTTAAATTCTTTATCTGACATTCGCCTTGTATTCTTTTCCATTAGAGGAGAGATATTTTCTTGGTTTCTCATATTTCTTGTGCCTCTACAATGGTTTCTGGTCGTCTGATGGATTATATGTTTTTTCCCACTTTTTGGAGTTAAATCTTAGCATAGGAGGTGATCTGTAGTCTGGCTCCTGGCTAAACCTGAAAGCAGGAGGGTGAAGACTGGGCAGAGGGTCTTCAGTGGTCAAAATCCTTCCACTCTTTCTTTATTTCCCTAGAATTAACTAAGTAGGGACAACTGTGAGAATGTGGAAGTTCCAGCTTTGAGTCCTCCAAATTATTCCATAGGTATTTTTACTCAAGTGGCAATAGATCTCTTTCTCGCATGTCCAGAAATTAATCTTATTTTTGTGTTGAAGCTGACTTTGATGATTCATCTGATAAATAAAGAATAAACTGGGGGACCAGAGTGACGTAATGGCTATGTTGCCGGACTCCCATGTAGTCGACTGTGGTTCGAGTACCGGACCCAGTGGCTTAAACTCAGGCCAGGCGCATGAGCATGCGTGCCCAAGATCCCGAGAGGAAAATGGAGGAGAAGGGATCGCGGCATGGCCATACCCCCTGGGGGGTGATTTCTCACTTTCTGTCTCTCTGTCTGTCTCTGTCTTTCTGGTGAGCGCATGCACCCTATAGCAAAAACCTCTCAAAAAAGATAATAATTAATTTTAAAAAGAATAAACTATTAACAAGACAATTAGATTATATGAACTACAATAGTCGCCCTTTATCTGCAGTTTTGCTTTCCATTGTTTCAGCTACCCATAGTCAACCACCATCAGCTATGTCACAATGCCTATCATCATCCACCTCGCTTCCTCTGACCAACAGGCATTTTATTATATCACATCATCACAGAAGAAGGATAAGCATAGTACAATAAGGGTTTTTTTTTTTTTTTTAGAGGTTTTTTTTGCTATAGGGTACATGCTCTAGCCAGAAAGACAGAGAGAGACAGAGAGACAGAAAGCGAGAAATCCTCCAGGGAGGATGGCCACATCGTAATCCCTTCTCTTCCATTTTTCTCTCAGAATCTTGGGCATGCACTCATATGCGCCTGGCGTGAGTTTAAGCCACCGGGTCCGGGACTCGAACCACGGTCAACTACATGGGAGTCCAATGACAGAGCCATTACACTAATTGCTGGTCCCTACATTAAGATATTTTGACAGAGGGACCACCAGATGGTATAATGGTTACATCACTGGACTCCCACATAGTCAACCATGGTTTGAGTCCCGGATCCGGCAGCTTAAAACTCACACTGGTCATGTGTGTGTGCTTTCCTCAAATCCCAGGAGGAAAGTAGAAGAAAAGGGATTGCGCCGTGGCCATCACCCCTGCGGGGATAATTTCTCACTTTCTGTCTCTCTGTCTCTCTGGCATGCACATGAGCCCTTTAGCAAAATTCTCTCTTAAAAAAAATGATACTTTAACAGAGGGAAAGAGAACAGAGAAAGACTACATTCACATAACTTTTGCTATACTATATTGTTATAATTATTGTTTTATCCTTACTTATTTTGTTAATATATTACTGTGCCTAATTTATAATTAAACTATATTATAGGTATATTTATATAGGAAAAAATATAGCATATAGAGTTTGGTACTACCTGCCATGTCAGGCACTCACCAGGGGTCTTGGAAATCTCCTGAAAATGGTGGGGAGGAGGGCTACTGTGTATATTAAATAACAGCTCATTTATTTATTCACTTATTTATTTATGTTAAGCATGGTATTCTTTGTTAAATAAAGATATAAAATGTGTCTCTAACTGTATAAATAGTTATCTAATTATTGGAGCAACAAATGTAAAACTTTAAAAAGGTTAACTGGTTGTTGTGCTGGAAAATTGATGACATAAAAAATAACTTCAAGAAAAAAATTTGAAATAATTTTAGTACTCTTTGGTAGCATTGGAAATAAATATTTTCTCCTTGAGTAAAATGTCTGCCTACATAAAGATTTGCTGCAGAAAGTTACACAGTGGCTCCTATTGGCCCAGGAGGGCATATTATGGTTGGATCTGTGCACAGTGGGATATCCCACTAGAACTAAATATAAGACACCTTTGATTTCTTTGCTGAGGACCATCTAACCTAATTTTAGATAGCCTGAATCTTTCTCTGAGCAACTTTGCAGAAACCATGCTCTGATTCTATTGTCCTAAAAAGCAGAGCAAAATATGCATCAATTGACCTTTAAACAATTTCATTTTGAAATAATGCAAAGGTGGAAAAGACAGCGCACATTCACATACACACACACACATATAACACACACCTCTGTCTCTAACCTTTCTCAGAGAATTAAGTTAAAAAGTCTCTAATATTACACAGATGTTGCTTTAAAAATGTAACTGAAAATCAGTCTGTGACAAAGCAAGAAACTGTGCAAAAGTGAGGAAGCATTTCTGTACTGTCTCCACTATCACATATACACAGATCCCTGTCAAACCCCACAGGATTTCTGCTTCCCTTGCTAGCCGCATTAGTTCTTAAGTGTGTTTTGTTCCATATCCACTTTTCTCAATTTCAACATTATTCATCTCTTCTGTAATAACTGTGGATGAGGAAAAAAAAAAAAAAAAGAGCACTGAGCATTTCAGACTGGGCAATTAAACATGTGGTTTCTCTAGGCACATTTTACAGCATCAGCATTTGCAGCTCAAGAAGCCACGGATGAGTCAGGCTAAAATAAAGTCTTCAATGGAGCTGATGCTTTGTTTGCCCATTTGCAACCAAGATTACATCATTGGAGTTAAATTCATGGGCTACTAGTAGTTTGTTAAGAACTCCAAAATTCAAGCATTTTTATTCAAATCATAAAAATCCAGAGGGTGCCAGGCTCTACACTGACATCATGAACTTGGACATTTCTGTTGGTCTTTTTCAGTGCATTAAAATAATAGCATCAAATGATGATTCTGTAAAACACTCAATGCCATGACTTCAGGTTATGAGAAAACTTTCAGATAAATGAAGGTAATTTTTTTTGACTATTGATCTAAAGATTGGCTATGTGAGATTACATAATAAAGTCTTATCATATCATGCATAAAAAAATCAACAAAAATAAAATAAAGAACAAAATATAACAATATAAAATAACAAAAACATCCCTGGAAGTACCATGGACTGCATTAACATTTTGAGAGACACAAAGGAAGCAAACATCACAGTCCTATTACAATAAATGTGTTTGATGTTATAACCACAATCACAGCTGATTTTCAAGCAGATGATTTTATCTGCTCTGTTCACCTATATATCCCTACCATGGTGCTTGGCTTATAGCAATTACTCAATAAATATTTATGAAATGAATTCACTGTGTTATTTGGTCCTTACAAGAAGCTTTTGGTATTACTGTTATTTATTATCACATTTCATTGTTATTCTTATTATTTACTATAATTATTAGCATTCCACAAATGAGAAATCAGACTGTGAAAGAATAGCACAGTAGCTTGGGACCAACAGATGATGTAATGGTTATGTCACTGGACTCCCAAATAGTCGACTGCAGTTTGAGTCCTAGACCCAAAGGCTTCAACACTCACGTGAGGTGTGTGTGCGTGTGTGTGCAAGATCCTGAGAGGAAAAAGGAGGAAGAGGGATTGCAGCATGACCATTACCCCGGAGTGTGATTTCCCGCTTCCTGTCTCTCTCTGTCTCTCTGGCGAGTATATGTACTAAATATATGTACCCTATAGCAAAAATCTCTCAAAAAAAAAAAAAAAAAAAAAAAAAGAAAGAAAGAAAGAAAGAAAGAAAGAATATGACAAAGTTTCCAACTTTTAGTCTATTCTAAGTGCAAACCTACTAATCATACCAATCTGTCTCTTGTTGGTTTTAAAAAAAGGGGGGGAGATTTCCTACTTTAAAAAGTATGTGCAAAAGGGCTTAAAATATAGATTATTATGAGTTAGATTAGTAACCAAAAATTTCATGTAGGACATGAATATGAGCTAAAAATCAGTGCACACTCAGAGTTAAGATAAAGAGGGGCAGATATTGTTTAAAGCAGGAACAGGTGGCATGAACCAATTGAGGCAAGATGCACAATTTACATTCAGGGTCAGCTAATGGACAGATTTGCCAATAGTAGAGTGGGCTGGACAGGATTCCCTTGGTTTGCCATGTTAAGTATCCAAATCAGAGTGGAGAGCCACCCATAGCCTGGCAGTGGATCCCACATGGCCAATCGTTCTGCTCGAGCTCCAACCTGGCAGCATGAGAAACACACTGGGCACGTGTGCATGAGTGCCCAAAATCTCGAAAGGAGGGACAAGTGGAGGAGAAGGAATTGTTGCATGACCATCCCCCATGGGGGATTCTTTCTTGCTTTCTGTCTCTTTCAGTCTCTCTCTCTCTCTCCAGCAACTGCATATGTCCTCTGCCAAATTACCACCACCAACAAAATCAAAACGGAGTGGAAGGCTGCGACAGCTAGAGGTCAGTATTAAGTTGAAGGGTCAGAAATATTGGAAATATTATTAAATAACTGCTAGTTATTTAATAATAGTATAGATGATTAATTCTATAAGTATCAGAGAATTGATATTGATGGTATCGTGGCAACTACCACATTCAAATTAAAGAACGAATGTAGCTCTATTGAGATATCTAGATATTGTGTTGATATTTGTAATTGGGCTGTTCTTGAATATGGTAGACTCTTTTGTTTTGTTTTCTTTTTCAAAATGCATTAAACACCATAGAATACTTCAGCATAAGTTTTTGAGCCCAGAACTTATTAGGCATTTTCATTCTTCCATCCTGCCACTGTTATTTCATGAAGCATTTACAATCTAAAGAGTCAAAAATGAATCTATTTTATCTGGATTCTAAAATACCATACTTCATTTTATATGGAGATTTAGGAACTAATAATATCTGTCATTTGATACTTTTTGTATTTATTGCTGTGCTGTTCTAACAAATCAAAAGTAAAAAATATTTATAAATGAGCAGATTTACCTCATATTAGGGACTATAGGGAATACATTTTGACAGAAAAAAATATCAAGTTAAATAATTTTCCACCAAATGGTATAAAATATAAATTTCTTTATGATAGAGAGACTGTGCTCACACTGGAGAGAGAGAGAAAGAGAAACAAGTGCTCTAGGTCTCCTTCCCAACCGCCCCCCCACAACATGTTTTCAAGCCAACCAGAGGATCTGAACCCATGGTCAGCCATAAGGCTTCAACCTACAGGGCACTTGTGTTACCACTGAGTCACAGCAGCTGGGCCAGAAAATATTAAACTTAAATTGTACGCATTTATCTCTTAATAAGGTCTTAATTTGTTTTTAAATATTATCTATTTCCCTAAAGATTTATTTTATACTTCACATTTCAAGTTTTGTCATTTTTGTGGAAAGCAAATACTTGTTTTATTTCATTTTTCTGCTCTAATAGATATTAAAACTGTATATTGGGACCAGCAGTTAGCAAAATGGCTATGTCGCTGGACTCCCAAGTAGTTGACTGCAGTTCGAGTCCCGGACCCGGTGGCTTAAATTCACACCAGGCGCGTGTGTGTGCGTGCCCAAGATCCCGAGAGAAGAATGGAGGAGAAGGGATTGCGGTGTGGCCATCCCCCCTGGGGGTGATTTCTCACTTTCTGTCTCTCTGTCTCTCTCTCTCTGGCGAGCGCATGCGCCCCACAGCAAAAACCTCTCCCCCCCCCAAAAAAAAACCCTGTATATATCAGGGGCAAGCAGGTGGTGTGGTGGTTAAGGTGCTGGATTCCCACATGATTGAAAGTGGTTTGAGTCCCGGACCTGGTAGCTTGAAAATCATGACAGGAACATGTGCATATGTGCCCAAAACCCTGAGAAGAGAATGAAAAAGAAAGGATTGTGGCATGCCCATCCCTCCAAGGGGAGATTTATCACTGCTTTTCTCTGTCTCTTTGGTGAGCACACATGCCCTATGGCAAAAAAATAAATAAATAAATAAAAAACTGCATATTTATTCTTTGAAAAACATATATCCATATTTTAGGAGGAATGACTTAATCTTTTATTTCCTCATAAATATCTAAACATTATGATTTTTAATTATGAAATATATTTTTGTCAAAATTATGTTTCTTGAGAAGTCAAATAGATATGAAAATCTCAAAAAAATGGTATCAAATAAAGTTGTACTTGCATGATAGTTCTTACTTTTTCACTTATTATAGTTGTTTAGAGAGATTTTTGCTATAGGGTGTGTGCGCTTGCCAGACAGAGAGAGAGAGACAGTGAGGCAGAAAGCAAAAATAATCAGCCTCTGGGGGGATGGCCACATCACAATCCCTTCTCCATTACTCCTCTCAAGATTTTGGGCACGCATGCACACAAGCTTGGGGTGAGTTTCAAGCTGCTGGGTCCGAGACTTGAACCGCATTCAGCCATAACCATTACACCATCCTCTGATCTCAGTTCTATTTTACTTTTAAAATACTTTTATCACTCCACCCCCTTGCACAGCAGTAATACACTGCTCAAGGGATGCTGGATCCAACATGGCAACTAAGATTTGAATCCCCAGTTCAGGCATCCTGACTGCTCAGGGTCCAACAGGTGGGAGAAAGTGAATGGTGACATTACCAGGCCCTGTGGAGGAATGATCTCTCTGTCTCTCTGTCTCTCTCTGTCTCTCTCTCTCTCTTGCATGTGCTCTATCATGAATAATGAGAAAAGAACTTCTTTAAAATACTTTTACTAACAATGATGAAAGAATTAATATCATGAGAGATATAACCTAATGTATCTGACTGGAGCATTTATTACCCATGTCAAAATGTTTTTTTCTGCCTATTACATTGTCTAGTTGTATAAGTGGCTCTATCTCATGGCAATATCATTGTTGTCACTAACATGGTGAGCCCTCAACCAAATAATAGAATAGAGAAGAAAGTTAAAGACAATGCTCTGAAAGACATGGCATTGAAATAGCACAGACCAAAACATTCATATAGTTTTAATGGTTACACATTTGAGTGCCAAAATATAGAACAAACATGTTTTCATCAGTAGGCATATGCCATTTATATATTTCCAATATGCTGATTTCTAATTTTTGGCTTCTATACTAGCATCCTCTTATTGGTGTATTTCTTTCTATCTGAACTCATGCAGCTTTCACCGAAATTCAAACAAATGGGGACTATTTCATTGTTCTGAGCTTGGTCCATTTGTTACTATTGCAATACACAAGCCATCTGGGCTTAAACTGAGCCTCTGAAGAATGATGTTGAAATAAAGAAAGCAGCCTGGCAGGACTAATCATACTGAAGGAAATAACTTTGGGCAATTCTGAAATAGTAACACAACCACAATATTAGTCAGCTATGATATTGCTAATAAATACTACATGACCCTTTAGGCAACCGAATGGAATTATTTGAATTCATATTCTATACTTCTGGCTCAACTCTGTCATCCAAATTAGCTCTCTCTGTCTTTACCTAAATAATTTCCTCTGCGCTTGTCAGGGCAGGGTTTTTAGTTTATTTGGGTATCTGAAGCCAAACCCAAATCATTAAATATGCTGTGAAGTAATCATATATATCAGGTATATATTAAGCTGCTAAATGCTTTTCATTCTACAAACAATATTCTATATAATTTAATTATACTATCAAACAATATATTTGAAGCAAACATCCACACTGACAGATTCATTTATTCTCTTATAATAAAACTTATTACTAATGAGCTATCCCAAGCATTTCACATTGATATAAAATATAATGAAACTCAGTTGGATTCATGGCATTGTGCAATTTCAAACAGTAAGGTATAAATCAATAAACATTCAATTTTGTTTTTTAGTTTGTTTGTTTGGTTTTTCACTTCTGTTATTTTACTTAAGTTTTTCTACTACAAATTTTGTTCAAGGAAATAAGGCCAGGTTCCCAGTGCACAAAAATACAGCCTGACTCTTGGAAGGCTTAATCAGAAACTAAACTTGGAACTGCCAATGGCAATAAATAAAGAATGCCATAGTAGATACAGAAACCTGTATAATGCTAAAACAAAAGAAAGGGTACTCTTGACATACAAATAATTTTCTCTCATATTAGATCCAATGTCTTATATATTATTGAAGCTTTTAAATCTGAGCCATTACAATGAGTAAAAAATAAATAGATGAAAAATCTGAAACAAAGAAGAAAAAGAAATGCAGCTAAATAAATTTACAAAGATTGTGTTATATCACTATCAAATAAATTATTTGATATTAACTATAATAACTCCTATGATATAGTACTCTTTTGGACTGAATATATAAAGGCAAATATATGTATTTATACTTTATTAAATAATTATTTAACTTTATTTATCATTATTATTTTATTTTATTTTTGAAAGAAATATTAATTTATTTAATTCCATTTGTTATTATTATTTTTTAATTTGACCAGACAGACAGAGAGAGGAAGAAAGGAAGCCGCCAGGTCTGAAACTTGAACCGCAGTTAGACATGTGAGAATCCAGCGCCCTTAACCACCAAGTCTTCTGCTGGCCCTTATTGTTATTTTATTTTAACTTGACCAAAGAAAGACAGAGAAAGAGAGAGGAGGACATTGAGAAACAAGCCACAAGGTCCTTGATTCACAGCCATGTGAATGTTCAACACCTTTAACCACCACGCCACCTGCCAGACCCTGTATTTATGCTTTTAGTAAGTGGCTTTAGAAATGTTTTGAAATTGTTATACATGTGACCAAAAGAAACTATTTATAACAGATTTTCATATTTAATTTTCAATACCACTAGGAATTAGGCATTAATAATTTCTGATTTCTGTTTTAGGACTGAGGCCTGGTGCACAGTAAACTACAATGTCCCTCAAGGCAGTCCCACAGGGCAAGGTTCCCAGTTCGATTCTTGAGACCTTCCTGAGTATGTTGGGCATGCCCTAGTCCATGACCTGGGGTTGACTTAGGCTGGGGGTGGATCATGGCATCAGGAACCTGTTGGCATTGGGGTGTTGTCTCTCTCTCTCTATCATGCAAGAAATAAATACTTTTTTTATATAAAAGGAAAAAGTAATATTTCTCTTTTAAAGATGTGGACATACATGCTCAGAAAGAGTCAGTAATTTGCCCCAGATCCCAAATCAGATCTTATTTCAAAATTCTCCGTATTTACTATAATAAAATATATATTATAAATTTCACCTAATCAGAGGGAACTATAAGAAGTAATACAAAATATTTTCTCTATAACCAATACCCTACTCTTGTGTATTGGGTCAGGGATATATATTAAGTATGGACATAATCTACAAATTTTTTTGTGGTGAGATGAGCCTTTTGAGACTTAGAAAATTATGTAATGATATTTAAAATTATTTAGATGCAGGAGGTGTACATTATATAGTTGATATTATTTTCTTCAATATCTATTTTGAAGATATCTGAAGATGGCAGAGCAGAGAAATGGAAAGAAGATGTATTTTTAGTCATTCAATCAACCAATCCTGGAGACTGTCCTATCTTTAGACTTCCTGTTATGTAAAATCATAAATATCTTTATGGTTTATTCCTGCTTGATTTGGATTTCAGTAACTCGAGTCTAAAAGGACCATAACTAATACACAGAGGTGCTAGAGTTTAACAACTTCCAGGAAGGATTAAGAGTAAAGAGAGGTGTCTATTTGGCTTAGGTAAATTTAACTGTGAATTTTCATTTAACAATAGCTTTTGAATTCTAATTAAACTATTGTTCAAGATATCAGGAATACCAGTATGAAACCTTGTTTTTTCTCAAGGAGCTACTGGGCTCTATAAATCACAGAATGTTAGAAGTTACATAAGTCAGTGATGTGATTTCTTTCACACAAGGAATCTGAGGTCATGAAGCTAATGGGAATGTGCAGTATAAACTCAGACTCTCATCTTCCAAGCCAGAAATAACATAATGGAGTCACATAGTCTATAATGACATGGAAGATAATTTTTTTTAAAATTATGTTTCAAGATCTGGGTTGGATCAGGCAAATCCTGTTATTCCTCATGCCACAATCTTATATCATGTAAAGTAAATGTAGTAATATTACACTTATATATTTATTTCCATTCATGCTTTGTAGAACTCTTGATATTTTTTAAGCCTCTCAATTTGCAACAAGAGGTACTATTGTGACTAAGTTCTGGATCACAAGAAACTACAGATCTTGTGGTCCCATTTCAGAATCTTTCATTAAAAGGTAAACAAGGGTGTCCCCTCTTTTTTCCATCCTTCTCAAAATTCTTTTAGTTCTAGAATGCTTCTAGATAATTGTTGGGCTACCACACTAGTCCTGGACTGCCTACAAACACAAGAAATCACCTTGTTTTATAAGTCAATATTTTGGAAGATTCTCTGCCATTCCCAGGGAAGTAGAAAATTGCCATCATAAAGTTAGTGGGATATGTATAAGTTTAGTCAGATGGTTGTGCAGAAAATAAGAGGTATATATATATATATATATGTATATATATAGTAATCATATATATATATATATATATATATATATATTGATTACTATCATCTAAGTCTAATCTTGTGTTCTCAATAATGTAACTAGAAATGAACTTGGTAACATTTATTATAGTTCTGGAGAATCTGTTTGGAAACATGTTAACAAATCACACATACACAAGTAAGAGAGAGAAAAAGGAGAGACAGAGAGAAACAAGCCCCTGGATAAAGGCTCCAGTGACAATCTGCCTCTCTACACTAGGAAGCATTGTGTGGATTATTTAGCAACAATAAAAAGCTGTACCAGGAAACGGCAGCATTTGAACTTGAATGAAGGGCACTGTACCACCTAAAGAAAGGAAGTTTTCAAGGAAACACACAAATGACTGTCTAAGCTATTGTGTTTCACAAAATCGAACTCAGTGTTCAAAGACACTATGCACATTTGCCTTGATCCCACACTGAAAGAGGATTCATAGACACATGAGAACCAGTGTTTGAGGTTTTGGCATGGAGTTACCTGCACCACTTCTCTTAGCTATATTCTCCACAATCTCACAACTCCAATATGGGAGTTATTAGATAAAATGAATATTCTGTCAATTTGGTTGACTGAACATTTTCCCGAAATGAACGCACAGATCATGTTCTGGACCAAATCAAACTCCCCCATCTATCTTCCTCCCCCTCTCCTTCCTCCATTTCCTCCCATTGTCCTACTCATTCTCTATCGTGTCCATTGGGTTGGTGAAAAAGTCATACTATATTTTCTCTGCTTTTCTATGTAAAAATACATCATGACTTTTCCAACAATCCAATGTTTCAAATAGATACTCATATTTACATAAAATTACATAAAAGTTTGTCATCGTAATACATAAAAATGGTCCAAATCAAAGTTTAAAAGTATTTTCTATCTCTGAGGTAGAAATAATGAAATTAGTAAATTTTTTTCTCACAACTTCTAATGATCTTCTCTTCCGAGGAGTTAAATGAAAGATGTCAGTTATTTCTCTATTTTATTTAGGTGTTTTGGATTAATTACTACATAAATTACTAGAGATGTCCAAGAGCATTGGGCATTTATATTTTCTCTCTCTACATTAGTCAAACTGGGGCCAGCTGGTGGCACGGTAGTTAAGGCAACTAGATCCTAGATAGACAGCTGTGTGGTTCGAGTCCTAGAATTGAAAGCTTAAAAAACATACTTGGTACGTGTCCAAAAATCCCCAAAGGAGGGAGAAATAGAGGCAAAGGGATTGTGGCATGATCATCTACTCTGTGGGGGATGCTTTCTCACTTTTCCTCTCTCTGTGTCTCTGTTTTTCTCTGGTGACCATAAGTGCCCTCTAGCAAATTAAAAAAAAAAAAAAAAAAAAAAAAAAAAATGGTTGAATTAACCAGGGATGCACAATATCAGAGTTGAACTTTTTATACTTTAGTTCTGAGGCCAATTTCCCTAACAATTTACTCTTTGGAAAGAAACTACTTTTAAACCTCAGACTCAAACAGGAAAAATCCCAGTCTATGTTAATGATATCTTGAGCTGCAAATGCAGTAATTCTATTCTTTCCTACTTTGATTAGAACTGCCTTTCCAGCTTGTTCTCTATTCAGATTCCATAATTATGTTCTTAAGTATGTTTCAAAAATTAGGTCACTTCAACCAGTATGCTTGAATGATCCTTCAGTGAGCTTCAATACTACAAATGAAAAAGGAATTCTTTACTTCCACAAAGTTTACCGTCTTCTGATTTCAGGGCTTTATTATAGAAACATTTAAAAATAAAATACTATTAAGATTTGGTGTCAGGTATAAATGTATTGTACATAATATAGACTCTATATCGGCAATTTGAGGGCACATTCATTCATTTTTATCTTTATATAGAGATCTTCTTCACTCAGGGACCAGCAGTTGACGTAATGGCTATGTTGCTGGATTCCCATGTAGTCGACCACGGTTCAAGTCCCGGACCCAGTGACTTAAATTCATGCAGGGCACATGTGTGTGCATGCCCAAGATCCCAAGAGGAAAATGGAGAAGGGATTGTGGCATGGCCGTCCCCCCCAAAAGGTGATTTCTCGCTTTCTGTGTCTCTGTTTCTCTCTGTCTTTCTGGCAAGCGCACACACCCTATAGAAAAAAAAACCTATCCAAATAAATAAATAGAGATCTTCTTCATTCAATAAATATCATCGACTACTAGGCTGGCCCACATGCTGGGCATGTGTGTGCATGTGCCCCTAATCCCAAAAGGACACAGAAATGCCTAAGGGGTTACAGCATGACCACACACCATTGGGGATGCTTTCTCATTCTTCCTCTTTTTTCTGTCTCTGTCTCCCTGTCTCCCTCTGGTAAACAAACATACCCTTTGGAAAATTAAAAATATATGTATATTTATTGAGTACCGACTCTGTGAAGACAGTAAGGGAAGGGGCAAGGAAGATGTATAAGCTTGAATATCACATTTGAGAATTATCTTATATAGACTAGTAGATAAGATGACATCAATATAATTCATTTTTCAGGATAACCTGTTATAAGTGCTTTAAGACTGAGGCAAATAAATGAATGGAGATATCATTTCTAATCAAATCGTCAAGGAATAAGATGAGAAGGATGTGGCATACCGCCAAGCGTAATTTTCAGCCAGAAAAACTGAAAGGAAACTGAGGAAAGAAGATAGATGAACTCTACCTCACTCAGTGTGGCTAAGATGTACTGTACACTTAGAGAAATGGTATCAACACATGTAGAAAGGCGGGCTGAGGTTTTATTGTGGGGAGTTCTGAATGTCAGGTTAAATTTTTAGAGGTTTTTCAATAAGGGAAAAAGAGAGAGAAAGAGGAGTGTCATGCTGAGTGGTGTTTTAAGTAGATTAATTAGGTGATCATTTGCTGGATGGACTGAGAAAGAAAAAGGCTGATGGCAAGGAAAAAAAGCTAAATACTAAGTACAGACATGAGAAATGATAGAGCACATATACAAGGAAAGTGTTAGTAGAAGAATGGGGAAACAAAGAACAAGTACAGAACTATTACCATGACCTAGTTGACAGAATCAGACAGATTTTAATGAGTCTGAAAAAAAAAATAGATGGGCATAAAATTTCAAATTTCCAGTGTAGTTTAACTAGAGATAGATGAGGACACTAGAAGAAACTGGGAAAACAGACTTATTAAAAGGGAAACTAAGTCAACTTTTAGATTTTTAGTGGTACAAATGGCACATACATGTGGAAATATGCAGAGAGCAGTTGGAAAATATGAATCTTGTTCCAATCAGAATAAGTTGGATAAAAACCTGGCTGTTGTCAAATCAGGTATCATGTCTAAACATACAAACATCTTCAAAAAGTGCATAGAAAATGTATATCATAAAAAAGCTACTCACAGGAACCAGCAGTTAGTGTAATGGCTATGTTGCTGGACTCCCATGTAATCGACCGCAGTTCTAGTCCCAGACCCAGTGGCTTAAACTCACGCCGGGCGCGTGTGCGTGCATGCCCAAGATCCCAAGAGGAAAATGAAGAAGGGATTGCAGCGTGGCCATCCTCCGCCCCGGAGGGGGGGGGGGGGGGGATGTCTTTCTGGCGAGAGCATGCACACCGTATAGGGAAAATAAAAAAAAAAAAAAAAAAAAAAAAAAAACTACTCAGATTTCAAAGAAATTTTTGCACCAAAATAAACTCACACTTTAATTCCATTTCTCCACAAACTTTGAAGTTTGAAGTACTTTTTATATCTGAATATATAAAATCATTAACACCATAGAGAGAAAAGTCTAGCTTTATAATTTATAAATATTTTCTTCAAAGAAATATATGATAAAAATGCATATCTCTAAAAATAGAGAGTTGAATCTGAAGATATGATAGTAGATACCAGAGGTTGAAACAGAGGGGAGTAAATGGTAGAGAGTGAGTGGTAGAGGGTGAATGTGAGATGCAAAGGGAAAAAATACAAATATTAAAAATCAACCTTTAATACTTAAAAAAAAAAGAATCAGAGAGTTGAGATAAAAATGAAATACTATTTCTGAAGCCTTCTTTCGCCACCAGGCGGAAGAAGGCTAAAACAAATTAAAGTCCAATATCCTTGACTTACATACAATCTCTGTGACCACTGCCAAGATGCCATACTAATGTTTATTTAGAATAACATTATATATTAATAGGTTGGCCTATATTCTTGCAAAGGTTATAAATATACAAGGAAAGTAAAGACTGCCTAGATTTATCACTGAATGTCAAATTTTTAACTTAAAAAGTTACATTATTTTTACATTTCTTGGTAATACAGGGATAATAAGGAAAGTCTTCAAAAGTTGAGTGATAAGCAAAATGAACAACTAAAAATACATCTATATTGCATTTCCCTGTTGTATTGGATTAGATGACAAACCAGTTAAGTTAATATACTACCAAAGATGTATCATTGTCAGGGCCAGAAGGTGGCATGGTGGTTAAGGCACTGGATTTCCACATGGATGACAATGGTTGAAGTCTCAGACCTAGTGGCTTGAATATCGTACCAGGCGTACGTGTGTGCATGCGCAAAATCTCAAGAGGAAAATGGGTGAGAGGGAAAATTGAATGGTTATTCCTACTGAGGGGAGACTTCTTACTTTTCCTCTCTTGGTCTCTGCAGCAAGCACATGCTCCCTATGTCAAAACCTAAAGAAAAAAAGTATAATTGTCCTGGGAACCAGCAGTTAGCGTAATGGCTATGTCGCTGGACTCCCACGTAGTCGACCGCGGTTCGCGTCTCGGACCCGGTGGCTTACAACTCACGCCGGGCGCGTGTGCGTGCGTGCCCAAGATCCCGAGAGGAGAATGGAGGAGAAGGGATTGCGGCGTGACCATCCCCCCTGGGGGGTGATTTCTCGCTTTCTATCTCTCTGTCTCTCTCTGTCTGTTTGGCGAGCGCACACGCCCTATAGCGAAAAACCTCTCCAAAAAAAAAAAAAAAAAAAAGAAAAAAAGTATAATTGTCCTAAGAGATGTCATTAAAAGTTCATAGTTTTTAAAATATAAAAAATTAAACTATATTTTCCCATAGTTAATTATTTAGGTAACACTTAGATATGTTTTATACACTGTTCTTTTAAATAAGACCTAATTATAAACTATGAAAGCAATAATAGATTATTTTGTTGACAAATAAGAGAAATGACCCGTTTATAAGTTCTCTGTATCCCATAAGTCTATGTAAATATCGTTAAAACCAAACCCACATCTATAGTGCTTCATAAATTAAGGATATATTTTTCCATTTACAAAAGTGTTTCCCCAGCTTTTATGAAAAGTATTATTCAACAGAACTGCTTTGGATCTAGTTCTTTATTTTTTGAAAAAGATCGAATTGTTTTAAAAAATAATAAAACTTGAACATAAACACCAAACTAAAAGTCAATAAATAAAAAAGCAATTTTTGATTTCTCTGTATTTCTTCATTAAATAACATTGTTTTTAAAATGTTCTGTTCCCTACCATCAATAAAGTTTTATATTTTGTTTTAGAAAGTAGCAACACAGGCAAAAGGAAAGTTGTAAAAACTCTTCTGTTTACATTTATCTAAGAATTTTATATTTTCTATATTAGAGTTGATACTTTTCTAATAGTAATAAAATGATCTTATTGAATAGTCAAAAGTCTATGGAATGATCAGGAGGACTTAGCAATTGACTTAAAAGTTATTTTCAAGATAATGACTTTCTTAAATATAAGAGTTATAACATAAGACAAAATGCCACTTTAAAATGCTTTAAAAAAAAACAAAGATGGAGGGACCAGCAGTTGATGTCATGGCTGTGTTTCTGGACTCCAATGTAGCCGACCACAGTTCGAGTCTTGAACCTGGTGGCTTAAACTCACGCTGGGCACATGTGCACGTGTGCCCAAGATCCCGAGAGGAGACTGGAGAAGGGATTGTGGTGTGGCCATCCCGAGGGGGGGATTTCTCACTTTCTGTCTCTCCATCTTTCTCGCAAACGCACACACCCTAAAGCAAAATCCTCTCCAAAAAATAAAAACCAAGCTGCTGGTGACAAAAATTTTTCCACCAGTCAACAT
This sequence comes from Tupaia tana, assembly GCA_026018925.1. Classification (NCBI taxonomy): domain Eukaryota; kingdom Metazoa; phylum Chordata; class Mammalia; order Scandentia; family Tupaiidae; genus Tupaia; species Tupaia tana. The sequence continues at coordinate 53,386,070 of JAKSZU010000003.1, forward strand.
TATATAGAAAAATTAGAGAAATGTCTTGTCTTTAAGCAAAATAGATAGAAATGGAAGAAAATAATCTCTTGAAAAATGAATATATGATAATTTAATTGTAAACAATACATTTATAACTGGCACAAATTCTTATTTGCTAAATAAAGATATTTTTGTACTTAATTTTTAAAATATTCTATGAAACTTAAAAATTTACAACAATAATTCAATCTCCTACGTTTAGTCATTTCTCTATGTTATAGTGGTAAAATAAGATTTTTAGAATTTTTGGATAGCCTTGGCAATTAGAACTACGTCAAGGAAAAGTGACAAGCAAATTCATAGAGTCAGCATAAATTATGCTTTCATTCCCCTTCTCTCCTTCCACTGAATTCTCCAGTTTATAATAAGGAATGTAAAAATGCAGAAAATGAAATTAAAATATGAGTTTATTTTGGTGCAAAATATTTTGAAATCCATTTTTATAATATATATATATATTTTTTTTTTTTTTTTTTGAGAGGTTTTTCGCTATAGGGCATGTGCGCTCGCCAGACAGAGAGAGAGAGACATAGAAACAGAAAGTGAGAAATCACCCCTCAGGGGGGATGGTCACGCCGCAATCCCTTCTCCTCCATTCTCCCCTTGGGATCTTGGGCACGCACGCACACGCGCCCGGCGTGAGTTTTAAGCCACTGGGTCCGGGACGCGAACCGTGGTCGACTACGTGGGAGTCCAGCGACATAGCCATTACGCTAACTGCTGGTTCCCTATAATATATATTTTTCATAAACTTTTTGAAGACCCCCTCTTAAAAAAGTTTTAGAGTAAATTTATTTGAATGAGTTAAATTATTAGAAGTTCTTATCAAATCCTTTATGGACTTGGGAATAGAGGACAAGTATCTTTTGCCAAAAAGTTACTAAAGAAACATGGGGAAAGAAACAACCTATGCGAATGAATTTCTTGAATCCTCAACTGCCATTTCAGCAGCCTCCACATATACCACTATCTGGGAGACCTAAGCACGGATTATGAAAAAAATACCTACTCATCTCCAAAATCACCCGAAGTATGCCAATGGCTATATAGCTATACATAGTTTATATTGTATGTAGTAACATATGTGCTTATATACTCTACTTTTTTCATATGTATCAGGAGTTCAAAGAATATCACAGAATTCAGCAAATACAAGTCCATCTTTCCTCCAGCTTCTCTAACAGAGATGGACAGAGCCAATGAAAAGGCAACTTACTTCTAAACTATGTCATAGTGTTAAACAGTGTCCTGCAAACACTTGGGTTTGTGTCTGCAATGTCAAAGAAGACCAAAATCAATATTAAATTGCTAACTTCAAATATTAATAAATGGTTTCTGCAGTTAAATAAAGACTGATAAGCTTGAATGTTAGCTTGAGGGAATAGCCTATTCTTTTCTTTCCCTTTCTGTATTTGCTTTTGCCAAACTTCACTCAGGCTGGAAATAATCATAATAATTGGAACCAGCAAAAGGAAATAGCTGATGCTGCTGGGCAAGATGAAATAAATCTGCAACTCAAGTAATACTAAATATAAGCTCCACATGAGCATACTAGAATGAAACACCTGAGATAAGACAGTCCTTTGGACCCAAATCCCCAAGTTTACATTTTACAAGTAGATACATTAAGAAATGCAATATTTATAATGTATCTGGATGCCACTAAGTGTAAACAAATAGCAGATTTATGTCAACCGGAGCAGAAAGCCTAAGAATTTCCTTGGAGGAAGAAAGAAGACAAATAAAAATTGTCTGATTTCTGAGGTAAATATTCATATAAAGTGAAAATATAATAAACTTTTAAGTTCACAAAATAGTATTTGTCTAAAAAATACAGAAACCCAGAAAGGCTGTTATAATTTTTTATTCTTTGCTATTTGTAGTACTTTAGTATCCTTTCTTAATGCAATCTTGCTGTAGTATATTTTATGGTTGCCAATGGAGTATGCTATGTACTATTTAGATACAGAATAAAAAAATTATAAGCCTTCTAAAATGCTTATGATTTCCACATGAAAATTAGCAATTAATCTTGAAGTGTTTGAAACACTGCAGGATCGGAAGGAGAAGACATGAATTCTATTTCTATCAGAAAATCGGAAGCTTTGGAAAGGGAAATGGAACTAGAAAAGTGACACATTTGGGTACTATAACTGTCTACTTTGCCGTTTGGGGCCCCTATTTAGAGGACTGGTTCATTAATCCTCTAGACTCTGCCCTATTCCATTTTAGCAATATAGCAAAGGAGATGAAACTGTAGCCTTTTAAGTCAGGCAGCCATCAGTACTGAGTGACCTTGGGCAATCTGTGTGACATTGGGCAAGTAATGAAAGTCTTTGTACTTCAGCTTCCTCATGTTCAATAGACATGTTAAAAAAAAAAAATGCTTTCCTCAGAGTCACCATAAGTCTTAAATGCCCATAATTAGACGTGAAGTGGAACTTTTCCTGTTTTCCTGGACTATAGCTAAGGCTTCAAATGTTAGGACAATAGATACAAGCAAGATGTCAGTCTGAGAAGACTGTATTTTTAAAAATGAATTTTATGAAAAAGATACCTTGAAGTGACTCTCAATAGACATTGGCATGTCATCTCATCCTTTCTTTTTAAGGGGTGAAGTGTGCTACATGCAAAGAAGCAGTAACTCATGAGAGTCACTCCCAGACTAGCTGCTTGCTGAATTCTTGAAGCAAACATAGTTGTTACATGCTGATATCCACAAGCAAAATATTAGAGTGTTCTCAGAAGAATTTCAAAAAAAATTTTTACAAGCCATGAGATATCCATAAGGATTGTGAATTATGCCTTCAGCTTACCAGAATGTGCGAGGTGGGAGTACAGATGGAGATGCCTCTAATGTTGTCTTTGGGCCAGCAGAAATCTGGCTGTCTTTCTACTCCATGAAGGGTCAAGAATGTATGAGGTGTGCAGGGTGAATTAGACACCTCAGAAAAAATTGGGGAGCACTCTCTTCAAAGTATGCTGCTCAATAGGGTTGCCTACTAGGTCAAGGGGGAAGCAACAGAAAAAGCGTGGAGGTTCAATGCAATGAACAGGAGCTGACAATGGAATTATACATGGTTAGGTTGAGTCCACTGCCCAGTCAGGAAATGCTGCAGTGGGTACTGTGGGGTGTGCAGAAGGTGACTATCTTTCCAGGGAGCTAGAATATCTTTAAAAAACATACAAATATGATCTATAACAGAAAGAAAGCATCTGAATACCTGACGTAACAAAGAACACCTTTGGGCAGGTTAGAAGGATCTAGAGAATCAAACCTTTGCTTCTTTAGTCTTCTTTCTCCTTCTCCACTGTACTGCCATTGAAGGAGACAGAAGGTGGTGGCTGAGGGGAAGGTGGAGCAAACAGAGCAAAGAAACAGACTGCATTAATCTCTCTCATTATTGGTTCCCAAAGTTCCTGAGCTCAAAAGATGGAGAACCATTAAACTGGATGCAAGGCTGATGTTTTTATTTGGAATAGTCTACATTCTTTTCATTCCCAAAATAGAGACTATACTGAAACATGAAAGAAACATATAGTTGTGAGGTGAGTCAGAGATGCTGTCCAGAGTTGAGAAAGTGAGGTCCTTCAGAGAGCACAAGGCAGAAGTAGGTGAGGGAAAGACAATTGTATCATATTTGTATTTGAGCCAACCTTTAAAAAGTGGTCACAAAGAAAGTATGTGTGAATGGAACATAGTAAGCAGTCAACACTGCCTGTTATTATTATTACTAATTTTTAATTAGTTATTAAGTAAATACAGCAATGCAATGCTTACATGTCTAAGTTAGACATAAACTTTCAAGTTCAACATTAAGAAATTCAAGGAATGCCACATGAATATTTAAGTAAAAAATAGAAAAAACAGGGGACCAGCAGTTAGCGTAATGGCTATGTCGCTGGACTCCCATGTGATCGACTGTGGTTCGAGTCCCGGACCTGACGGCTTAAACTCATGCCGGGCATGTGTGAGTGCGTACCCAAGATCCTGAGAGGAGAATGGAGGAGAAGGGATTGTGGCATGGCCATCCCCCCTGGGGGGTGATTTCTCACTTTCTGTCTCTCTGTCTCTGTCTTTCTGGCGAGCACACACACCCTATATCAAAAAACCTCTCCAAAAAAAAAAAAAAAGAAAAAAAAATAGAAAAAACAGTTGACTTGCCTATCAACCAAATACATCAAAATATCAAATGTAATATGTGTGTACATTATATAAATATTATATATATAATATACACACACATATACACTGAGAATATATATAACGTGTGCTGTAATTTTCCTTGACTAAGTTCTTATTTCTGATTTCTCAGAGAGTTCAAAGGTATTTAAAAAGGGACAGCACAAGAATACTATTTTATTACTAATTTACTATGAATTACTTAATCTACCACTCTATATTTTCTTTAATTCTCAAAAAGAGCAATTTTCTCTTTCTACAACAGCCTGAAATAACTCTTATCCCAGATAAAAACCTCCTTTCGGGCACAAAGAGCCAATTTAATTCTCCCAAAAAAGGAAATCTCTTCTCTTCACTAAAGTTCTAAGCTGCCTAGTGATACCAGAGGTCTATGGCAATATCATCCTGCCTCCGTCATTAGCAGCTAAACTCTCTTAGATGTTGACAGGTAATTGACTCAGCACCCTGACTTTTCAAGGAGCTTGTACTATTTTCAATCATAGAAAGTACAGCTTGTACACTGTTAAACTATTTAACATGTAACTTAAATTAAACAGCAATATATTACTTTTCACAATAGTCTTAATGTAAGAATAAAAAAAAGATACTCAAGGAACTGGGGAAAATTGTAATTTAGATTAATTATGGGCAAAATGTATTTCAGAACAAAATAGGACACCATTAGAGTCTATAGTGGGATCACATTGCCAAAAATCTACTACAACATATTAGAATGAACTCTAAGTATATTCAAAAAGAAATTATTTCAATTATTTTAAAATATTTTTCACAGATGTGCCTGTGGCTAAAATGGCTGTACTTATAAATGTTTGTTAATTATGGACAGATTCATAATGTGTGTGATGGTTAAGTTTATGTATCAATTTGAATGGGCCACGGGTCCCTAAGTATTTGGTCAAGCATTAATCTGAATGTATCTGAGAGGGCGTTTTGGATGAGATTTAAGACTCAAATCAGTACCTAAAGCGGGTTGTTTAATACAATAAAAAGACCAATTTCGCCTGAGTCAAAAGAATCAGTAGTGCCTGACTACCTTTAAACTGTGACATTACTTTTTTTCCACCGTTGAACTCAAACCGAAACATAGACTCTCACCAGCCCTAAAGCCTGCTGGCCTCTGCACTGAAATACATCAGCTCACCTGTGTCTCCAGCTTATTGACTTACCCTGTAGATCATGGGACTTGTCAGTCTCCATAATTTCATGAGCCAACTCCTTATCAGAATTCTCTCTCTCTCTTTATCTCTCTGTCTCCCATTGGTTCTGTTTCTTTGAAGAACCCTGACTAATACAATATGTCTCAGATAAATCAAGTGTTTCATAGAAAGAGGACATTTACCACTCAATCCATCAACAAATGTTTTCAAAATATTCTGCATATTTTCAAGCATCATTCCAGGAAATAGGGAAACAAATATGCATTCAATGCTGTCCTGCCCTTGATCAGTTCCAGGTCTAGTTCAAGTCACATATATGATAACTTCATTGGCAAACCGCTGTAATAGTGAAGTAAAACAAGTACATATTTTGTTGGACTGATAAGAATCAAGAGAATCTGGATCTAATTCTCACACACCAATTCTGGATATAATCTCCAGACTTTCAGACATTGGGATCAGATGCCATTCTTTTAATTTCTAACAAAACTATATAACATACATTCATAATATTCCATATTTCATTTATGGGACCCTGTACTAGAGAAGCTACCTACAAGAAAAAATGTTTTTATTTTCCTTTTTAAATTTAAATTGTATATCTTGAAGGTGTGCAGCACGGTGTTTTCATAAACATATACATGGGAACCGACATGTTTATTGTAACCATTGCCATATGGAAATAGTAGAATAATTTTATATGGCAGAGGAAGATAATTTATCATAAATAGAGTTTTAATGAAGGATTCTTAGTACAATTTAGAGAAGAGTTTGCACTTTCAGGATTTACTCCAATTATAACCTAGAACAGCATGGCAACGGTCAGAGGTAGGTCTCAAAATAGCAACATATCAGAAAGTGGGTATTGTTTAGCTTTGTGATCTCTGAATTAAGGCTAGAAACTTACAGCTGATAAAAGCAGCATTGTTGAAGGTAGAATTACTGCTATTATTGTTTATTTTTTACTCGCTAATAAAGTAGAAATATTACTTCAGTGTTTAACAGTGATATACAAATTATGTGTATATGTAGATATATTGTGTGTGTGTAAACACTAATATATATGAGATTAAAAAATACTATATGGTACACATTAAGAACCCTTATTGAAGGCACTAACCAGTGACATAGTGGTAAAGGCAGCTGGACCCCACATGCCAACCGAGCAGTTCAAGTCCCAGACCTGGTGGCTTGAAAAATGCTCTAGACACATATGCCTATGTGCCTAAAATCCTGAAAAGAGAATGCAGGAGAAGGGATTGTAGCAGGTCATCCACCTGAGAGGTAGTTTCTCACTTCTCTCTTTTTCTCTCTCTTTCTTTCTCCTGCAAGCGCATGCATTAAAAAAAAAAAAAAAAAAAAAAAAAAAAAAAAAAAAAAAATTCCCATTTAAGAAAAAGACAGGTTTATATATTATTACACATAAATGTCTTCCCTTTCCCTTTTAGAAATATTTCCTGTTAGAGGGACCAGCAGTTAGCGTAATGGCTATGTAGCTGGACTTCCATGTAGTTTACCATGGTTCACATCCTGGACTCGGGGGCTTAAAACTCACGCCAGGCACGTGTGCGTGTGTGCCCAAGATCCCGAGAGGAGAATGGAGGAGAAGAGATTTTGGCATTGCCATACCCCCTGGGGGGTGATTTCTCGCTTTCTGTCTCTCTGTCTCTGTGTGCCTGGCAAGCACACGCACCCTATAGCAAAACACTCTCCAAAAAAAAAAAAAAAAAAAAAAAAAAGAAATACTTCCTGTTAGAAATACTAAATAAAGAAGAATATATATATGTGCATATCTGTTTACTACAGGCATTAATTGTGATAGGATTAAAACAGTAAAACAGTACTTAACCAGACTATGATATGGAAACGTGGGACCTGGCACCAGCAAATAGCATAGTGACTCCCATGTAATAAACCACAGTTTGAATCCTGGGTCCAATGGCTTAAAACTCACACTGGGTGCATGTGCATGCATGCGCAAGATCCTGGAAGAAAAATGGAGAAGGGATTGCGGCATGGCCATCCCCCCTCAGGGATGATTTCTATCTTCCTATCTGTCTCTTTCTATCTCTCTGGTGAATGCATATGCCCTACAGCAAAAGTTCTCTCATAAAAACAAAAAAAAAAGAAAAATTAAAAAAAAAAATAGTGGGGCCTTTGGGAAAAGATTAGGATTAAGGTCACTGGGAAGGAGCCTCCATAATTGACTCCTGGCAGATTTATTAAGAGAAGAAATGAGACACAGCCTGATGGACAAAGAGTTTTGCTCACCTCTAACCCTTGAGATATGCTGCCTTGGGACTATATAAGAAGCCCACCAGGTGTGGCACCCAGACCTTGGATCTCTAAATTGGAGCTGAATCAACTTCTATTTTTATAAATTACCCATACTCAGACATTTTACTAGCAACAGAACAGACTAGAATTTATTGCTCATGCACTAAGAGCCATGACATTCTGAAAGTAGCATGCTACCTCTGCAGTTCTCAAAGACAGCGATTTTCTCTTTCTAGAAAAATCTGAAGTCATTTCCCCTGTAGATTAATTTTTAATCTGTGTAGCTGATGGCATCTTCATCTATACCACCCTAAGCCAGAAGCCTAACTACAGTGTCTGCTCTTTCCTCATCGCCATTATCTCCCATTCAATTTGATATAAATTTTTATTTATCTCTCCTCCACAGTATGTCTCAAGCTCACCTCTCCCTACTCCCAGTACATCAGCCAGATCTTAGGCCTTTCTCTCAGTTACTTCCCCCTCAATTCAAATCTCAAATCAAATTTCCTCCTTACCCCTACCTCCCCAAAATCCCTCCAAACAAACAAGCAAAAAAACCAAAACAACCGCTTTGATTATGTTTCTCCCTTGCTCAAACACCTTTAGTGGCTTTATCTATCTAAAAAATATTGTCCAAAGTCTTCAAGTTTTTATTCAAGCTTTCCCTGACATGACTGAAAGTTTCCCTTCTATAAGAATCTTTAGTTGCCACCAGAATAACTCAGGTAACCTATTCTCTGGTCTCACTGGTCTATGTTTAGTTTTCTACATAGGCGATCATTTTCATCCTTTCCCAACTTTGGTTATACTCTCTCTCTGCTTTCTGCACCTCCCTTCTGAACTCTAATTTAAGCTTCAGAGATGATCTCAAAGGTTTCCTGTGCTGTGAAGCAGCTTCTGCCACTGCTCACCATCTTCCATCTCCAAGTAACTTTCCCAACCGAACTGCACTGGCATTTTATAAAATATTTCCAATTTCTTTACCTTCTTTGATTCCAGAAACTACCCTGTAATACAGAAGAATACGGCTCAGAAAAAGTTAATCCCACTATAAAAAATTGAGAGCATGGACTTGGGACTAGACAGTAGTGAAGTGCTCCTACTCCAAGATCCACACTCTTTATGTTATAACCCTCTGCTTCTTGTACTCCCTCCTATGTGTTCTAAAAGTAGAATATCTATTTCTGAACCATCACACTAAATAGCATTTTTAAATTAAGATTATTTATTTATAGACAAGACAGTGAGAGACAATGAAAGAGAGGGTGATTGATTTTTGACAGGGTCTCGCCATATGTGGATCCTCTCGTCCCATCCTCCCAGCTAGCTAGGACTGCAGGTTCACACCACCAGCCCCAGACAGTTTTTTAAGGCTGGGACTAGAACAAAACCAAGGCAGGCACCCCACCTGACTTCAGCCTTCAAGTAGCAACATATGCCACCACAGTTGAGCCCTAATACAGTGTTCTAAGGTCAGCTTTGGGCCTGATTTCTTTTCCTTCTAGGGTCTGATCCTTCTTACTGTTCTAATGTCAGGACTCAGCTTTATCATGACAACACAAAAAAACAATGAGTAATACTCATTCAATGAATCAGTCAAAGGATTTTAATTTGCTAGAATATTTTTATATTGCCCAGATAAAGTATATGTACGTATGAAATACAGAAAGCCAATCTGAAGTCTCTTTCATCATAACACACATGCACAACACACACATACCCTTCTTACACTTAACCACTAATTTCTCACAGAGAAGCTGTTCATTACTTTTTCCTCCTAACTAGTTTCTTGAAGAAATAGTCCATACACACTATTCTTATTGTTTCACTTCCTACTTACTTTTCTTTTTCCTTTTTTTTTTTTTTTTTTTGAGAGGTTTTTGCTATAGGGCGCTTGCTAGAAAGACAGAGAAATACAGAGAGACAGAAAGCAAGAAATCACTCGCCAGGGGGGATGGCCACACTGAAATCCCTTCCTCCATTCTCCTCTCGGGATATTGGGCACACATGCACATGTGCCCTGCATGAGTTTAAGCCACCGGGTCTGGGACCCCAACCACGGTCAACGACATGGGAGCCCAGTGACATAGACATTACGCCAACTGCTGGTCCCCCTACTTACTTTCCAACCCTGTAACATCAGCCTTTTCTTGACCATCTAGCTTTTCTGTGTCATCTACTCCATTTACATAAAACCAAAAAGGCTGATCTTCATTTTTACCAAATGCTATGGAAACATTCCAGACTACATCTCCCTGACCATTTCTGCTGTGTTCAGCAGTGCTGACCATTCACTTAATATTAAGGCTGCTCTGATTACAGTCTTAGTTTTCTTCCTAGGATCCCTTGATTCTTCCTTAAACTTAGATGTCACAGAATATTTTACATTTTTTAAATTTTATTTATTTCTTCCATGAGTAAAAGAGAAAGTGAGAGAACCTCCAACAGGGTCTTGACTGCATGATCTACACCCAGCCTTAGTAAGCCCTGGCTCCTGAGCATGTGCCCAGTGTATTTAGGGAAGTCTCTGGGTCAGCCCCCCAGTAACACACCTTTCTTCTGCACTACCATCAGGTCCCTTCATGTCACGGAATTTTTTGGTTCTTCTTTTTTTTTAACACGCTCTTGTTAGCTAATCTCATATTGCCTAGTCTATACATTAATCTCAAACACTCTTCTATAATTTTAAGACTGGGCCAGACACCTATTACTTAAATTTTTTCCAGGCTCCTGTAATTGATTATATCCAAAATGGAATTGCCTTCTATTCAAATAGACTTCTTACCTGTAGTCTCTGCTAATAATTGGCACCATCCAGCCAAAAATCAAACAGTCAAGTAAAACCTCCTTTCTATTTGTTTAATCCAATCACATGTGCTGACAATTTTACCACCTACACATTTCTTCACTCAGTCACCTCTTTCTCAGTCCTACCATCATTATAGGTCAAACCTCTAAACCTCTCCCCTTGATAATTATGTAGCTCTTCTTGTCTGTATACTAAACCACCTTAATTAGATTTCCTCATTGACTAAATGTGTTCCATGAAATGTTGCCAACACTTTCCCTCACTGGGAAAACACTGGACAAGTGTGTCCTTGAAAATTCTGTTCTTAAAACCTTTCAAACACTGAAGTTAGTATAGTGGTTAAGAGCATTGACTAGAGTTTTAATCCTGGCTCTACCATCATGAGGTTTTGTGCAAATTTATTTGGGCCGCATGTTCCTTGTTTGCAAAACAGGTTAATGATAGTACATATATTATAGAATCGTATGAAAAAATAAGCTAATATGTATTTAAAGTGCTTACAGTACTGCCTGACATGGAGTAAGCACTGTATAAATATTTGGCACTGATAATATGGAATAATACTACTCAGTGGCTCTCACTGAGTTCTCTACAATGGTTTGGACCAAACCTTTCCCAAGCTCATTTATAACGATTTTCTATATTAAATTTCAGACTTTAGTAGTTGGGGACTTTTTGTCACAATTTTTGAATCTCTTAATGTCTGTGCCTCTGTGCCTTTTCTCTAGACAGATTCTCCTACCTTCCTCATTTGATAATCTACCCACTCCAGTCTTCTTTCCTCCATGAAAAGTTACCTGAAACCCCAAGAGATACCAGACACCCTTCTGCTAGACCTGGGTTATTTGAAACATTTATTGTACTGAAAATTCTTGTTTATAGTAATTTTTGACTAAACAGAATATTAATATAATATAAATGTAATTAATTATATATGATAATTATATTAATAGTAAACTTTTCAAGTCTATTCTATATTTAAGCCTTTGGACTTAGCATGTTATAGTCATTATAATATTTTTCCCTCACAGTACCTTATGAAGTATGTTCTATAATGATGTTCTTATTAGTATGTTCTTATCTTACAAAGGATGGAGCTGATGGTTATAGACATAATTATTTTTCCCATTTCTACCATATATGAGGCAGAGTTGTGATTAGAAATCACACCTGTTTGTCTTTTAAGATCCATATTTTTATTAGTTGGTGCAAAGGTAACTGTGGTTTCTAATTGCTGGAATTTGCCATTTGATACTGGATACATTCTTAAATAAATGTGGTTATGTTATCTCTCGTTTTAATGAGTATTTCTTGCTTTATATTTTTTGCTAATGACTTATGATTTGCTTTGTATTTTATATGGAGTTCAGACTATGAAAATGATGTTAGACAAAAAGCAAATTCAGGTATTTGTATTGATTGTATTTGAGTCAAAATGGGTCATAAAGCAGCAGAAGACAACTGGCAACATCAACTCATTGGTCCAAGAACTGCTAATGAGGATACAGTGTTTTGCAAAAGAGACGAGAGTCTGAGAGCCTTGAAACTGAGGTCCATAATGCCAGCCATTGAAAGTTGACAATGACCAACTGAGAACAAACATCAAGGCTGATCCTCTTACAACTACATGAGAAGTTGCTGAAGAACTAAACGTCAAACATTCCATGGTCATTTGGCATTTGAATGATCGTTTGGCACAAATTGGAACGTTGAAAAAGTTTAATAATTGGTGCTTCATGAGCTAACCGGAAAAAAAATAATGATTGTTTTTAAATGTCTTCTCTTATTCTATGCAACAACAATGAACTATTTCTCAATCAGATTTTGACATGTGACACAAAGTAGATTTTATACAACATCTGGTGACAACCAGTTCAGGGGTTGGACCCAGAAGCTCCAAAGCACTTCCCAAAGCTAAATTTGCACCAAAAAATAAAAAATCATAGTCACTATTGGGTAGGGTCTGATCCACTCCATATTTCTGAATCCCAGAGAAACCATTACATCCAAGAAGTATGCTCAACCAATCAATGAGATGCACCAAAAACTGCACCATCTACAGCCAGCATTGGCCCAATTCTTCTTCATGAAAGTGCTTGACCATGGGTTGCACAACCAACACTTCAAAAGTTGAATAAGTTGGGCAAGGAAATTTTGACTCATCTACCATATTCGCCTGACTTCTCACCAACTGACTAGCACTTTTTAAGCATCTCAACAACTTTTTGCAGGTACAATGCTTCCACAACTAACAGGATGCAGAAGATGATTTCCAAGAGTATATCAAATCCTGAAGCATGGGTTTTTTATGCTACAGGAATAAACAAACTTATTTCTCATTGGAAAAAAATGTGTTGATTGTAATGGTTCCTATTTTGATTAATAAAGATGTGTTTGAGCCTAGTTATAATGATTTAAAATTCACGGACAAAAAACGCAATTGCTTTTGCACCAATCTAATAACTATTGCACTGCATTGTAAAATTTCTGGGGTGAGATAAAGATTTATGCACCTTTCTAATGTCACTAGCATATTGCATGAAACATCAACATGACAAAAATATATACATATAGATTTCACAGAATTTCTACAATTGCAATCCCTGATGCAGAATACTAAGAACTTAATCCCTATTTCTTCTCTAAGACACTTTCATTTTCTTACCTCTTATTCTCATTATATCACAGAGGCTATCTTTAAAAGATGGAAATGCTCCCCTAATGACTTTTAACTCAGGACACATAACAAATACCATGTGTTGGTATAGATGATGTCTTAATAACATCTTATTCATCTTTCTATCGTCAGTCTCTCACTCAATGTCCACCAGAGAGCAGGTTACCAATAAATGTTGAATAATAAATAAATTAATTCTAGCCCCAGAAAAATAGAGTTGAAACATTGTGATGAGTCAATTTATAATTACATACACTCCTGGATCAATGGCACAGACACTTATAAATACTATATAGTTCAAAAAAATTTCAAGTTGGTTTTGGCAGGCATTGTTAGTTATTTTTGTGGCTGATTTGCTTTCTTGATTATGTTCTATTTGGAAAATGTTAAAATAAAGCTGTGTTTCTACATATTTTACTTAAGAATGATAAAAAGTTTCTGGAGTTTAACAGAAGTCCTACCAGAGCAAAATTGAATGAGGTAATAGAGACCTACCTAGAATTTGATTGAGCTTATGTAACAGAAAAAAAAAAAAAAAAATCAATGTAGTCTTCAAAATTACTTCTATCTTTAAAAGATCTTTGCCTTTTCTCCCTAAATGATAAAATAAGAATGAACTATCTGTATCTATATCATTTTACAGTTACACTTAAAAACAGAATGATTTTGGTTGCAACTAACAGAAAATGCAATCTAAATGCCTCAAATATTGGGTATATTATCTCTATAAGAAGTGTAGAGAAGGGCTAATTCTAGGTTCATTATATCAGCAGTTTATACAGGAGCCAACACTACTTTTTTTTTAAGATTTTTGCCATAGGGTGCACACACTTGCCAGAGACAGTGAGATAGAAAGTGAAAAGTCACCCCCTGGAGGCATGGGCACACTGCAATCCCTTCTCCTCTAATTTCCTCTCAGGATTTTTGGGCATGCACGCACATGTGCCCGACATGATTTTCAAGCTGCTGGGTCTGGGATTCAAACCAGCACCTTGATAGCACGCCATCTGCTGGCCAATACCTTTTTATTACTGTGTTCTACTATCTTCCACCTTTTGTCTAGCATCCTCATAATCACAAGATGCTACATTGCTTCAGGACTTACCTCCAACTTTTATAAACAAAAAAGTAAATAGTTCTTTATTGGATCCTATTTTAAGAAATAAAAAATTCCAAAGGAATTCACCTTCCTTTGTATTACTTAGAATTGGCTCACAAGCCATTTACTAAACCAATCACTGGCCAAAAAAAAAAAAAAAAAAAAAAAAAAAAAAAAAAAAAAAAAAAAAAAAAGGCATTATCTTGCTCAGTATAAACAAGTCTCTGTTCTTCCCCTTGGACTGAGACCAGTCTGATATGAAACACATATGAGCATATCGGCACATGAACAAAACTATCATTGTGATGGTAAGGAAGTGAAGAAGGAGAAGACATGCATTCTAGGTAGCCAGTAAACAGTTTCCTTAACAACTCTGGCCATCTAACTTCTCTCTGGAAAGATACTTAACTGAAATGAAGCATTTCCTCAGTCAATGCTAAAAGAGTCAGTTTCCCCAGGATGAAGGGTATCATGATTTTCTTCACATTGGGTAATGAAGACTTTCCAATTAATTTTAAAAGAGACACAAAACAAGGATATAAAAAGGCATTTTCTTGATTCAGAGTACTAGTTTAGCATAATGTTTGGGCTTTTAAAGATATCATTAATTTTACATAGTTTTATATTTGATTTATGTCATATATGTACTTTCCGAATCATATACACAATCACTTCATAGCGAATTAATTTGATATAAGGAAAAGTGGTTTAAATTTAAAACATTAATGTAATTTAATGCATTTTGTTCTTTATTTCCTAGCAACAAGTTTTAGGATACTTGGTAATTAAATCTAATTTTTCTTTGTATATTACTTTCTCAGTAAGTATGTTTTGTATTTCAGCAAAACACAAGTTAGACATCACTGAATTTATTCTGAAATTATTACTTCTTTAGAATTGCAATATCTCATATACCTATGTTTTTGTATCCAGGCCTCACATTACTTGGAGACATCTAGACAAATAAAAATCCAAACCATTCTGCAAATTTGTTATCCAGGTCATAAGTAAGTATGCCTCTTGTCTCTGCTCCTTCTTTTGTAAAATTAACATTGGACACTATCCTTTGCCTTATGAACTCCACCAGCCACTTGATAATACAAATGAAAATAACCAAAATCCAAACTATTAAATCTGACTTTTTATTATCACTTCTTAACTAATATACATTAAATACAGAAATCATTTAGGTACTTGATTTTATAATGTTTTTATGATCTCTCATTATCAGAGCTAATAAGGGCTAAAAATATCACTCACAGTTGAAAATTAATAGAATGACTGTTCAAGCTTTTCGGCTAGATTTGTCACACATGGAATAATTTTATGTAACTTTTTCATAAAATAAGATTATCTTCACATGCATAATTGCTTTTCTGGAAATATTGATTTAAAAACTGGCACTGTAACTTAATGCTTTTTAAATGTGTATGTATTTGTGTGTGCACATTGGACATACATGTGAGTCTATTGTGTATTCCATGTATCCAAAGAAGCAGAACAAATGTGTTGTTTACTACCCTGAACCAAAGAAAAGGAAAGCACAGGTTTCCTCTTCCAGCCAACAAGGAAAAGGAGACCAAGCTATGGATAATGTTTCAGAAGAAAAAGAGTACTTCAGTATTGTGAGTGTAGAAAGCATCTTTGATAACATTCTTGCTTTTCCCAAAGGGGATATCATCTTCCTTCTGTTTACTTAGACTTGAGTCAACACTCCTAACTCCAACAAAATGACTACCCAGTACGTACCTGAGTCAAAACTTATATAGATTCATGGAACATGTTTATGGAGAAAAATTTTCCCCAAAGAGAGCAAGCTACATAATCATTTCAGATAGTGAAATAAATTCAATCATTCATTTTAAATATCCACTCAATAGCTTAATATGTCTTAATACGTCTTAATACAGAGCCACTGAATGGAACTGACTTAATACTCAGTCAATAGTTAAAAAAGGAAACTTTTACATTTGTTTTCTAAACTAGCCAAAATGATTAACACAACATAGTATATGTATATTAAATGACACAGATTTGTAACATTTGAAAAATTAATCTCTGATCAGCAGTTGGCATAATGGCTATATCACTAAACTCCCATGTAGTCAACCGCGGTTCGAGTCCTGGAGCCAGTGGTTAAACTCATGCAGGGCACGTGTGTGTGCATGACTAAGATCCTGAGAGGAGAGTGGAGGAGGAGGGATTGCAACATGGCCTTCCTCTCTGGGAGGTGATTTCTCGCTTTCTGTCTCTCTGTCTCTCTCTGTCTTTCTGGCGAGCACATGAGTCCTATCCTATAGCCAACAAAAAACCCTCTCCAAAAAAAAATTAATCTCAAAATGCAAAACAATTTTTAGTAGCTCCATATCCCTTTGCCGGTCTGTTATTAACCACGTGAATTCGGTAATTATATTTTTATTACTAAATTCTTATATAAGGCAACCCACTTTTATAAAGGGAAATATCACTTTAGTATTTTCTGGAAATAAAAAAAAAAGAGAGCCAAGAATGGGATGGAGTACATAACCTTTTTTTTTAGAATTATTTCATCTAGCTTTATTTATTTATTCATTTGTTTATTTCAATTTGACCAGAGAGGGACAGAGAGAGAGAAAGAGAGAGAGAAAGCCACCAGGTCCAGGACTTGAACCACAGTTGACCATGTGGGAATCCAGCACCTTTAACCACCACGCCACCTGCCGGCCCTGGAGCAAATACCTTTCAGAAAGTCACAATACTAAGAAAGTTGTGTCTGTTCCATGTTTCTTGTCATGAAAAAAAAATAGTCATATTGCAGCGAAAAATTTTTATAAATATTGGACACTGGAATTTCAAGGGAAATGTATCTACTGGATTCTAAGATGGGATTAATTATATTAAAATGCTAAAAATCACAGGGGTGCTAGCAATCTCCATTGGTTATTGTTAATTACTTCTTGTTACTGTTAATATAGAGAACTATTTATCTTGAGCTAATATCATTCTTACAAATTAAAGTATACTTCTTGATATATTCTTTCTTTATTATACATTGTTGATTATGAACACTTAAGAATTAATTCTATTTTTTCATTGCTTCTTTCTATAAAGGACTTGATTTGAGAAAAAAAGTTTCACCTTAAGATATGGTAGTTATATCTAAATACAGTAATATGTAAGAAATATAAATAAATTGTTAAACTCACATTAATAAATTCTAGTAAAATTTTTATGCTTATTAAGTCTACATTAAACAATTCAATGTATTCACGAACAGTTTAGGAGGAGAATCATAGGTTCTGGAGAATAAATTACTGGGTGAAAATAAACTATGGCTAAAGTACAAAATAAATATAAAATAGACAATCTGTACAAATAAAAGCTATATCAGTGGGAGTTATTTTCAAAAGGTAAAAATATGTTTATTTAATGATACTACTCTTCAAAAAATACATTTTTCAAAAAATGATTTATTTTATTTTACAGAAAAACCTCAGGAATACAACTTGCTAATTATTTTTAGCATTCATCAGTCAATCATTTCACATTTTTCAGCTCATTTCAAGAGTAAAATACCATGAAAGTTAAAAATACTTTCCTCATGTCACTAGCTCAAAGTGACCGATACATTTGGGAAGGATTTGTTAAAGTTTACAAAATATTTATTTTCTGCCAGATACTACATGGTTTAAACACCTAACTTACCTAATATTATTAAAGTTCTATTACTACTGCAGGTTAGATAATTTGTTAATGTAGTAGCACTAGGGGGCATTCTCAGGATTCAAACCCAGGAGGTCTATTTAAGAGATTACATAGTTAACCATGACTTTACCCCACCTCCAGAGGGAAATGATTCTGCCAGGGTCTGCTATGCATTTGAAAGTCATTGTTTAAACTACATGCAATCAGAGATGTCAAATGTGAAAACTTTTTTCTCATTATGAAAATGAACGTTTGATTTCAAGCAACTAAAAAGGAAAGTGAGCATAATAAATGTGCCAAAAGATTGTACAGTGTAAATGTTAAGAGCAGAGATGGTGGCACTTAAATGATTTAGCTGTGATTTCACTGAGAATACTTTTGTTCAAAACAAACACCTACAAAAGCAAATAGCCATTCTCAACATTCAAGGTCATACCATTTAAATCATCTACATATACTACAAAACTACAATGGCACTCCTCCATAAATTATGCCCAAAGAGAACTGTCTAATTAACCTTGTTCCAAAACATTAAAGATGCTTTCTTTCTAAAATAATTAAGTGATCAAAATGTTTAAATAATTTTATTGTTTACTGAACAACAAAATTCATATATCTCGACACTCCTATGAAGAAAAGCTAATCTTTTTCAGTAGAAATTTGACATGATTTGTTTCTATCTTTCAAATACAAAGAAGCATAGAGGTTTAACTCTATGATACTAGCCTGAAGTCAGTCAAGAACAAAGCACGACTCTTAATAAATGTGGATCTACTTTCCTTTGAAGGTGGCTTTGAAAGAAGCAATAGGAGGGAGAGCAATGTAGACCTCTAGAACTGAATTTCAAAGGCCTTATTTGGCCTATCTTCCACATGGGAAGAATTAGAAAACTTTTTTGCTTTTTATTTTCTATTGTGAGATCCTAAATGGAAAAATAAGTCCAGGCTATGTAGGTCCCTGTGTGGTATTAGATGCATTAGCAGTCACAGTGTAAGGAATGTAGGGCACACTGTCTAGGTAACTGGCTGCTGTGAACTTCAGTGGCAAACTTAAAAAAAAAAAAAAAAAAAAAAAAAAAGATAAAAGAAAAGAAAAACCTTTACCACTACAGCATAGATCTCAAGATCACTAAAGATACATTCTTCAACTGGGTCTCATGGATTAGTAAGATCATAGAAGAGAACTGCCCCTTTAAAATTAAATACTTTCATAAAGAAAGCTTATTAATATAAACAAAAAGCCATCATTTATAAAAAATAATTGATGTGACAATAATGGTCTTTTTCATATATGGCTCATTACTGTGTGAATTAAAAGCAGACAGTTTAAATTAGAAAAGGAATTCTCTAAATTGAATTAAACGACTTAAAAATGGTTCTGAAGACATCGAAGTAGTGTAGAAGAACTATGATACACCATACTTAACTAGCATGTATTTTATTTATTTATTATTATTTTTTTTTTTAGAGAGGTTTTTCGCTATAGGGCGCATGTGCTCACCAGACAGACAGAGAGAGACATAGAGACAAAAAGCGAGAAATCACCCCCCAGGGGGGATGGTCACGCCGCAATCCCTTCTCCTCCATTCTCCTCTCGGGATCTTGGGCACGCACACGCGCCCGGCGTGCCCGGGATGCGAACCGTGGTTGACTACGTGGGAGTCCAGCGACATAGCCATTACGCTAACTTCTGGTTCCCTATTTTTTTTTTTTTTTTTAGGGAGATTGTTGCTATAGTGCACATGCGTTCACCAGAGAGACAGAGACAGATAGAAAGCAAGAAACCACCTCCCAGGGAGAATGACCACTCTGCAATCCCGTCTCCATTCTCCTCTTGGGGTTTTGGGCACACATGCACATGCACATGTGCCCAGTGTAAGTTTCAGGCTGCCAGGTCCGGGACTCAAATTGTGGTCAACTATGTGGGAGTCCAGCCATGTAACCATTATGCCTTCTGATGACTCCAACAAGCATGTTTAAAATCTTATTAGCTTACCTCCTTTTAAAATTATGAAAATTCAAATTTACAGCCACTGTAATGGAAAAGTAGTCAAATAAGTGAGTGAAAATTGAGTAAATAATGTAATTTTGTCTGGTGCACTTTTAATCAATATTTTTATTATTCAAATCTCTTTGCAAAATCTGCCTTAGTTTAGCTATGCTTATCCATGAAGCTTTGGTATAATACCCAATATCTGAATGTTCAAAAATCAGTCTTTTTATACTATTTTAAATACAATTACTAAACAAATCATGTTTAAGTTTTTCAACTATATTTTATAAGTTTTTTGGCTCTCCCTAAATCTAACTACTGAACCAACAGTTTCTAAAGGATTTTCCAGCAAGTGAAATCTGTACTGAAACCTAAGACACTGTATTTAAGATTCTGAATTTTATTTGCTTGTAGTGATAAATAAAATATATCAATCTATTATAAGATAAAGGAAGGAATTATTTCAACCACGGGATAATACAGATGAATCATTATATTTAAAAGAATATATAAAAGGATTCCATATGACGCCAAAGGTAAAAGAAGCAATTATTTTTCTTTTTTGGTTAAGAGTGATTCGCTAAGTGAGTCAAGTTCCTGTGGGGACTCTGTGAGTATCACCACAAGACTTATCATCATTGAAGCAGTGAAGCTTGGAACTGAGGGCTAATAAAGGATGGAAAGAGATTTTCTCCTAAATATATCACTTTACATCATTTATTCTATGCATCTTAAAAGCAATAATCTTTCAAGTAGAATGTGATAGAAAAGTTGAGTGATCAGAGACCAACTAAGATCAAGTCACAGCAGAATTTAAATGATACCTAGTTCAGGATTTCTCTTTGTATAGAAGGAATCCAGGGCATATGGCCATTTTTGCATCTTTATAACGAAGGTAAGTGTGGGATCATTGGGTTGCCTGGTGGTTAAGGGCACTGGACTCCCACATAGTCAACCACAGTTCAAGTCCCAGACATGGTGGCTTGCTTTCCTCACTTTCTCTCTCCCTCTCTCTCTCTCTTTCTCTCTCACTCTGCCTCTCTCTGGTCAAATTAAAATAAAGTTAAGAAATAATTCTTAAAAAAATGAAGGTAAAATTGCTTCTTCCTTTAAGTTTTTCCATGGATTCATCTATTTTTGTCCTAGAGATTATCACAATAGAGTCAGCATTCCTTTTCTTACTTGACAATTTTTATGCCCCTCCCTTCTGCAAGTTAAGTCTTTTCACTGAATTTCATAGAATTTATCTATAGTTCCCAATAATCTCCCTTTCTTTCACTTCAAGACACAGTATTACTTGGCCCTGTTGGGTCTGCCATCGTCTATCTCAACACACTCAGCGCTCAGAATTGAATACAATCTTTAAGAATGGCAATCATTACAAATGATCATAGGACAGTCATCTCCCTTAGCAGGACACTATTATTAATTTAATAATGCATCACCTTTGCAGCCACTTTCAATCACAAATACCGAATGTATTACCAACAAAACCATGGTCATTAGTTGTATAGATTTATTGAGCTCAAAGCCAGAACTTCATGTTCATCTCTCTATATATAAGGTAGTATGATGACATCGAATATGTAACATGAATCCCTTATGTTTAAGCCTTACATGAGACATCTTTAAAAATACCAAGATCCTCTATTTGCCTTCCTAACTCATATGTTTCAGCGTTATACAGTACTGACCTATATTGACTTACAAGTAACTGGTTGCATTAGCCTATCTCAGGTCATCCACTATTAAAATCCAAGCATCCCCAGTGAAATCATTTTCTTTCTGGCAATGTACATTTAAGAAACTTTGCCTGAGACTTCTTTTTCTATTGTTTACTTTTATTTTTACTTATCCGGATTTTTTAAATTGCTAGAGGGCACTCAACCAGAGAGAGACAGTAAGAGAGAGGGAGAGGGAGAAGGCGTTGTCCAGGGGCTCGTGATCACATCCCTTTCCCTTCATTTCTCCATCCCATGGGGACTGGGCACTTAGGCACATGTGCCCCATGTCATTTTCAAGCCCCCAGATCAGGGATTCCAACTGAGGTTGGCCATGTGTGATCCAGCTTCCTTAACTACTAGGGTATGGATAGGCTCTTGTATGTTTACTTATAAACAAAATTTTAAGATAATTTTACAGAGGAGAACATCTCCCGAAGAGTTTCTTGGGAGTTGATCATGGGATAGAATTAAGTAATTGTTTCAAATGCAGGCAATACTTGCTCAATTCCATTTTCTGGGTAAGGACAAACAACGAAGCCATCAACAACCACCCTTAGCTTGGCATGCATGCGCAGTACAGACACACACACTGTACATGAAATACGCGTGTGAGCTGGAAAAAGGTATGCAATCACCTGTAGAAAAACATTTTTTTAATTTCTTTTATATTATCCTTTATTCTTGTCTTTCATCCAAAAGTTTATCTCATTCTTTCTCCCTAAGGGACCATAATCTTCTTTCAAGCAAAGACAGAGTTCTGCAAGATTCCAGTCTAAATCCACATTGCAACCTTCAACGGAGGCTCATCACAGGTTGGAGCCAAGGAAGCCCGAGCTGTAAGCAGCTGGCACTTCCACGCAACTCTTCCCCAGAAACACGCCCCCCACCCCCTGCCCCAATCCGGGCTAGACAGCTCAACCACAGAGGACTTCCACTCAGGGGCCGCAACCTCTGAGTAAAGTACGTTCTGGAACCATTTCTTTCCTCCAGACTCCCCAACAGGAGAATGCGCCCCTAGCGCAGCGCCTTCTTCCGGAGCCTCCTCCTGCGGGCTGGCTAGGGGTGAGCGCCTGGGTTAGTCAGTGCGCACGTGATGCGCGGTGCCCACATGACACGGCCGTGGGCGGGGGAGGGGGACAGAGAGAGTGAAGCAGGGAAAAAGTTACAGAAGATCCGTCAAAGCGCCCAAAGCAATTTGTCCGGTCCCTTCCTGGCCAGCCAGCGGCTCAGGGATCCCTAGGGGACAGCTGGAGACCCAAGCGTCTT
The DNA here is from genome assembly GCA_026018925.1 of Tupaia tana. Classification (NCBI taxonomy): domain Eukaryota; kingdom Metazoa; phylum Chordata; class Mammalia; order Scandentia; family Tupaiidae; genus Tupaia; species Tupaia tana. The sequence goes on from JAKSZU010000003.1 coordinate 53,408,980, forward strand.
CAGAAACGCTGGACGCAGTTCTCCGCTCACCCCACCACCCTCTGCTCCTCCCAGCCCCGCTAGTGATGCCACTGCACCCTCAAGTTGCTCCTTCCTCCTTTTCCTCCCTTTCTTCCTCTCATTTCCTTCCTTCCTTCCCCAGAAGCTCTTCATCCACTGCGGGGATGCCACTGACGCACATTTAATTTGCCCCGAGAGCGCCGAGGTCAGACCAGGCCGAACACCTTCCAGAGCGAAGGGTCGAACTGCGCAAACAAAGTTGCACACCACACCGCAACCTGCCCCTCCCCTCCCCTCCCCTCCCGTGAGCCCCTCAGCCAGATCCCCTGCACAGCTCCCCTGGGCTGAGTCCTTTCTCGACCCCACCTCATCTTCGCGCAACACACCCCCTTCCACACGCGCGCCCACCCTTTCGCCGCCCCGCGCCCCGAGCGGTCCCACCGCCTGGCAAAGCGCTGAGCCCGCCGCTGAGCTCACCTTGCTTGACACACTTGAGCCGGAGGGGGTCCTTGCAGTGTTTGATCACGGCCAGCACGTCCCTGATGGTGAGCCCCGCCACGGGGGTCTCGTTCACCTCCAGCAGCAGCTCCTCCGACACCAGCTTGCTGCCGCTCTCATAGGCCACCTTGCCGGGCTTTACCTCCCCCAGGTAGGGGAACTGTCCGTTCTCGGCGCCCCCCTTCAGTTCAAAGCCCAGCTGGCCCTCCGGGTTCCTGCCAATGACACTCTCATGGACTTTGCTAGTCCAGTGGCTTTTCTTTTTCAAGCTTTTGGACATGGCAGTGGGGTGAGTCGCCTCAGTTCCTGGGGTTTCTTTGGGGCAGGGGTTGGTGGCGAGGGAATGAGGATGGAGGAGCGAGGGGGCCAAGGGACGAGAAGAGCAGACTTTGCCTTCCTCCCCTCTGTCCGGTGCTTTCCCTCTTCTTTGGATGGAGTGTGGACGAGGAAGGGGGAGGATGAGAGGGACGGCTGGGCAGAGGTAGGAGAGCTTGGGTGAGGTTGTGCTGTCCCTTGAATGACACTCAAGGCTGTGGCCCCGCAGCGGAGGAAGCCGTGGCGGCGGCGGCGGCGGCGGCAGCCAGAGCGAGCAGTAGCCGAGCTAGCGGTGGGTGGGGGTGGGGAAGGAGGGTAGGGATGCCGGGGGCCACTCCTGCGCGGTGCGAGTGGAAGCGCGCGCCTGGGTGTGTGTTGTTAGCTGATATCCATGGCAGCTGCAGTGGCAGCGGCAGGGACCGAGTGTGTGTGTGTGTGTGTGTGTGTGTACTAGTTGTACTGTACTGGCACAGGGGAGGAGGCAAGGGAGGAGGGAGCGAGCCGAAGCGGGAGGAGGGGCGCGCGCGCCGGGTGGGAGCCAGGGAGGGCTTCGCCGCTGTCTCCCTCCCTCCCTCCTCAGCTTGACCCGGTAGTGAAGGCAGAGAGAGAGGCAGGCTGGGTCCGCCTGGCAGCTAACGGGCGGAGGCGGGAGCCGGGAAGGAGGGGAGCCGAGGCCCGGCGCGGGGAGGCCGGCAGGAAGGGCCGAGAGCCTATAGCGGACCTTTCCCTGAGCCTCGGTGTGGCCGAGCGGCGCGCGGGGCAGCCGAGCGCGGAGGACGCCGTGCCTTCCTCCCACGCGGGCGGGACGCAGCAGAAATAGCGGGACGCGAGCGGCCGGTGCGCCGAGGTCCTGCTGCCACATGCCGGCGCGGCGAGCCTGCCCGCCAGGATCCCGCCGTGAGAAGGAGCTGGGGTGGGGGCCCGCGTGGAACTGCGGAGCCGGCCTGGCCGCGGGCGCCGGGGCCGGGGAGGAGTTCACCGTTCAGAGCGGCTTCATTCTTCCACTTTTAGAGTCACTTGTTCGTCGCAAAGTTCTCAGAATTCCTCCTCCGAGAAGGGGAAAGTTGGAGGTCGCACCCAGACTGCGGGGCGGAGGGAAGCGCACCGCGGTCCCTGTGCGGGCTCCGTCCGCGCCGGGCCGGACCGGAACTTGGCGGTGGGCTGGGTAGTCTGGTGAAAGCCGATTTTCCACTAGGGAAAAGGCTTCGCTTTCCCTCAATAGGAGAATGGGAAAGAAAGGGGCTATGGGAATGGGGCTGGTGGAGCAGGCAGTTGCCGAGAAATGGACGGCTTAATCTAGGACCTACAGCGGAGGGAAAGCTGGGGCTCGCCCTGGCCCGAGAAAGCCACCAGTCAGATTTACACCCGAGGATGAAGCTCTGAGATGTGCTGGTCCAGCTCTGCTACAGAGTGAGGAGAGAAGGCTCCGCGGGTGATATTGGGGCTGGAACTCAGCTCGCTGGCCCCCAACCAGTTCTCCTTTCCTTTCACCAAGTTTGCAACCCGGAGGAGAGGTGAGGACAGGGGTGCAAAGGTGCAGGAGGCTGCGGATTTTCACCCTGTGAGACATTACGAGTGGTTTTTCAAAAGATTCCTGTAACTGGTAAATGAGTTTCATTGCTTAACTTTCAAATGATACATTTCAGACAAAAGGGGGGAAAAACGTCGCACACCCACTCATCTCTTTAGAGAGAGCATGAAAAGCATTGAGTAGTTAGGATTTTGATGTCTGAGATGAAGCTAGTGTGGGAGGCAATCAGTACAGTTAAGTGTTCTGGCGACCCAAACAGAAAACCAGGTTTCATTCCAGTCTCTGCTACTTGCCAAGAGCGTGATCTTTAGTTAACTTATTGATTTTTCTGTGCCTCAGTTTCCTTATTTGTTAAGTAGGCTTAAAAACGCTTATCGAATAGGACGGCGGTAAGAATGGAATCAGGTAAAGCACACGAAGTATTTGCTGGCACAGGTGGTAGGCGTCCAAATTGTCATTTCCTTCCTCTTTCTTCTGTGTAATTCATTGTTTTGGGGAGAAGGAGATAAATTTAGTCAGAACTGACTGGAAGAGATCTTAAAGAGAATGTGTTTAACCTTGTGCTTTTTTTTTTTTTTTTCATTTGAAAAAACAAAACCCAGTGAGTTGGCTGTGACTGGTGATGACTATTCCGTGAGCCAAGGTGGTGCCAGGTTCTGTCTGAAGCCAGACTTAGGGCAATCCCCAGGAACAGGCAACACTTAGTAGCAAAGCCTAGTCTCCTAAAAAGAAGCTGGGTGTTAGCATTATAAGACATGATCCTAAATGGAAATCGATAGTGACAATTGAATATGTGGTTTTGTTTTTTTTTTTTTTGTTTTTTGTTTTGGAGAGGTTTTTGCTATAGGGCGCATGCACTGGTCAGAAAGACAGAGAGAGATAGAGAGATAGAAAGCAAGAAATCACCCCCCAGGGGGGATGGCCACCCGCAATCCCTTCTCCATTCTCCTCTCAGGATCTTGGGCATGCACGCACACGTGCCCAGCGTGAGTTTAAGCTACCCGGTCCAGGACTTGAACCGCGGTCGGCTACATGGGAGTTCAGCGACATAGCCATTACGCTAACTGCTGGTCCCTCGAATATGTGTTTTTTAATACCTATTACAAGCTACCATGTATGAGTAATTCTAATATTTTATTAAGTTTAACTACATGTCAGATGTTGTTCTACAGGCTTTACTTACATCTCTTTATTTCTTCTGACATGTGTATCCTGCCCTTTACAGATAAGGAAGCTGGGATGCATGGAGAGGAACTTTTACAAGGCTCCCAACCTAGTAAATGGTGAAGCTGATAGACCAGAGTGATTTGGCTGCAGGCTTTGTCTCAGTCACTGCCTTGAACTCTCTCCCCATGTACTTACCATGTGCCATACCGACTCTCAGTACAGTGTCCCCAAGGATTGGGTCTGCTCTTTGATTTAGGAGCCGTTAGGAAAAAAAGAAAACAAAGAGCAAGAGTTTGCCCCAAGAGCATGCTCACCCTCTAGAATCCAGGGGCGTCACTGAAGTATGTCAGTTTGTTTAATGCTTTTTGGCTCCAAATCTACTCTTTGCCCCAAGTTGTGATATTAAAGCTGAAATCAATCAAACATCTCTTTTCTGTCAGTTTGCACAGTGTGAGGCTTTGTCAGTACTAAGTGGTAGAGGAGGGCTGCCAGCCTGTGGTGTGGTGGCTGAGGTGACTGAAAGGTGACTGAATCCTCCATGGCCCACTGTGCACTTGGGCTGTTCTAGATTAGTGGCCTGAAAGTAAAAAAAAAAAAAAAAAAAAAAAAAAAAAAAGGACACACACTGGGCATTTGTGCATGCACATCCAAAATCCAAAATCCCCAAAGAAGGAAAAGGAATTAGGATGAGATGATGCCCCTTAGGGGGGTGTGCTTTTCTCTTCTTCCCCTTCTCCCTCCCTCTCCATTTTTTGGAACAAAAACAGAAAGAAAAGAAAAAGTGCTAGAGGGACACTGCCAAGAGAAGGGCGCCTGTTCTTGGCTCCAGTACCTTTCAGCTTGCGCCCCTGTTGTGATCAGTGAGCAGCTTTCTGGCCGGTGATGTGCGAGAGACCAGTGCTGTGCACACTCCAGTCAATCTGGCCAGTTTCCCAGTGTGTGGCTTCCTAATGAGTCTCACTGGCATGTCAGTGGGTGGCTTCCTAGCAAGTTTTACTGGCAACACAGTTGGTGGTTTCTTCACCAGCCCAGTGTGTGACACCTCAACAAATTTCTCTGCCCTCAAGTGGGCCACAGCCATATTATTGCCATTGAGGTCTGACTGTCAGGCTGGGTGGGGGAAAGGGTAGGCGGGCGTGGGGGGGTTTCTAAGTTATTCTCCCTAGTACTCTCCCATAGCCTCGGAGGTAGTGGCTGCTCCCTATATCCACTATTCCTGTATTCTTTAGTGATCTCTCTTCCTCTCTTTAATAGTAAATTCCCTTTTACTAGCTAATAATTCTATTAAATTCTCTCCTTTTGAATTATGGTATGGCTTTGGTCTCCGAATTGGACCCTGGCTAAAGGGGAACCCTGAGAGCACTATCTTGGGAGGCAGAAAGTGGGGTTCCGCCTTTACTTGTTTAGCCTAGATGAAATCACTTAACCTCTCAGAGCTGTTCCTTCATCTATTAAAAAAAAAAAAAAAAGGAAAAGAAAAGGAGATAATATACATTTGACATGTAAAATTTGATTGCACTTTAAAACTGTAAAATGTTATCAAAATGAAAGATATTGGGACTGGTCAGTGGGACAGAAGGAATGCCGTGGTGGGAACCAGCAGTTAGCATAATGGCTTATGTCGCTGGACTCCCAAGTAGTCGGCCGCGGTTCGTGTCTCGGACCCGGTGGCTTAAAACTCACGCCGGGCGCGTGTGCGTGCCCAAGATCCCAAGAGGAGAATGGAGGAGAAGGGATTGCGGCGTGACCATCCCCCCTGGGTGGTGATTTCTCGCTTTCTGTCTCTATGTCTCTCTCTGTGTCTGACAAGCGCACGCGCCCTATAGCAAAAACCTCTCCAAAAAAAAAAAAAAAAAGAAGAAGAAGAAGAAGAAGGAATGCAGTGGTAACACAACACTCTGCAAGGCTGACCCACATTGGAAGATTCCAGGTTCAGGTCTGGAGACCTCCCAGAACACACCAGGCACGTGCACCTATGCTCCAGGACTGACTGAAGCTGGAGGCAGGTTGTGGCATAAAGACCCTGTTGTGGGTGCTTGCCTGTTTCCTTCTCTCTCTCTCTCTCAGAAAAAAGAAAGTAACTTTAAACATTTAAGTATTAACTATTAACATAGAAACTGAGAGTAGCAAAGAAGATGGGCATATTTTTTCTTAAAAAAAAAAAAAAAAAGTGTGTTTATTTTGGAGACCTGTTAGATTGTTTCCTGGGAGGCAGAGGAGAGACTAGTATGTCTTCTCAGATTTATTGACCTCAACTAAATATGTTTTATTTTTTGTTGGTTAGTTGGCTTTAAGTAGCTTTTCAAAAATGAAAGCAAATAGTTGTGGGTCTCAAAGTTTATTTGAGTTCCCAACTCTATGAAAAATATGACTCAAATTACAGCCATTTTAAAATGCTAGGATTAGACTTATTTTGTTACTTTCTGTTTTGCCTCACATTCACTATATTTCTTCTTTGTCTCCTTTACTATTTTTTTAATTTGATGCATGTTATTATTTTATCATTGAGCATTCTCTTTGCAGAACTGGACATTAGATATTGTATGCTATTCCAAACAAAAATTTTGTAATTCTAAAAGCTGAACAAAGGAAGGTATGAGTGTGTACAATTCTCAGAAGAGTTCTGTGCGGTGGGTGCTTGTGGCAGACACAGTTCAGCTCTACCCAGATGCCTTCGGATCCATCTGGCTGAATCTGAGTGCCTTTCCCCTAACTTCTGCATTCCTGTACTTCTCACAGCCTGCCCTGAGACTTCTCCTGGAAGACAGCCCAATGGCTCCTGAATTCCCTTTGCCTAGAGGCACAGAGAGCCAGAAAGAACCACCTGGGTATTTACTCCTCCCCCAGGAGGCCCTTGCCCAGGACTACACTACAGTTCAGAAGCCCAGCCCATCTGCCTAAGAAACGAAAATTTGTTTCTTAGGTGCAATTTCCACCCCAAAGTTCTCCTGCAGGATCATGCTGATTCAAAGACTTTGTCTGAAATCACTTCTTTTCTTATCTTGCTGAATCTGGTACTTTATGGGTTTTTCCTGGAAGCATTTTCTTTTCTTTTCTTTTCTTTTCTTTTTGAGAGATTTTTGCTATAGGGCGTGTGCACTCGCCAGACAGAGACAGAGAGACAGAAAGCAAGAAATCATCCCCCGGGGGGGGGATGGCCACGCCACAATCCCTTCTCCTCCATTCTCCTCTCTGGATCTTGGGCACACACGCACACGCGCCCAGTGTGAGTTTAAGCCACCAGATCTGGGACTCGAACCACGGTGGACTACATGGGAGTCCAGCGACATAGCCATTATGCCATCTGCTGGTCCTGGAAGCATTTTCTTAATAGATCACTTGCACATACAAATCTTCATTTAGGGTATAACTCTGGGGATCCTGATTTTTGCTATTCATTTTTACAATTGAATCTGAATTTTGCTATTAATTTTTACAATTGAAGAATCTGAGGCTCAGGTATTTTTAATTGTCCTAAAGGTACATTACCATTAAGGAGCAGAGTTCTGATTTATGTTTGTGTGACTAAAGTTCTTGCTCCTAAATCTATGTTACATTTAAAGTCCCTAGGGCCAGCAGGTGGCATGATGGTTAAGGTGCCAGATTCCCACATGGCCGGCCAGGGCTTGAATCCCAGACTTGGCAGCTTGAAAATCATGCTGAGGGTATGTGCGTGTGTGGTCAAAATCCCGAAAGGAGAATGGAGAAGAAGAGATTACAGTATGGACATCGCCCCCCCCCCCCCGGGGGAGCTTTTCAATTCCCCCACCTCTGTCTCTCTCCAGTGACTGCACATATCCTTTGGCAAAAACAAACCAAAAAAAAAACAAAATCCTCCTAATACTGAATATTTCTAAATTAGTTGCCTGAACAAAAGTGACCATGAAACTCAGCACTTGATGAATCAAAAGACATAAAAAAAATTACCCATAGGTGAGCAAATCCGTGTTTGAGGAGTAAAGATACAGAACCATGGACAATATGGTCAATTGTGGTAGAACTCATCTTTTTAAAGAAATTATTCATTTAATTCTTATTTTCTTATTATTATTATTTAAATTTGGTACAGGGCATGTATGCTCACCAGAGAGAGACAGAGAATAAAAAGAGAGAGAGGGAAAATCATAAAGCAAGCCTCCAGGTCTGGGACTCGAACTATGATCAGCCATGTGGAAGTCCAGTGCCTTAACCACCACTACACCTGTTGACCCCGGCATATCTCATCCTAAAACACCTTCACCAGAGGTGTGTAGACATGTACCACATTTAATCAGAGAGTGGTAAATTTTCAGCTTGGTTCTCAGTCAAGGAAACTCTTCATGTCAAGATTGAATTGGGTATATGTTTTAGATTCTTACTGTTTATGTAACAAATTACCACAAACTTGGTGGTCTAAAACAACATAGACGTACTATCTATAGTTTTGGAGATAAAAAGTCCAAAAGTATCTCATTAGATGTCTTTCTTTCTTTCTTTTTTTTTTTTTTTCTTAGAGGTTTTTGCCTTAGGGAGCATGTGCTCACTGGAGAGACAGAGACAGTGAGAGGGAAAGTGAGAAGGTAGCCCACAAGAGGGACAGCCAGTCCACAGTCCCTTCTTTATTCTCCTCCTGGGATCTTGGACATGCACACACACACATCTTTGGGCTGATTCTCAAGCCACCAGGTCCAGGACTCAAACCACATTCGTCCATGTGGGAGTACAGCTATGTAACTTTTATACCCTCTGCTGGTCCTGTAGACAAAGATTTTTGCTATAGGGTGCTTGCATTTGCTAGAGACAGAGAGACAGAAAGTGAGAAATCATCCCCCAGTGGGGATAGCCACACTGCAGTCTTTTCTCCTCCATTCTCCTCCTGGGATTTTGGACATGCACACACATATACACTTGGGTGTGAGTTTCAAGCTGCTGGGTCTGGGACTCAAACTGTGGTCAGGGATGTGGGAGTCCAGTGCCTTAACCACCACACCACCTGCTGGCCCCTCAGTAGGCTTATTTTAATTAAGGTGATTATTGCTCTGTGTTTTTTCTGGGGAGTTATAAAGGAGAAATTCCTTGCATTTTCTGCCTCTAGAGATTGCCCAAATTCTTTGGTTTGTGGCCCCTTTTTTCCATCATCTGAGCCAGAAACAACTGATCAAGTCTATCTCCTGTTCCACCTCTCAGACACTGACTCTTCTGATTTTCTTTTCTGTTTTGGGGGCCTTTAGTGATTATGTCAGGCCCACCTATAGAATCTGTGATGATCTCATTTTAAAGTCAGCTGATTAGCAACCTTAGTTCCATTTGCAACCTTAAGTGCCTTTTTGCCATCTAATACATGATATTTACAGGAATTAGGAGGTAGATCTCTTTTAGAGGAGCCATTATTCTTACCTACCACAGTAATAGGACACTATGTCTCCATTTCCTCACCATTTACTTTGTGTTGTCAGCATCAATACCACATATTCCCAAGGGTTTTTCCTTCTGCTTGCTTTTTACCCCAAAAGCATATAGCATTGTATAGCAAGAAAGACTTTTCTGATACCTCTATTTTTTTTTCTGTGTTTAAAATTTACCAATGCTGCCCACTAAGTACACAGTAAGGTCCAAACTCCTTGTTTTGCTTTGATCATCCTTTGCCCCCTTTCCAAGTCTCTAGCCATATTTCTCCATCTACCTCTGAGATTAGAGCCCAGGACAACCATGCTGTTGTGGATTTTCCAAGATAAAAAAAAACACAAAAACAAATAACAGCAAAAAAAAAAAAAAAAAGACAAAAAAAAAATGAAAGGAGGTCTCTTTACAACATCTGTCTGAAATGCCTTGCAATATAATTAAAGAGAAATTTCAAATTAAAATTTAATGGCATTCAGATTAGGACAGTGAGGTACAGTGTCTTGAGCTGGTTCTCTCACCAATTTGGGGGGTTGGGGCAACTGACCCAGGTATCCTATTCAAGGGTCAGGCCTGTGTCTCCTCTTCTTTCAATCCTTTGCTTCAGCCGTCCTGTACTGCTTATGGTTTCCTTCACTCACTAGGCCAGTTTATGGTTCTAGGTTTGACTTAAATAAACCTTTTCTCTGATGGTCTGTTATATACCTGCTTGCCCTCTAAGATAGACCTTTGGGGCTGCCTTCTTTCAGAAGCCTTTTCTGATTCTTCTTCCTGCAGCCAACATAACTTTCCTTTATGTTTCCATGGATCTTTGTGGAAATGTGATTTTTATAATACTTCCTGTTTTCAGGATTGTCTTCTGTGGCAAGAATGGGTAGGATTTTTAAGGATAAGCTCCATGTCTTATTCATCTTTGCATTCTTAACAACTGATGCATTGTCTGGTATATGTAAAGACTCAGTAGAATTCTTCCCGTGGCAGATATGTCCAAAATGATAGTTAATAAAATTTAATTTTGCAATCATAATGAAATTTTTATGTATAGTTTTTAAAAGATTTATTTAATTTTATTTATTATTTTATTTCAATAGAGATAGACAGAGAGAGAGAGAGGAGAAATGAGAAAGCAAGCTGACAGGTCTGGGACTCAAACCATGGTTGGCCATATAGGAGTCCAGCACCTTAACCACTATGCTACCTAATAATCCAAAATTTTATCTATAGTTTTAAATCATCACCTCTTTACACTTATAATAATGTCTTAAAATATTGGAACACAGAAGAGCAATACTGAAAAAAACAGAATATACTTAGATATAAGATTGAGATTTTAAAAAAGAAACCAGATTCTTCAAACATTTGGGACAGCACTGAATCTAGACAGGGTCTGAGGTAGTGAGGCTGAGGATAATGACGAGAGACAGATTAACACAATTCCATAGTTTGTCTGACCGGTCCTATTATGAAACTTCGTTTCATGTCTATCACAATATTAATACAAAAATACCAATCTATACTTATAAGGTAGATTTATTTAGCACAATGTAGAGTTCCTAAGATTGTTCTCTCAAAATATATTTAATATGGTATACCTACCTCCCTATGCCAAGAACAACTTTAGATGAAAAATCTTCAGTTTTCATCTAAAAATTTATATGGATTTTAGACTCTACTCTGTAGTAGATTTATAGTTACACTACTGTAAAATATAACTTTCTCCCCAAGCTTTGCCCACATGATGTTGCAGAAGGATTTCCTATGTTAAACCAGTGGTTTCCAGTATTAGAGACCAGCCCAGTGATTCTGTGGGTGTCACAGCTTAACTCCAGAAACTGAAAACACAAGCCTAAATTCAGGAGAGAGATGAGATACAAAAAGAGATATGTGGTGACACCTTGATACTGGCCTTCCCCAGTAGAATGCAAAACATAAGAGAAAAACATTGCACTCTGGTTTACAACATCCTTTATTGGACAAAGAGGAGAGGATAAACCAGTGAAGAAAACTATTCCAATGCAAGGATCTTATGATGAGAAATCCAGGCCTCTTAAAATGAGTAAGGAGAGAGACGGGGTTCAGACTCCTCAAGATGCATGCATAAGATTGCATATTTCATTTAATGTTTTATCAAATTGCATTGCGGTGTTAAAAATGCCCTTTTCCTCAATGTTCATTGATTGTGCTTATGGACTTCATAGGAATATTAGTGTTTCTTAGTATTGGGAGGAAATATTTGGTCCAACTTCTCCGTAACTCAGGAATCTGCTTTCAAATGGCACTGTCAAATAGTCACCTATCACTCTGCAAAAGATCTAGAAGTATACAGAGAAAAGGGTAGAAGAGGAAACATTTGCTTAAATCTACAAGAGTATTAGATCATTTTTATTGCTAGAAAGTTCAGAATGGTGTGACTATGTTTCTTGTAAAACATCTTTTATTTGCATGACATCCATGGTCCTTGAAGTATACACAAAATGGAGAAAGAGAACTGAAATAACAAGTAATTTAAATCATTACTCCTGGGTATCTCCCAGATTCTACCCAGGAGTAATGATTTAAACTATTTGTTACTTTATTCAAAGGACAGGAGAACGCTCAGTCTGAAGTGTACTTCCCCATCTTTATTTATTGTGGCATTATTCATAGTTGCTAAGACACGGAGCCAACCCAAATGTCCACAGATGGATGGACTGAAAAAGTGTGGCACATATGCACCATGGAATACTATTCAGCCATAAAAAACAACACGACCCTGGCATTTGATAGAAAGTGAATGAATATGGAAGATTTATTGCTGAGTGAAGGAAGTCAGGCTATGAAAAAGAGACATTGTATGTCTCCATTTAGCATATACTGATTGTACACACTCTATGGTAGAGACTGAAAGACGGGAGGACATAAAAGCATTGAAAATTGTTATGGACACCAGAGACAAAGTGGAAGGAGAGTGGGAGAGGGGTAAGATTGTATGAAAGGAAATTAGGGGAAAAAATAGATAAGACATTTGTGAGATACAGATATGGTTTATTACCTGTTAATGATAATGTGTATAGTATTCTCAACTGGGCTGATCTGAGGTGTATATCATGCTGGGTAAAGTCTCTTTACAATATAAATGATGTATAGCAATTGAATGTATAATAATAATAATAATAATAATAATAATAAAATCATTACTCCTGGGCTGCCAGCGTTGGCATAGCAGCAATTCAATGCTCTGTGATTCTGGATACCTCAGAGAGCTCCTAGACTTTTGTCTAGTGGTTTCTGTGTGCTCACTGGACATGTACACCTGCTTGCAATCCAAGCTGACTGAGACTGGGGATGGAACATGGCATAAAGACCTTTCTATGTGTGTCTGTCTCTCTTCTTCACACTCTCTTTATCTCTCTCAAGTAACAAATAAAATAAAATAAACTTTAAAACCTCATTGTTCCACCTCAGCTACTGAGTGCTAATGAGTTCACAAAATGTAGAGAAATTCAACTTGCTCAAGAAAACATGAAAAAAATGTATGTATCTTTCCTGTGTCTTAAAAGCTATTGTAAAATTTTATGTAAATGATAATGGGTACTTTAATAAGAGCTTTTAATGCTTTTGCTATGGTTTCAACATATGCATAATAAAATGCAACAGGATAATATTGTTTTGGACCTGGGAATCTATTCCTTCTTATGCAGTCTTATACAATGATAATATTGAATTTCAGTATCTGATATCTTTCTTTTTTATTGTTTCACTTTCTTATTTAGTGCCTGTCAGTCTTTCATCATAAGTTCACAGTCTACTAAATTCAAAAGATATTCTCATACCTTTTATTCATCTAGACATTCCTTACTAGATTTTTTTAAACATTTCAAACATTTAGGTATTTTGATTTCATACCATGAATTACCTGGATCCCTCTCTCCCTGCTTTTAAACTTAAGTGGGTAGTTCAATTTCTGTGACTTCCTCTTTTGTGAATTCTAAATCTTTTAAAAGCATCTTGCCAGTTTTTAAATTAGTCATCCTTACAGAAAACTCTATGAAACACACTTTAGTTATCTCTTTTCTTTTTCTACGTGCTTCTATTTTTTTATATTCTGTTTTTCCAATACACATTTTAATTTTATACTTTTTTCTAAATAGATGTCAGTATCTGTCTTCCGTTTCCCATCAACTCTTACCACAAACTTAAAAATAAATTATATTCTGTATATATTTTAATATGTTTACTGCCCATATCCTAATCCTACCTATTATTTTTCATAATTTTATTATTGATTTAAAATCAACAGTTTAATTCCAAGCACATAAACGAAGCAACAAAGATTAACCCCATGGGCTGGTGGTTAATCCCACATGGCTGACCACACAGTTGTAATCCTGGCCCTGGCAGCTTGAAAAATATTGCAGGTTTGTGTGCCTATGTGCCCAAAATCCAACATGTTGAAGAAATGCAGGAAAAGGGATTGCAGAATGACTATACTCTATTGGGAGGTGCTTCTCCCTCTCCCTCTCTCTGGCTCTGTGTCTCTCTGGCAAGTTCATGTACTCTCTGGCAAATATAAATTTTTTAAAAGTGACAAATAATATTATCGCAGGCTTAATTTTTATTAATAATGGAAAAACTTGCAGTCCAATAAGACGCTGTAGGAAAAGAGTGAACTTCCTTTATTTCAAAGTATCAAAGAACAGATGTTTTCTAGTTTTTAAAAAAAGCACATTTCAAGAAATTCAAAGAAAAATTCAACATGTTTCCTTAATCAGATTACTGAGAAGCAAAAATACTGATGAACATTTAGAAGCAATGAAATATAATCATACTAATTTTAATAATTTTGCAAAAATTTCCAAACACTATTGCTTTTACCAATTTTAGTGTCATAGATGGCTCTCATAATGATGAATTCTAGTGATCTTATTTTGCTTTTTTCTCCCAACTACTATATATATTTATGTGTGTTATATTATGGGACCACACTTTTCCTTTTAAGTCCCTCAATACTTTAAAGGCTATCAGTTTATATATAATTATTCCCTGAAGCTCTCACTTCATCAGGAAAAGCTAAAAGAAAGAAGTTTGAGATTAAGTAGTGGTGCAGCAGTACTTCAATTGGACCCACGTGGGAGAGGTCCTGGGTACCCATCCCAGGACATCCCTGAACATGCTGAGTGCACACGTATGTGCCCTTGATCCTGGCTAGATGGAAGCATGGAGACCTTGTTGGGGTGCTCTACCCACCCACAGAGTCAATAAATGAGTGAATAACTTAAAGAAAAAAGAGAGGAATTTAAGTTTTACATTACTAATGGGAATTTATTTCCTTTCTTTCTCTGGGGACAGATGTAGGTCTCTCTTTCTGAATAGGAAGATTTGCATATGAGATGTGATTTAAAGGGCTAGAAATATCTTTTTCACCCTGTCCAAAATACTTCATTATGCTTTTGTCATATTGCCTGATTATTTTGCGCTAGAGACTTATCTCTTTGAGGTAACAAAATGCAAGTATCTCTAAAAGGGTCTTTTCTGCTTTAGTCACACTCATATGGCTACTAGTGAACAAAATATGTTCATTACAAGATAAAGGGAAAGTTGCCAGCTAACTAATCCCTAGAGTCTGCACTACACCAAACGTTGCTTAGCAATTTCTGTGATTTTCTCAGTCTACTTTGCAAGAATCAAGAAATTAGAAATCAAGAGGATTTGAGTATGTGATATAAAGTAAAATTGGTATTGATTTCATGCTTCTATTCTCTGTATTGAAAGCTTTACAAAGGAAATGGAAAGTTAAGAGGTGGGTGTGTCCCAGTGGCACTATTTTCCTTGAGTGGAAGGGAAAGCTTTTCCTAGGGAGTGAGTTTTAAGCCAAGATTTGAATGATGAACAGTAACCAGTTGTGCAAAAATCTGAGAGAAAGACTTTTCAGGCATAAGAATATGAAACTTTCTAGGTCTTGAGTGGGACTTTGGTTTGTCAGAAAGCCCGTATTTTTCACTTCTATTAATTTATGCATTCAATAACACTACCCGTTAGGTTAGACTATAAGGTCTTCTACAATTTGGTCCCTTATTAAAATTTAATTCCACCTGACCCTTTCCCACCATGCATGATGCTAATCCATGCCTCTGTGACTTTGTATATGCTTTGTCCTTTCTTTAGTATTCACAGTCATTGCTTCTTGCTTGATAAACTGTGCGTAACTCATCTCAGACTCCAAACACTCCCTGTTTTAGGAAGACTCTAGTCACTGTCTTCTGCCCACCATGCACAGGAATTGCTCAATCTCTGTGCAGTCAATCTCTTGTGCATATGGCATACTGTTTTGCAATTACCAATTTACTTGTCTGCTATTATCACTAGTGAGTTTCTATTTCTTTATTTTTTTTAAGTTTTTTTTTTTTTTTTTTTTTTTTTTTTTTTTTGCCCTGGGGCACATATGCTCTCCAGAGAGGAAAGAGACAGAGGGAGACTGTGAAAGGAAAAGTAAGATCATCCCCCAGGAATGATCCCTTCTCCTCCATTCTCCTCCTGGCATTTTGAGCACGCGAGCACACTCACCTGGTGTGATTTTCACTTGAACTGCAGTCAGCTATCTGGGACTATGCCACCTGCTGGACTCTATTAGTGAGTTTCTATAGGGCAGATATATTATTAATCCATTCTTGAGTGCATATAACAGTAATAGTACTATGCAGTACTATAGTAGTATTAAATAAATTATTGTTAAGTCAATGAATAGGATATCTTTCTGCTCTTATGATACAAGTAATGTAGCTTTTATCTTCAGAACAGTTCCCATGATATATTTATTTTTATTTTATTTTTATTTCTTTTTCACATTTAATTGTTATATCTCAATAGCACACAATATGGTTTTTCAAAAACATACATTAGGTTACAAGGATATAACCATATACATTTTTTATTTTAAAGAACTATACATTTTTATGTCTGTCAGAACAGTTTCCATTTTTTATATGTATATATATATATATATATACACACATATATAATATGTGTGTATGTATGTGTTATATATATATATATATATATATAAAACACATACATACACGCATATAAATATATATTTATTAAAAGATAATATCCACTGGAGTCAGCATGTGGCAAGGTGGTTATGGTGGTTATGGACTGGACTCCCACATGGTCAACAGTGGTTCAAGTCCTGGACCTGGCAGCTTAAAAATCACACTGGTTACCTGTGTGTGCATTTATGCCCAGAAATCTCAAGAGAAGATTGGAGAAGGGATTGCAGCATGATCATCACCCCTAGGCGGTAACTTCTCATTTTGCCTCTTAATGTCTCTTTGTGTCTCTCTCTGTCAAATGCACACACCCTATGACAAAAACCTTTTTAAAAAATTTTAAAAAGGCAATATCCACTAAAATGTTCATGATTTTTACTCAGAACAATAAAGTATTAAATATAATCACTTATATTTTAAAATTTTTAATGTATATGCATAAAAAAGAGAGAGAAGCACCTTCAGCAGGATCTTTTCACACCGTGACTTCCTTTTTCCAGTTCTCCCTCTCAGGATTCTGGGCGCCCACATCCGCATGTACCCACAGCATGTTTGTAAGCCAACCTGGGATCTGAGCCAGACATGTAACTTCCAACTTTGCAGGCTCTTGTATTATTGCTGCACCACATTGGATGGGCTGTGATCATATTTATTGCAAAATATACTCATGAAAACATTGGGTAATGATTGAATCATTTTTGATATGCAATTATTAATTCAACTTTTTTGTTAAGCATACTTTATGATTTTCAGTCTTTTAAATATGTTGGCATTGAAAACCAGTTACTATTTCATGAAAATCTGATTGAATAGCATGTTTGATATGGTTTGTTTGTTTACTTTTTTAAGTTATGTTTGAGACATTCATTTCATTTGTTTAACAAAACTTGGATTCTTAATTTGGAACCTGAAGGATTTTTCAGCTCCTAAATGCCGGGCAGATACAAAATAACTGGATGTGTAAAGCTGGAAGGAGAAATGATGGGACATTATGGCAAGATAGTTTGGAAAAGAAACAATTATTCAACTTCAAAGACATTTTTCCGTTGGTTTGTTCTCAGAATCAAATCCACTGAGATAATGTGTGTAAAGTGAGGATAGTCAACAAGTTCACTTAGAAATGTCTTCCTTGTAGTTTCTAATTCTACAATGTTATGTAAGTGAAATGCCATATTACTATCATAGTGAAATGAGCCAGGATAAGGGAGAGGAGAAGAAAGGATAGTTTCTTCTTTTTTCTTTACTCCTTTTTTTCTTTCTTTTACCACAGTCATTCAAATTTGCACATAATTTCTTTCTATTTTCTCCTTTGTTCTTTCCTCTTATCTGGATAGTCTTTTTTTTTTTTTTTTTTTTTTTTTTTTTTTGCTAAAGGGCACATGAACTCACCAGAGAGAGACAGAGAGAAGAGAGAAAGTGAGAAAGCATTGCCCAGGGAGGATGGCTACACTGCAATCCCTTCTCTATTCTATCAGATTCTAGACATGCAAGAATGTACTGAATGTTTTTCAAACTGCTGTTCTGAGACTTGAACAAGCAGTCACTCCTGTGGGCTCTAGCCATCTTAACCATCATGCCACTGGTTGACCTGACATAGAATATTCTTTCTTCATGTCTTCATATGTCTGAGTTTTCCTTCTTTAAGCCTTAGTAGAATTCAGAGACTTTCTGTAACACCCTGTCTAATATTGATCCCTTCCCTCCACTCTTCCACTAGCCTTTTCTCTCTCCATGACCCTGTTTTATTTCCTTTAGAGCACTTACTGTGATATTCAATTCCCTGTGCATATTTGTTTCTTTTCTTGCTCATCATCTGTCTTCTCCTACTGGAATATAAGCTTTTAGGAAGAAACTTTTCCTGTTCTATTCTGTGTTCTGTTATATTTCCAGTACCTAGAACAGGCCTGGCATACAGAGGAGCTTCAGAAATCCAAGGGAACTTCAAAGAGTTTGTAGAAAAAATAGAATTAAAGTACAAGTTTACTTTGGTGCAAAAAAAAAAAAAAAAGTTTTAAATTCATGCAAAGCTTTTATCGGAATACACATTTTCCCTGAACTTTTTGAATATCCCATGTATTTGCTGAAAGACAGTGAGTGGATTGAATCCTTTCATTAAATCTACATGAGAATAAATGCACCTGGGAAAAAAGAACAGAGATAAATTTCTGATAATAGAGCCTGATCTTAGTCTCTTTACATCACTAGGTTATTGAAAACCTAAAAACAACTACAACAATAATTTTTTAAAAAAAAATGCAAGCTTCAAGACTCTTCTATTGTACAAGCTCCTGTCATGAGCAGAGGAAGCTGTGTTCGTATGGTCATAAATTTTTTTTAAAGATTTTGTAAAATTTATGAAGTCAGTCTGTTTTAACCCTAACCAATTGAGGCTGCTATTTCTACTCTGACTTTACTGTCTGAGTTCAGAATGTATTGGGTATTAGTTTAGTGAAATACATTTACATGGGCCTCAGTCACTTTTGTGTACACCTGTGTTATGGCTTGTTGTCCCAATGTACTGAAATGGCTCCCAGGAATATTCTTCAAACTTTATGTCTGTTAGTCAGCCTAGAGATATGAGGTGACATATAAACTGGTTGGTTAATATAATCAAAGTGGCAATTCTACCTAAATTAATCTACATATTTAATGTAATGCCAATCAAAGTACCAGACACATTCTTCATAGATCTAGGAAAAATAATCATGAAATTTTCTGGAATCATAAAAGATCCCATATTGCCAAAGCAATTCTGCACAAGAAGAGTGGAGTGGGCAGCATCTCACTCCCTGACCCAAAAATATACTACAAAGCTGTGGTAATCAAAACTGCATGGTACTGGTACAGAAACAGACAGGTGGACCAATGGAATAGAATAGAGTCCCCAAAAATAAATTCCCAAACATATAATCAACTGATTTTTGACAAGGGGTACAAGTCAATTCAGTGAGAAAAGAAAAACCTCTTCAGCAAATGGTGCTGGGAAAACTGGATTTCCACTTGCAGAAAGATGAATCTGAACCCCTACCTCTCACCTCTGACAAAAATCAAGTCAAGGTGGATCAAAGATCTAAATCTAAGACCTTAGACTATAAAACTGCTCCTGGAAAACACTGGGGAAACTTTGGGAGACATTGGGGTAGGGAAAAACTTCTTAAGTAAGACCCCCAAAGCACAGTCTATAATCCCCAAAATAGACAAGCGGGACTACATCAGACTAAAAAGCTTCTGCATGGCAAAAGACACAGTAATTAGTGTGAATAGACAGCCCTCTGAATGGGAAAATATTTTTGTAAACTTTGCATCAGATAAGGGACTGATAACCAGAATTCACAAGGAACTCAAGCAGCTGTTCCAAAAAAAAAGATGATCGATTCTATTAAAAGATGGGAGAATGAGTTGAAAAACCACTCTCTTAAAGATGACATATGAATAGCTAAAAGGCATAGGAAAAAAATGCTCAACATCCCTCATTGTAAAGGAAATGCATATCAAAACAACAATGAGATACCACCTAACCCCAGTCAGAATGACTAAGATTAAAAAAGACAAAAAACAGTAAGTGCTGGTGAGAGTGTGGTGAAAGGGGAACTCTCTTACACTGCTGGTGGGAATGTAAATTGGTCCAGCCACTGTGGAGAACAATTTGGAGATTCCTCAAAAATCTACAAATAGAACTACCATATAATCCAACAATCCCACTCCTTGGTGTCTATCCAAAGGAGAGAAGAATATTTAATCGGAAAAGTGCTTACACATCAATATATATTGGGGCATTATTCACAATTGCTAAGTCATGGAAACAACCCAAATGCCCACAAACAGATGAATGAATAGAAAAACTGTGGCACATATACTCTATGGAATACTATTCAGTCATAAAAAAAACAACAAAACCCTGGCTTTTGACAGGAAGTGAATGAATATGGAAGATTTACTGCTGAGTGAAGCAAACCAGGCTATGAAGGAGAGGCACTGTATGTCCCCACTTAATATATACCGAGTGTCCGCACTGTGTGCCTGAAACTAATTGACTATAGGATATAGAAACACAGTATATAGATATAAATATCAGATATAGTGTGTGTGAAAGAGGAGGGTCTGAGGAAGGACATTTAGAAGAAAAATAGGGAGGCAAAGCATTAATGGCACAAAGAAATGTGATATTATCTGTTGAAGATATTTTGTAGTTTTATCACTTGTACTAGGGAGAAATGTTCACCTGTTGAAATATCCATTTTGTAAGACAAATAAGAATGTGATTGAATGTATAAAAGAAAATGAAATGAAAAAAAAAAAGACAGGAAAAAAAATAAACCGGTTGGTTAACCTTGTTTCTAAGAGTATGTAAGATTATTCACTGTACACAAAATTTGAAGTAACATTTAATTTTATGTACTAAGTACAAAAGAAACTAGATAGAAGACATTTTTCAAATTTGAAAATAATTGTAAATATTTACATGATACTTTCAATAACAAATTACAAAGCTGAAAAAAATTTTAATTATTTCTATTGAAAATTATTTTGTAAAATTACTGTTATATAATGATTTGGTCAAAGAATACACAGCCAAAAATATGTAGGGAAAAATGTATTAAATCTTGTTCATTAATAAAAACACATTATGCTTTTTTTAGATTATAACATATTTGTGAGATTATTTTCTTTAATTTATTGTAATTTTAACAATTTGTTGTGTAATTTAAGTAATCCATTATGGTATCATTTCTTATTCTAAATAAAAATTTATTTTTAGACCTAATTTTTTATGCACAGTTTCAAATTCTTATTCTTAAAGAGGGCCTGCCAAATTAAAAAAGCTTTAAATTTCATAAAACCCTGATATCCTCCTGACTCAGGGGCTCATAATAAGAAATAATACAGTAAAATAACTGTTATAGTTCATCAAGTGACAACTAATGTAACAGGTTCTCAGGGAATGTCACAAAAATTTCTATTTTATTATGAAAGTAAGCTTTCATGTTCACCCAGATGCCTTTCTTGAAATGTTTTCATGTAATAAATCAGTAGATAAGGTGCCATATATAATTTACTGACCATTTAATCGATATACCATAATGGACCTTTGGCAGGCCAAGTCAAGGGTAGTTCCTATTAGCAATTATAGCATCATAATAAAATATATGTCAGAGATACAGCATTAAAATAACCATGCAGAGCTGAAAAAAACATACTTGAAGCACTAATTTTTTTCCCTCACAAAGTTTCTGATATTTCAATACACAATGTCTAAGGAAGTAAGTGTCTGAAATTGACTAGGAATTGTTCTAGGCTTTAGCCACAGACAGGGAGTGTTCTCTTCATGTAGGTTTTCCTTAAAGTCATGGGTGGTACATTACATAATGAAAAATATAAGAATTTTTGAGGAAAAACTGTCTACATAAGTGGGCCTAGAAAGTAATAATACTGATCTTGAGGGAACCAGCAGTTAGCGTAATGGCTATGTCGCTGGACTCCCATGTAGTCGACCGCGGTTCGCGTCCCGGACCTAGTGGCTTAAAACTCACGCCAGGCGCGTGTGCGTGCATGCCCAAGATCCCAGGAGGAGAATGGAGGAGAAGGGATTGCGGCGTGGCCATCCCCCCTGGGGGGTGATTTCTCGCTTTCTGTCTCTATGTCTCTCTCTGTCTGTTTGGCGAGCGCACGCGCCCTATAGCGAAAACCTCTCAAAAACAAAAAAAAAAAATACTGATCTTGAAACGAGCAATTCTAAACAGGTTTTCTTAATAGTTCAACATAATTTGTCTTAGATATTGGGGAGAGATACTATTCTAAGGCTGTGATCTATTGTAGATATTTAATAGTAGGCCATTACAGTGTTGTTCTGGATTTATGTTGCAGTAGAAAAATAAGATCAGGGACAAAAGCTTATCCTAATCCCTGCAACACTTCTACAAATTAAGCATTCATTACACCCAGAATTCTGAAATAAATACATGTTATCAGAGGGTATGAACAATGAAGGTTGTAGTAACACTATCTACTTTGGAGCTATGCTAGTATCTTTCTTCTGAACAAATATATTAATAGTAGCTACAGATGCAATGCTTCTGATTCCACTTAACAATAGTTTGACTATGGCTACTTGTCTGCCAGCATGGATAACTTGTTCAAAGACGATGAGGAGGGACCAGCAGTTAGCATAATGGCTATGTCGCTGGACTCCCATGTAGCCAACCGTGGTTCGAGTCCCGGACCCGGTGGCTTAAACTCACGCCGGGCGCATGTGCGTGTGTGCCCAAGATCCCGAGAGGAAAATGGAGAAGGGATTGCGGTGTGGCCATCCCCTCTGGGGGTTGATTTCTCGCTTTCTGCCTCTCTGTCTCTGTCTGTCTGGCGAGTGCACGCGCCCTATAGCAAAAACCTCTCCAAAAAAAAAAAAAAGAAAAAAAAAAAGACTACAAGGAGTTGTGAATATCTAAATAATCAGAATTTGCATCATAAAAACTTCTGTGATTATGTATCCAAATTTTTATAGCATTTCTCTCAGCATGTCATTGGATGTGGAGGATTTTTCTCTCCCCTATGATATAAAAAAAAAAAAAAAAAAAAAAAAAAAAAAAAAAAAAAAAAAAAAAAAAAAAACCTCTAGGGTCAGCAGTGGTATGACGGTTAAAGTACTAGACTCCCACAGAGCCAACAGCAGTTCCAGTCCCAGATCTGGCGGCTTGAAAATCACACCAGGAACGTGTGTGCATGCCCAGAATCCCAGGAAGAGAATGGAGGAGAAGGGACTGTGGCATGGCCACCCCCGCTAGGGTAGTTTCTCACTTTCTCTCCCTCTCTCTCTCTCTTTCGTGAGCACACATGCTCTATGGCAAAAACCTATAAAAAATAATAAAGCTTCTTTACTTGGGTTACTGATCACAAAGATAAATTCAGTGGAAATGGGGGCTTATTTTTATTGTTTTATTTGCTTTATCTAGTAAAATAAGCATAATTTAATAGAATGTTCTTTTATATTAGGACAAAGCAAAGGTTTCTATTCGGTATTGCAGTATGTATACAACTGAATAAAGTCATATATATATGCATATTAATGTATGTTTTCAGATAATATGCATGCTATTTTAGTTTCATAAAAAATAGAAAAATAGGGGGACCAGCAGTTGGCATATGGCTATGTTGCTGGACTCCCATGTAGTTGAATGCGGTTTGAGTCCTAGAACTGGTGGCTTAAACTTATGCCGGGCATGAGTGCATGCGTGCCCAAGATCCCTAGAGGAGAATGGAGGAGAAGGGATTGCGGCGTGTCCTTCCCCCCTGGGGGGTGATTTCTCGCTTTCTGTCTCTCTGTCTCTCTCTGTCTTTCTGGTGAGCGCACACGCCCTATAGCAAAAACCTCTCCAATAAAAAAATAGAAAAATAAGTACCTGAAGAAACCACAGCTATAATAAAATAAATCACCAGTGTTAGAAGGAAATAATAATTATTTAGGAGGTACCATGCAACATACACCATATTTAACTGCATTCTATTTAATAACTAAAAACAATACAATTTCTACGACTAATATTCCCATTCTGTAGAAGGAATTAAGATTATACACCTTGTTAAATTTGGCAAAATTCTTTTTATTTTTCTTTTTTCAAGAGGTTTTTGCTATAGGGCGCATGTGCTCGCCAGAAAGAGAAAAACAGAGAGAGAGAGAAAGTGAGAAATCACCCCCCCCAGGGGGGATGGCCACGCCGCAATCCCCTTCTCCTCCATTCTCCTCTCAGGATCTTAGGCACGCACGCACACGCTCCTGGCCTGAGTTTAGGCCACCAGATCCGGGACTCGAACTGTGGTCGACTACGTGGTAGTCCAGCAACATAGCCATTACACCAACTGCTGGTCCCTTGGCCCAATTCTTACAACCATACTTTGAAGAGATAGAACCCAAACCCACTTACATTCAATTCCATACCCCAGGTTCTTTTAAAGAGCATCTCATAATGCTTTGCTCTTTTGATTATTTTATTTATTTATTTTTTGTAAAAGAGGAAGATTTGTCTTTTTTGGTGATCTCAAATATTTTTAACATCAATGAATGTGTCTACCATACACAAATTTTTAAATTTGACCAGTGAGAGAGAGAGAGAGAGAGAGAAAGCTGCCAGGTCTGGGACTCAAAATGAAGTCAGCCATGTGGGAGTCCAGCACCTTTAACCATCACACCACCTGCCGGCCCCAACACATGATAGTTTTAGTGTTTTGTTTCCGTGACTGCAAATTTACCAAACTATGACTCAATACTTTTAACATAATTTTGATTTTTGTTAATTAAAATGTATCTATATACATTTCAATAATAGCAGTTATGACAATAGCATATAGAACTTTATTTAGAAAAGTAACTTTATTATTGAAAATGGATTGAAGCTATATGGAGAATGTGGGGACAACACACGTGTGCCTGAAGGCTAGCCAGGAGTCTTCTTTGTTTTTAAGTGTATTTATTTCACTGAAAGAGAAAAAGAGGTACTCTTAATGCAGTCTCATCACATCATGATCCTCTACCACCATCAGCCTCTCAGCCATCCAAGACCATGGGTGCATGGATGTGCCTGCCTGGTAGGCTTAGAACCCAGGACTCAAATCCCCTGTCTAATATGTGGCTTCCAGCATTGGAGGTAGGAGCAGCATCTTCCCACTTACACTACTGCAGCTGCATCTGGAGTCGTTTTAAGTAGACTGTACCAAAGAGCTTCCTAAAAGACAAAGAATCCCAACAGAGAGTCGATGCAGAGACTGCTGAGACCCAAATCACTCACTGAAGTGCAAGCGAGCGATCCCTAAGCAGTGAATTGAGAGAGGAGTGGATGGTCTGAAAAATCCTTCAAGGAGTCAAAACACGGCAAGGAGAACAAGAACAAGGGTCAGATTTGACCCCTGACGACTCCAGACAGCTACCATGACAGCTCACAAAGGTATCAGCATGTAGGGCCTTTCGTGCACCCTCGCCTCTCCTCACTTCCCCGTTTTGAACCTTGGTGTGGTCATAAACAGTGTATGGTAAATACGGGGAGAATTAGAAGAATGACTGATTAGGGAGTATAGAAGCTTTAATTTTGAGGGAGGCTTGGAGTTTGTGTTATCTGCTATATCCATCATTTTAAAAACTAAAACAGTTTAACTGACTACCAGGAAGATTTTTATTATCTAAGTTTGCTATGGGGAATGATGAGATTCTATACAAAAAAGGAGAATTCCATTAGGGCAGATTTCAAAGAACTTTATGAAAAAAAGTTGTTTAGTGATTTCATTTTTGCCAGTTGCACTTATTTAGAATCTCATAATATATATCCAAAAATAGCATATCTAAAAATATACATTTATCCTGTATATGCATCATGTATAGGATATTTTTCAGAGATTTCGTGGTTTTAAAATTTTTATCTACTGGTATCAGCAGATAGCATAATGGCTACATCACTGGACTCCCATGCAGTCTATTGCAATTTGAGTCCTGGACCCGGTGGCTTAAACTCACAACAGGCATGTGTGCATGTGTGCCCAAGATCCCAAGAGGAGAATGGAGGAGAAGGGATTGTGGTGTGGCCATCCCCCCTGGGAGGGTAATTTCTCACTTTCTGTCTCTTTCTGTCTTTCTGGTGAGTGCACGAGCCCTATAGCAAAAAAATACCTCTCCCCCCCCAAAAAAAAATTTTTTTTATCTACTTATTCTCTCAGTTGAATTTCTAGGTAGTCTTTCTTCCTAAATACTTTATCTGTAAGAAAATAAAGGTAAAGTCTTTATATGTAAGATTCTATATGTTTTCCTTTATAATTGGATAAAATCTTACTTTATCTAAAACCTACATGACATACCTGACATCCTATCATACTTGTATGTAAATGTTTATAAAACACAAATCATCTCAAATCAACAGGATCAAATTAGATTTTAAAAATGTATTCAATAAGATGTGTAAGATGAGGTAGAATTAATTCTAATTGGATTCACAGAGGATTTGAAGTTGGATGTAAGTCTGTAATATCAAATTACATTACATATGAATTAGAATTAGATTAGATTTGCATTCAGAAAAATGTACTATTTTCACATCTGAGTACCATTTAGATAGAACATCAGAACAGATATTCTGTCTTTACTCTCCTCTTTCCTACCACCTAAATGTCACTGAAAACCTGTCCATTTTGTTTGTTTGTTTGTTTTGTTTGTGCCATAGGGCACGTGAGTGCACCAGAAAGAGAGACAGGGCCAGAGAGAGGAAAAGTAAGAAATCACCCACCAAGGGAGATGGCCACACTGCAATCCCTTCTCCTCCATTCTCCTCTTGGGATTTTGGGCACAAATGCACATGTGCCCTGCATGATTTTCAAGTTGCCAGGTCCAGGATTCAAGCCATGGTCAGCCATCTGGGAGTCCAGCGCCTTAACCACATGCCACCTGCTGGCCCTGAAAAGCTTATCCTTCTTGATTATTAGCATTAAAAACTTATTTTTAAATATGTGAAGAACTGGGACCAGCAGATGGCATAATGGTTATGTAGCTGAACTTCCACATAGTTAACCACAGTTTGAGTTCTGGATCTGGCAACTTAAAAATCATGCCAGGCATGTGTGCAAAATCCCAAGAGGAGAATGGAAGAGAAGGGATTGCAACATGGCCATCTCCCCTGGAGATATTTCTTGCTTTCTGTCTTTGTATCTCTCTGTCTCTCTGGCAAACACATGTACACTATAAAAAAAAACTCTTTTTTATTTAGAGGTTTTTGCTACAGGGCGTGTGTGCTCGCCAGACAGAGACAGAGACAGAGAGACAGGAAGCGAGAAATCACCCCCCAGGGGGGATGGCCATGCCGCAATCCCTTCTCCTCCATTTTCCTCTTGGGATCTTGGGCACGCACGCACATGCACCCGGCGTGAGTTTTAAGCAACCGGGTCCAGGACGCAAACCGCGGTCGACTACATGGGAGTCCAGTGACATAGCCATTATGTGAACTGCTGGTCCCCAAAAAAACTCTTAAAAATTACTTAATTGACTAAAAAAAAATAATTAAATGGGAAGAACTGAGACCAGTATTTATCATGGTGGTTATGGCACTGGACTCTCACATGGTCAACCGTGGTTCAAGTCCCAGATACAGCAAGTTGAAAATCATCCCAGGCATGTGTGTGCACATATGCAAAATGCCAGGAGGAAAAAAGACTGTGGTGTGGCCATTCCCTCTAGGAGAGTGATTTCTGACTTTCCCTCTCTTCTTATTTCTGTCTATCTCTATCCAACTAGAGTACATACCCCATGACAAAAATATATTTTTTTAAAAAAATGTGAAGAACCTTATATTTTAATCAAATATAGAATATAATTGAGTATACCATTTTTAAGTGTAGAAAAGTATTTCTTAAAGGTGATAGAATTAAGGCCTTAAAAATTAGTCTTCAGGGACCAGCAGCTGGCATAATGGCTATGCTGCTGTGCTCCCATGTAGTCTACTACATTTTGAGTCCCAGACCCAGTGGTATAAATTCAGGCCGGGCGTGTGTGCGTGCGTGCCCAAGATTCCCAGAAGAGAATGGAGGAGAAGGGATTGCTGTGTGGCCATCCCCCAGGGGGGTGATTTCTCGCTTTCTGTCTCTTTGTCTCTCTGTCTCGCTCTGTCTTTCTGGCGAGCACACATGACCTACAGCAAAAACCTCTCAAAAAAACTTAGTCTTCAAATACTGAATTTTAGATAGTAAGGCCAACAGAAATATACATAACACAATAGAGATTTTTGAATGAATGTTCCATGGCTAGTTTAAAGATTTAGTAGTATTTTACTATCAAATATGTGATCATTAAGGAAATGTTATTTGAAAACTGATGATTAACTACTAAGAAGTTCCTTAGATTTGGAGTATAGGTCTTATGACTTAGAATTTTAATATTGCCCAGTGGTGATTAGTATTGGGTAAAACACAGAAATTAAAGTCACCATGTAAGTGAGGTATATTAAAAAATATATCTATATCTACATCTACATCTATATGTTCTAGTATACAAAAGTTATTGATGGCCTATGGTGACTACACTCTCACTTATATGATGCAAGGAATAAAATAGATTAAAATATTTAGTATAATATATAGCTGGGAAAAAAAATAAAAGACTAAATTATGGCCAAAGAGTGAATAGGTATTGACATTCAGAATTACCCTGAAATTTTAAACCATCTAATCACTGGTTGTGATTATATAACTTTTTTAGTTCACTGACTCTAGACAATTCTAATTTTCTACCCTAAAGCTATTCTTCATTTCCTCCTTATTAATAGAACACAGTTTTGAACATCAGTGCTCTCAGATAAAGTATATACTTTCTCAGACTCCCTTGCCACTAGGAGTCATCATGTAACAAAAGTATGGGCAATAAGATATATAAACCCTTTAGGGACTCTTCAAAATATCCTTGTTTTCTAATAGACACTCTTTTTGTCCCTTTTTCTTTCTTCAGCCTACAGTACAGCTGAAGGAGACACTGTCTTGCCTCCATGATGTGACAAACATGAAGATAAAAGATTCCCTATAAGGATGATGGAGCAAAAAATCCAGAAGGGACCTAGACTCTACCTTCACACTTCTTGTCATTAAAATAAAATACTACTATAAGTTAAGCCACAGAAATGGACTTCCATATCATGTACTTAATTTCATTGCACTTCATTGCAATTCATACATTGTCCGTATAATTGGTAAGAGTATCAGTTGTAAAGGATAGATTTGAGAGACTTACAGAACTAACACAGTCAAATAATTCAGGGGAAAAAATAATCACAGTTCTTTATTTCATTGTGATTCTGAAGTTGATCTTTTATGATCATTTAGTTACCAAACTGTTAAATACATTTGAACATTCAAATTTGATGAATAAGACAGATAGATCCCATTACTTTCTCATTGTATAATTGTGTGCATGCATGTGTATACATGTGTGTTACTCAAGGAGCCAGAAGGCACCATGATATTTCTGGTCAGTGCTAGTTATCTCCAACCTCTCAATTAAACAGCTTCATTCAAGTTCTATTTCTTTGGAATAAATCCTCATAAAAAATGATTTAGATTTATTTATCTTAAACTTGCCATCATTGGAGGTTGAATTGTGTGTGTGTGTGTGTGTGTGTGTGTGTGTGTGTGTATGTGCGCATACATGTGTGTATGAACTGTAACTCATTTACTTTATCTAAAGGTAAAATATGCTATGTAAGAGAGACTTCTTCATAGAGCCCAGACATGTTCTTTATGATTCTTAGACTTCTCTGGTTATCACTTAAGCCATTTGAGTATTGAGAACAATTAATATCCAGAAATCTTTGTGTTGAGTGGAAAAGTAATATAAATGTTTCACAGATTAGTAACATAAGCCTTAAAGTTATATTTCTTTGTTTAAAGTTATTACTGATTATGATCAATTCTGATACTATTTACACTGGAAATATTTAAAATGGTCACTTTAAATATCACATAAGCCATGTTTGAAATATCTTCTCTCAATATCTCATTGAAGTAAAGGAAGATGAAAAGTTGCCAAGTTAAAAGCAATACTTGTAAAAAAGAAAAACAACTGTTTGTCCAAGTCTGGGACCTGTTTCCAGTAACTACACAGAAACTAGCTGGACTACGAAACTCGGCAGCCAGTATGAACTTTGCCTCTATATGTGAGCAGTGCCTCAGAGGAAGATGACTGAGCAAGGCTGCAGTTCACCCCGACTACCTACCCTGAGTACACAGATCCAAGGATTTTACCAACCACAAATTTGAACAGCTATCCATTTCCTAAAATATAATTTTGTTTTACTGATGGCTAGGGACATTGCCTTCTTAGATTTTACTACACTTTGTGTACCCACCACCATCAAATGCTCAGGAAAGCCAGTTCCTAGTAAAACAATATAAACCACAAGAGATTTGGGATAAAAGTAACACATGGAAACTTGCAATGTGATGTCAGCTGTAGCCAGGAACAATGCTTATGAGCAATGCTTGAGAGAGAGCAGATTATTAAATGCTGCTTCAGGAGAAAATAAAAAATGTACTTAAGTAAAAACATACTTAATAATACAGAAATGAATTTTCATCCTAGCAGAGAACTAGGCAACAGACTAAGGTCACTCTTTGCTATAGTCAAGCCTGTTAGGAGCTAGAAATTGTTCCGAAAGCTATGTACAAGAATTTGCCTTCCACTTGAAGAATATAATGAGGATTCTATTAGTACTTAGGTAGTCATTGAGCAACACCTACAAAAATCCATGTCTCTTTTTAATAGGATAACCAAGCTTATCAAATAAGATTGAGCAATTCGTATTTAAGGATGAATACATACAAGTAAATAAACACCACTTAGAATAAAGGAAATAGATATAAATGAACTGGGTGGGATATATGGAATAAATTCTTCATTTACGAGAAGGGTGAAATTACCCCAAAACACTTTCTGAAACAATTTTACTATACAGGGAAAATAAATGATCAATATTTAAAAAAATCCAGAACTGAAGCAGTTAATTTAATGATTTAATAACACAGATATTGTGAAAAACTACTTGAAATGTTAAGACTAAATTTATTTTTTAATTGCCAGAGGGTGCTCACCAGAGAGAGAGACAGAGAGTTAGGGAAAAAGCACACCTTGATGGGGCAGGTCATCCCACAATTCCTTCTCCAACCTTTGGGGTCTCAGACACATGAATATGGAGCGTGTTTTTCAAACGACCAGGACCAGGATTTGAACCATGTCCAGCCATGTGACTCCCATATTCACTAGGCTTTAGAGCTCCAGAAATCTTAAAGTCTAGGCTTAAATATATATGGGTTAACTAAAGACCAGAAAAAAAGGAAACTGTGGCGAATTCCAGGCTAGCTATGAAATTAAGCCTTTGCAAACATCAAATACTAAAAGACAGTGGAAAGGTATTCATAGAAATTCATCTTTTCCTTTTTCATTTCTACAGGCAGACAAAGCCAGAGAGTAGGTAGTGACAGGATTCTTTTTATTTTCTGATATTCAAGGCTTTATAAATTATAGAAATGACATAAAACCCCTGAAAAGTTTACT
Organism: Tupaia tana; assembly: GCA_026018925.1. Taxonomy (NCBI): domain Eukaryota; kingdom Metazoa; phylum Chordata; class Mammalia; order Scandentia; family Tupaiidae; genus Tupaia; species Tupaia tana. The sequence goes on from JAKSZU010000003.1 coordinate 53,439,965, forward strand.
CAAACACATAATCTAAGGGGTCAAAATTAATTAAAGCTGAGAAAAAAATGGGGTATTTGGAATGAATGTTCTTATGGTAAACCTTGATATGAGTGAATTCAATTAATTTCTGTACAAATGTTAATATAATTTAATAAAGTATAATATATGTTATGTGAAAATACATTTAAATATAAGAATAATTAAATTTAGAAATAAAAGTAATTCTTTATAATAATTAAAATAATTTCACTTGGTAAGATATTTAAATATAAAATAATTAGAATAATATAATCTGTAGCTCTAATCTATAAGCTTTACTTCTATATTAAATTAAGGAGTATACAGATAGGTCAGTAAATGCACATTAAATTTCTTATTTGAGATAGATGAGAGTTAAAAGTTGTAGTTCCTTGTTACATTTGAAGGTAAAGAATTGTATAATCAAAACCTTTCTTAAAGAGTAAAAAGTAAACCCAAAGAAAAAAACATTAAATGCTTCATTCTTTTAAAACTACTACTAATAAAATAGCAAACAAAGCCTACTGCACATTGCAAACTATTAAACACAAAGACTAAAGCACAATAGCATAAAGTACACAAGTCAACGGGAAGTTAATGTAAATCCAGTTATTACAATTAGTACTTGTTTTCAATATCAACAGGCAAAGGGCATCAAAACTAATTGCAAAATAAATTCAATTATATGTTCCTTCCAGAAACATAATAAAAATTAAACAAACAAACAAAAAAAACAATGTGGGTTTTGGTGCCAGTGATAAGTTGGATGGTGAATATTCCTGGTTAGCAGTGGCACCATCAGTACCAAGGATTTTACTTTTGTGGAACTGGAATGAACTGCACATGAAGGACCAACATTGGAATATGTGATAATATAGTGTTTCGAAAGAATGAAGTCAACAATAATTATATAGATATGTGAGCCAGCTTCTCTTAATGGCATTATAGATACTGAAAAAATAAAATGGTAAGCAGAGTCATCCTGAGCTAAAATGGCAAAACAAGGAACAATGTGAAATCCAGAGGACTTCCCGGAAAGCTCTTAGGGAAGCTCTAATCTGTTGCACCAGTGCTGAATATGCCAAAAATCAGGTCAAAAAAGGATGGCAGAGCCTCAATGTTCCTTGAACAAACAAACTCAAGAAACATCTATGCTGGGACCAGCAGTTAGGCTGTCGCTGGACTCCCATGTAGTCGACTGTGGTTCAAGTCCCGGACCCGGCAGCTTAAGCTCACACCAGGTGCATGTGCGTGCGTGCCCAAGATCCCGAGAAGAGAATGGAGGAGAAAGGATTGTGGCGTGGCCATCCCCCCGGGGGGGGGGGGGGGGATTTCTCGTGTTCTGTCTTTCTGGCGAGCACACGCACCCTGTAGAAGAAAAAAAAAAAAAATCTCTCCAAAAAAGAAACATCTATGCTGAAGTTAGTGACTTTGTAGGAAAGAAATGGCACACTGAGACTCAAAACAGGGTTACTTGAGTAGACAAGCCTGAAAATCTTTAACTCCACAATTCTTTTGAATTTCCAGCCTGGCAGGAGAAACCCTCTCCTCTTAGTCACAGGAGACGATACAGTGACAATCTGAGGCAAGTGTCTTTCAAGACAATACTTTCCCTCAGATCCACCCACCTCCCTCCATGGCTTCTAGTTAACAGGATTAGGTCCTAGCACAACCTGAGAGAACTAATCCATCTCCAGGAGGAAATAGTTTATGCGCCAAAGGAATTGACAAACCTGATTAGTAAGTACTCCCACAAAGCAAAGAAGTTCTATGAGAGTAGAACTTCTGAATTATACTTCAAGAGGTGGAATACAAGGCTGGATATGGGAGAATTTATTGAATGGAGGCACTCATACGAGCCTTAGGATGTGATGATCTGGCAATGACATTAATGTCTGTTCCCCAAAATCTGGGTAGGACAACTCCTTAGAGTATAAATATAGCAAATACAATTAAAAAAAAATCTGGAACTTCCTAATATGGTACTGAGGAAGAGGTCAGAAGAACTGGAAAAATGGAAATGCAAGAATGGATTTACTATGTATAATAAAACCTTAATTTGATTAGGATTCCTGGGTAGGCTCAGAGGAAAACTTCATGAAGAATGAATGGCTGGAAGAACACCAATGACTAACAAATTGTGTTGGCTGTTACTGTGCTCTTTAGGCTATGGCTGATAGGAGCTGTTGCTCTTTAGTATGGATGGAGATGATGTGGGAGTTAAGCCAAGATGCAGCACTTAGTCATCAGAGGAAAGGTGGTGGATGTAGTCACTTGACTTGCCATCAAGTTGCCTTAACCTTCAGGGATCTGTGGTAATAGCTATTAGGCCACAGTGTTCTTAGATATGAGATAGATGGGAAATCGCCTATGAGAAAGAGAAAGGTGAAAAGATGAGTAAAAGCTGACATCAGTTGCTAAAATGGAAAACTGGTTCCTCACCTAATTTCCAGATATAAGTCAGTTTTCAAATTTGTAATTAATTAGTTAATTAAAGATCATTGGGATTAGCAGATGGTGAAATGGTTACATTACTGGACTCCCACATAGTCGACACTGTGGTTTGAGGCCCAGACCCAGCAGCTTAAAACTCACAGCAGACCCATGTGTGTGTGTGTGCACAAAATCCTGAGAGAAGAATGGAGGAGAAGGGATTTCAGTGTGGCCATCTCCCCTGGGGAGGGTGTTCTCACTTTCTGTCTCTTTGTCTCTCTGTCTTTCCGGCGAGCACATGTGCCCTATAGCAAAACAATCTCTCTCTTAAAAAATATAGATTATGAGCCCCTTGAGAAAAAAAATCCTGCAATGCCACTGAAGTATATGCAGTAAATGTTCTCCCAATTATTCTTCATAGGGACTTAGAACCATATTCAGGTAACAAGACCAGGGAATGGGAAAACAGAGCCATCTCCAGGATACTTACATATAAAGCCTGAGCAGACACTGATGTCATTGGTATCTAAAACCATCTCATCTCAACTTTAAATGAGAGTACATGGATGCCAGATGGAGTTTGGGCAAGTCCATTTTACAGTATATCCAAGTATATGTAGACCTAGTCTGTGTTACTTCCTGGGTCCCCATGTGCATGAATGTAAAAAATATATATATTTAGCAGTTGGCAGAATTCATAGATTATGGTGTGTGGAATAAAAGCCATTAGGGCAGCAAGAGCTAGGTGGAAGCCCCAGAACTTACACACCCTTCCTGAGGAAAATTTTAAATCAGAAGTTATACTATGTTACGGGGAGAAATGCCACCCAAGACACAGAGATGATGGGCCACATCATATTTCTATTTAACTCATCTGTATCCCACAGAAATGAAAATGGGATCATGGCAGATAACAATATATTGCCATAAATTTATCTAAGCGGCAAGCCCAATCAAAGTTTCACAACTGCTATATTATACCATCTGCCAAAGAGGTTGCTATTGGGGCTACCACTTGGTTAAGTGGCAATAGGTTAACACAGGCTTTGGCACTTGATATGGGCCTACTGATCTTGCAGATAATTATTTTCCCAATTCTCTTCAATAAGGAGGATCAAGTTCAGTTTCTATTAACATGGTAAAGACAGTACTACAAATTACTCTCTATCCCAGGGGTATACCAATTCTCCAGCTCTCTTGATACACACGGGCCAGTTTGTGGCTAGGTGGTTAAAGTTGCTGGATCCCACATGGCCAACCATACTGCTCAAGTCTCAGACAGTCACTTGAAAAGCATGTTGGGCACTTGTGTGTTCTTGCCCAGAATCCTGAAAGGAGGGAGAAATGAAGAAGGGATGCACGATGACCATGCTCCATAGGGAGTGCTCTCTAGCTTTCTCCCTCTCTCTCTGTCGCTTTCTAGAAAGTATACATGCCCTGTGATCATTTAAAAATACAAAAATGAGAGAAAATGTATATATTTTGATCATCGTGACAATCCACAGAATGTAACACTAGACTAATACATTGATGATACAATGATTATTTGACTTGGTGAGCAGGAAATAGAAAGTATAATAAATATTTTAGTAAGACTCAGGTGTCAGAGGGTTAGAGCCTCATGAAGATGCAAGAGAATTGCCGCAGCTCTGGAGGGTCAATGGTCTGTAAAATGCGAGAACATTACTTCTAAGACAAAGGACAAAGGTCCCCACTTTATACCTGAAAACCCTGAATTAGGTACAATGCTTAATAGACCTCGTCTGATTTTGGACTTACATACATTGAATCTGAGACACTGTTCTAACACATGTATTTGGTGTTAGAAGCTTACTTAGAAGCTGTAAATTTTGGGTGGGTGCTAGAGGAATTGGATACTGCAGAAGATTCAGCCTGAGGTGTGTAGTTACTTGGGCTTTACGACCAAGCAGATTTTATGGAGATAGAGATATCTATGGAGGAAAAATCTCTGTGAAGTTCCTAGGGTTTGGAAGAAAATAATATCTGCTTTGTAAAAGACTGTTCTCTATTTGAACAAACTCCTGCTATGATATGGAGTCCCACTAGAAACTGATTTCTTGACCAAGGGATGCTAAGTGACAATGCCACTGGTGTTTCCTTTGCTAAGCTGGGTATTATATTATCCATCATTTCATTGATTGGGCAGATGTAGATACAGGATTTGGGTTTCAGCCGGAACATATCCAGAATACCCTAGTAAATTACAGAAATATGTGGCCCAGATTTCCATGTCACTTACTTCTGCTGCACCACCACATCTATCTCAACTTACACCTTTAACCTGAAGGGATATTTCTAACAACCAACTAATAGGAAAAAAAGAACCTACGTTGCTACAAAGGCAGATTGATGTTACATGTTGATGCTAAACCAGACTGCTGGTGACCAGTAAACAAACAAAAAAAAGAAGCTGCAGAATTGGTCAGGATAATCAACCATAAATATCATGACAGCTGATAGCTGCATGATGACGATACACAAGGTCTATTTAGAATCCAGAGCACTCAGAGTGAGTTCAGATAACTTGCTCAGAGAACCCACAGTGAGTATTCTAAGAGACCAAAGAAGAGCAGCAATGTTGTATAACCAAGCCTTGAAAGTAACACATTGTCACTTCTCCTATTTTCAATTAGCCGCACAGGGACAATTATTATGTATGCAGAGCTTAAATACTATGAGATGAAGATCACTGGGAGTCTGTCCTCTAAGATGGCTGACATACAAGGAAAAGGAAGCTAAAGGTGACCCCTAAGGGATAAAGTTCAGCGTCTCCCTGTCAAGGAAATCACTCATACAAATCAAAGAGATGGTGATGGGTAAAACAAATGTAAAATGAGAGGTGAAGAAGAAAGGTAATAGATAATAGGTTATGGTCTTGGGACTAGCTATAGTGGTGGACACCCTTGATTGGTTCACTAATCCTTTTCTTTTTAAAAATTTCAGTGCTTACTGGAAACTGTTATGAGAGACTCTGTGATTGATTGGCTTTGTGCTTCCTCTCTTAGGAAAAAAATGAAGAAATGCTATAATAAAGAACGTTTTCTCTAATTCCAGCAAAATAATACTAAAAATCAATTACAGTTATGTGCACTTAACAACGGGATACATTCTGAGAAATGCTTTGTTAGGAGATTTTGTCGTTGTGTGAACATTATACTTACACAAACCTAGATAGTATAGTCTATAATAGCCCAGGCTATTTGGCATAGCCTATTGTAATCTTACAGGACTATTGTTTTAGGCAGTTTTTCACTGACTGAAGTAATTTACTATTGAGTTGTCTGGATATCGTGTCGCACTTTTGCATAGAAAAATATAGAACAATACCTCATGACTTTCCCAACAATGTAAAACATAGCACTTGACTGTATTAATATCCCAAAATTCCCATGGAAAGTGATAAATACACTTACAAATAATTTACATAACAAAAAGAAATTGCGGGAACCAGCAGTTAGCGTAATGGCTATGTTGCTGGACTCCCACGTAGTTGACCGTGGTTCGCGTCCTGGACCCCGTGGCTTAAAACTCACGCTGGGCCCGTGTGCATGCGTGCCCAAGATCCCGAGAGGAGAATGGAGGAGAAGGGATTGTGGCTTGGCCATCCCCCCTAGGGGGTGATTTCTCGCTTTCTGTCTCTATGTCTCTGTCTGTCTGTCTGGCGAGCGCACACGCCCTATAGCAAAAAAACTCTCCAAAGAAAAAAAAAAAAGAAATTGCAATGGACATTGTAAATATTTATAGAGAAATAATTGAAGATATCACATATCAAATCTTGTAGGATACAATATAAGAGATAATTAGGAACACTACCTTAATTCCATTTGTCAGATTACTACATAGATTTACAATTAATCAAATAGAATCTAGGCTAAAACAAAACCTCAAGAAAATTGAAGGAAGAAAACAAAAAAGATAACCTGAAATTAACACAAACAAAATAAAGAAATAATAGATATGGTTAATAAAATATCTATAACCAGGCCCAGCTGAGGTAGCTTACACTGAACACTGGTGCTTGGTAAACTGAGGCTATATAGGAGGTTTGGGTTTGATTTCTGGCCTACCCGAAAAAGCCCAACATGGTGGTATATGCCTATAGTCCCAGTTGCTTTGTAGGCCAAGGCAGAAGGATTAGGACACAGTGAGACTCTATCTAAAGCAACCGCCCACACACCCGCACACATACACATCACAAGTATTAGGTCATTAGGAAAGTCACCATGTATTTTTCTATGCAAAAATGTGCCAGTTTTCCCAATGACCCAATAAACAAATAACCATAACCAAATTTTTGGAAACCACAAATCACATAGACAACTTATATAATTTTTATAAAAAGAAGACAAAAAAATTAGACAAAAGATATTTGTAAAATTATCGCACAGATTTACACAAAATGGCACTAGTAACCTTTTGCTAATAATTTGAAAGCATTGATGAATTGGGCAAAATGGTAGAAAATTACATACTGGTAAAATATATTCGAGGAAGAGTAGAAAATATTAGTATACTTATCACAGTTTAAAAAACTTTTTTCAATCAAAAAACCCTATCCTTTAATCATTAAAAAATCAATGCATACAGATCGTTCATTCTCCTCTCACCTTCTGTCTCTTTTGTGCAAGGACTTCAAATGCACAAAATGAAGTTGACTTTATAAATATTTTTAAATTCTTGGCATATATCTTCGATGTCTTGTACAATGTCCTTTATTTTCTTATGTTTCATTATTTAAAATTACTTGTTTTTCTCTTTTCCCCATCCAATTTTTAACCTTCCTCCCTATTACAAAGATCCATTCTTTTATGTTTACTGTATGTCCTTTCTCTTGATAATTCATTAATGTCTTTCTGCTGAGTCCATTTGATACTTTTTTTTTCCCATAGGGTGCATATACTCCCTGGAGAGAGATAGAAAGAAGGAAAGTGAGAGATCGCCCTCCAGAGGGAGATAGGGAGATAGCCATGCTGCAATCCCTTCTCCATTCTCCTCTCAGGATTTGGGGCATTCATGCACATGTGCCTGGTGTGATTTTCAATACACCAAGTCTGGGACTCAAACTGCAGTTGACGATGTGGGAGTCCAGTGCCTTAATCACCATGCCACCACCTGCCCCATTTGATTCTTCTTAAAGCTCCCAGTAATGTATGAATATGTTTTTTAAAATATAAACTATTTTACTTTTAAAATTAATTTTGTTTTTTTCTTTGCATATTACACGTTATCTTAGTTCTTCTGATAATGCCAATATCTAGATTATCTTGAAATCTCAGCCTATTGACTTTTTATTGATTTATTTTCAACTTCTGATTCCTTATACTTCCCTGTTTTTTGCATATCTGGATGTTACAGATAACTTGTGTGAAAACTCTAGTTTTTATAAACTTTCTGAAAATACCACCTTTGTTTTGATAGATGGTTAAATCCTTAATAGATCTGAAATTTTTAAATCTTGGTGTTATTTTCTGTTATGACAGATCTTTAGTAATCAGATTCCTATTTCTAGGAGATAGCCATGATTCCTAGAACATGGTTTTTAAACCTGGAGAGTGACCATTCTGGAATTTAATCGAATATATGATTTATTTTCCGAAGTTTCTCCAACTCTACCTGGGTCTAAACTTCAATCCCTCCACATTACTACTGTACTTCTAATATAGTTGCTCACCTCTTAGCCTCCTAGCAATTGATCTTTGCTATGCCCCACACTCCTGCCAGGAGTTTCATCTATGTATAAAAATAAAATGCCTTGTCAGGAGATAATTGCTTCACCTAAATTTACATTCTCTTTTTAAGGCAAATTGCACCCAGTAACTCCTCAGTGAAGGGGTGTTTGGGCTCAGCTTCTTCAAGGGACTATTTTTTCTTTTAAATGAATCCTGTTTTCTTCCTTCCCCTTTCACAGGTATTGATCTCAAGAACAGTCTATAATAAGCCTCCTACTCACTAATCTCTTTCTTAGAATCCTCTTTCCAGGGAACATACCTGCATGAGTGTATTATTAGTCACCATTATTAAATAGAAATCCTTACCCAAATAGAATAAAAGAATCAATTATTTTATTCATCAAAAGTCAAATTATTTTGTTTTGCTCTTGTGATTTGATCTTGCCTCAGTAAAGATCTTTTTCATTTAGCTTGATAGTATTACCTAGTTTTTTAAATGAATTATGAGTTACCTTTTTTGTAATGGTACATGCTAGAAGTCCAATTTTATTTTTATTTAAATGGTAAATCATGTTTCTAGTTTCATTTATAAAAAATTTCCACAACTTTCTTGAGTTTATGTATATATCCTTTATCATTTAACAAGTAATCTGATTCAATTTTTATTCTTCTATTTCTTCAGTCATTTGAACTGTTCCTGAATTAGTACCACACTGATGATTTTACCATTTGTCTTAATATGGAATAGGATGAGTTCCTTTCCTTTATACTTTTTGAAAATGACTTTAGCAATTCATAGAAACTTATCTTTCCACATAAGTTTTAGAATAAATTTGTCAAGTTCCTCCCAAAATCTAGCTATAGTGGTGAATGGAATATCAATGAATTTGTGTATTATTTTGAGGACAGTTAAAACCTTTCCAATCTTATTCATTGTATTCATGAGCACATTAGTTGCTCTATTCATTCAGATCTGCTTTAATATCTTTTTAAAGATTTTTTTTAAAAATTCTATAAACTACTCAGATAATCTTTGCCTGATTATCTCCTAAGCAATAGGTAGTTTTTGCTGCTATCATAAATGGCAACTATTTTCTATTCCATTTTCTAGTTACTTATTGCTAGTCAAGAAAACTTGTTGAATCTATTTGAGGAGTGATTTACTGAGCTGGAAGATAAGGTTTAAAAAGTTTCTCATAAGGTATTAGCAGGGAATAAAGAGATAGAATGAAATAAGAATTCAAAAGGTATAGCAAAGATAGAATAAAAAAAAAGAAATGAGATATAGCGAATAATAATAGAAATTGCAATGCCCATCAGGAAGGAAAGACAAGCTATACACATAGAGCACATATCTGAAGAAAAAATAACTGATAACTTGTTAAAATTAATGAAAGATGTAAGACTTGAGATTAGTAAGGCACATAAAGAACTGAACAGAAGAAATAAGAGAGAAAAATGTCCTCTTTTAGATACATTAAGCGACTTAAGATGATTAAAGACAAAGGAAACTCATGATTTTTAAAGAGAAAAGTTAGATTAATCACAAGAAAACTAAAATCTAATACTTATTAACCTTGACAACAGCAATTCTAAATGCAAGAATACTATCAAGAAGGAAAGACTTGACCCTGATAATTGCATTTAACTAAACATCTCTCATAGTCTTAGTAAAAATGTGATACTATTTTTCAGAGGATTCAACAACATAAAGAATCGCTCTGAAAGAACACTAAACAAGTTTAATTTTTTTTTTAGAGATTTTTGCTATAGGGAGTGTGCGCTCACTGGATAGACAGACAGAAAGTGAGAAATCACTCCCCATGAGGGATGGCCAAGTTTTTGGGCACACATGCTCACATGTCCAGCAACGTAGCTGCTATGCCATCTACTGTCCCCCTAAATTCTGCGTTGTTCCCTCCCATATTAATTTCTTGCTAATGGAATAAATTCCTTTCTTATAAAATTAAACTTCTCGGGGCGAGTAGATCATGCAGAAGTTACCACACTGGACTCCCACATGGCCCACTGGGGTTAGAGTCTCAGACCTGTGGCTTGAAAATCACATCAGGCACCAATGTGTGGGGGTGTGCCCAAGATCCCAGGAGGAGAATGGAGGAGAAGTGATTAAGGCGTGGCCATCTCTCCCCACACACATGATTTCTCTGCCCCCAACCAACACACATAGCCTAGGGTAAAAACTCTATAAGAGGGACCAGCAGTTAGCGTAATGGCTATGTCGCTGGACTCCCATGTAGTCGACCGCGGTTCGAGTCCCGGACCCGGCAGCTTAAACTCACGCCGGGCACGTGTGCGTGCATGCCCAAGATCCCGAGAGGAGAATGGAGGAGAAGGGATTGCGGCGTGGCCATCCCCCCTGGGGGGTGATTTCCTGCTTTCTATCTCTCTGTCTCTCTCTGTCTGTCTGGCGAGCGCACGCGCCCTATAGCAAAAACCTCTCCAAAAAAAAAAAAAAAAAAAAAAAAAAAAAAAAAAAAACTCTATAAGAGAAAAAGAAAAAAGAAAAGAAGGCAGAATTTATTGATGTTCAAATAAATAATAATCTAAACATTTATGTAAGCATAAGAATCCAAAACTAAAACTTCAAATTGATAGCAAAGTTGTAAAAGTTAGAAAAAAAAAAAAGGAAGGTTGGGAAGGAGTTGTGTTAACATTTTGTCCTATTCCAGGGTAGAGAGACATACTCATTGATAAGATTACAGACATTGATAGGGAAACATAAACAAAATGAACAAAACATTCCTTTGGTTTTTTCCCCAATGCTTAGAGGATTTACTGGGACAAAATCAGTGATCAATAAATGCTGGTTGAAAGAATCTTAATAAATTCACAATGACCACCAAAATAACAAAAATAAATGTGTATAGTTCAATCCATAACAAACATTAAATGAAATCAGGGAAACAGGAAACATAAAAAAAATTTAGAAATTCAGTAGAAATAAACATAAATAAGAGTTACAGAAATAATATATTAATTTTAAAGACAGGGTCTTGCCATGTTTTAATACTATCTTGGTGTCTCAGCAGGAAGTACAAGTACACACCACAGTGCCCAGCCTTCAGGTTCCACCAATAACTAACCCTAGCCTCCCATGCCTTCCCAGATTGTGATGCAGTTTCTTTTTTCTTCTTTCTTTAAGGTTTTTGTCCTAGGGTGCATGAGCTCACAGGAGAGGAGAAAGACAGAGAGACAATAAGTAAGGAAGTAAAAAAGTACCCCCGGAGGAGTTAGGGGAATTGCCATGCCACAATCCCTTCTCTATTCTCTTCCTGGGATTTTGAACACACACACATACAAACCCAGTGTGATTTTCAAGCTGTCAGGTCTGGGACTTGACCCATGGTTAGCCATGTGGGAATCCAACACATTAACCACCAAGTCACCTGCTGGCCCCTGTGATGCAGTTTCTTAACAGTGTGCCCAACCACAATTAGGCTAGAAACAACTTTTTTTTTTCTTTTAATATTAGAGTCTGTGTACACATGTATGACAGAGAGACAAAGAGAAAAACATAATCCCTAACAGGGCCTGGTCATGCTGCAATCCTTTTTTTCCTTCCACTTCTGCATCCTGTCAGGATCCTGGACATATGAGCGCACCTGGAGTGCTTTTTTCCAAGCTACTAGGAGGAGGATTCAGATCCTGGAAGGCCATGTGGGATCCAGTTTCCTCCATGCAGCACTTAATCATTGCATTATGAAACTTGATCTAGATACAATAGTAATAAAAATAATTTATGGTAAAACTCACAAAATCTCAACAATCAAAAGAACTCAGGTTGTATTAAAAATAAGAGCTAGCAATATTGTTGAAAAGAAATTCATTTATAGACATTTATACACACAAAGTAAGATTCTGAAAAAGTGTTAATGGCATTGAAAAATTTATCTGGGAAAACATCAACTGAAAATTTTCATATCAAAAGCATCAAGACTGGGCCAACATATGGCCTAGTGGTTAAGGGAGATGGAACATACATGACTACTCATGGTTCAAAGTCAAATGCCAGTAGCTCAAGAGACACACTGGGCCCATCTGCATGCCCCCAATCCCTACAGGATACAGGAATGGAAGAAAGGAGATTGCAGCATGATCATGCCCCATTGAGGGGGGTGCTTTGTCCTCCTCCCTCTCTTTATCTTTCTGTCACCCTGATGAGCACATGCACCCTGTGGCAATTAAAAAAGAAAAGACACATAAAGGTTAATGTGACAAACATAAAGAGTTATGTTATATATGTACAAAAAGTAACCAAGAATATTATAAGAATCAACATGCAACCCAGACTGTAGGCTCAAACTACAAAAAGCAATAACTGATATCACAGGGATGGATATAATAAAGGAACACAAGTTTTATAGAAACGGATATATGATGCATGGAAAACAAAAAGGTAGAGAAGATTTCAGTGGCATGAGTAAGGGTTGGAACTAATATGTATGTGCAGACTTTATAACAAATGGACATAGAATAATAGAATGCTTATCATTTTCAGCCACACATAAAACAATCATAGGTATGATTATATTTGCCCCAAAACAAGTTTCAAAAATTTAAATAGGTAACAACATATGATCTATAGTTGATAACCTAAAACATTATAAAATTAGAAATAAAATAATACTTACAAAAAATTATTATTTCTAAGAAAATAGCATTACCATTTCCTTTGGATTAATGCAGAAACTATATTGTAAGTTTTGAAATTTTATATTTGGATTATAATGAAATCACTGAAAGTGAAAATCATTTTGCTGCTCAACTGCAGAGAAAAACAATCAGAATTATGAAATATAAAAATAAATTAACTCGGACCAGCAGTTAGCATAATGGCTATGTCGCTGGACTCCCATGTAGTCGATTGTGGTTTGAGTCCCAGACTCGGTGGCTTAAACTCATGCCAGGTGTGTGTGCATGCATGCCCAAGATCCCGAGAGGAGAATGGAGGAGAAGGGATTGCGGCGTGGCCATCCCCCCCTTGGGGATGAGTTCTCGCTTTCTGTCTCTCTGTCTCTTTCTGTCTTTCTGGTGAGTGCATGCACCCTATAGCAAAAAAAAAAAAAAAACCTCTTAAAAAAATTAACTAAAATCTCAGTAAGCTAGGAAAAGAGCAGAAAAATAAAAGTAAATTCCAAAACAAGAAAGAAGGAATGCATAATAACAAGGATATACTGATCAATAAAAAAGGAAACACTTAAAAATGAGGCTACTGGAAATGAGTAAGAAATAAACTTTTAGTGTTATCAACTAAGTAAAAAGGGAGAAATTGTAAATACAGTATGTGTAGAATACAAGAAGAAATAACTAGACATAAGCAAAATTTTACAAGTGTATAATGAACAACTACACATCACAAATTTGAAAACTTATATGAAATTAATTTATTTTTAGTAAAATCTATCAAATGTCAATATTAATACAAAAAACAATTTAAAAATATACCAATACAAAACTTTAAAAGAATTGTTTCTCCCCCTCTCCCTAAAAAAGACAAGACTAGATGCCTTTAGAAATGAATTCTGGGGGCTGTCAGGGGGCATGGTGGTTAAGGGCACTGGACTCCCACATGGCTGATTGCAGTTTGAGTCCCAGACTGTGGTGGCTTGCTTTCTCATTTTCTCTATCTCTCTCTCTTACAGTCTGTCAAATTAAATAAAATTAAAATTAAATTAAATAATTCTTTAAAATAAGAAAGAAATGAATTCTGTATGTTATCAAGGCTCAGTATCTTATATATATAATTTTCTCCCCAAAGAAATAAGAAAAAAAAAAAAAAGCCAGCCAATTTGTCATGACATTAAGATAATCTGGATACCCAAAGTCAGTAATGATGGTACAAGAAAATCAAATTATTGGTCAGTTTCACTCATGAATATAAAACAAACAAAACCCTTCATATAGCTAATGAAATCTAACAATACATTACATAGACTATGGACAAGTAGAGTTAATCCAAGGTAAATAAAATTTGTTCAGTTGGAAACCTATTAAGGTAGCCACCACATTAAATTACCAAAAAAAGCATGATTTTTCAGTTCAAGATGCAAAAGCATTCCATACAATTTACCACACGGTTAAGATAGTAATTCTTAGCAAGTAAAGGGGGAAAAAAAAGTTACTTTTTTAAATTAATAATTATTTTATTTAAATTTATTTATTTATTTCACCAGAGTGGGAGAAAGGGAAAATGAGAAAGCAAGCCACCAGGTCTGGGACTTGAATTGTGGTCAGCCATGTGGGAGTCCAGTGCCCTTAAACACCATGTCACCTGCTGGCCCCAAGAAAGGTATTTCTTTAATTAAAAACAATATATATGGGAAGAAGGTGTCTACTATATGCCCATAGCAAGCTCATAGCAAATGTAATATTTTTGTTTGTTTGTTTGTTTTTTAAGAATTATTTTATTTAACTTTATTATTATACCATTAATATTTTTCAGTTTGATCAGAGAGAGGAAGTGAGAAAGCAAGCCACCAGGTCCGAGACTTGAACCGTGGTTGGCCATGTGGGAGTCCAGCGCCTTTAACCACCACGCCACTTGCCAGCCCCAGCAAATGTAATATTTAATGGATACATTTCAGGTTCATTTTCTTTCAGAGAGGTATTAAGAAAAATAGCCTGCAATCACTATTGTTCCACAAAGATCTGAAGTGCTGGCTAAGGCATTAAAACAAGAAAAGCTGTCCAGACCTTTAGCACAGGAGTTAAATGCTCCACAGAGGAAGCCCGGGTTCCAGTCCCAGTTCCAGTGGCTTACATGCTGGGTATGTGCATCATTTCCCAGCACCCTGATGGGATGGCGAATTGGAAGAAAAAGGATTACTACATGACCAGATCCTACTGGGGAGCACATTTATCACTCCCTCCCTCTCTCTCTCTCATTTTCTTTCAGGTATGCACACATACCCTCTAGCATAATAAAAGAAAACAATTTTTAAAAAGAAAAATAAGGGACCAGCAGTTAGCATAATGGCTATGTCGCTGGACTCTCATGTAGTCAACAGCGTTTCGAGTCCCAGACTGGTGGCTTAAACTCACGCCAGGCACGTGTGCGTGTGTGCCCAAGATACCCAGGGGAGAATGGAGGGATTGCAGTGTGGCCATACCCCCTGGGGGGTGATTTCTTGCTTTCTGTCTCTGTCTCTCTGTCTTCCTGGCGAGTACACACACCCTATAGCAAAAACCTCTCCATAAAAAAGAAAAATAAGAAATTAAGAGATAGAAAATAAAAGAGGAACCAGCAGATGGCATAATGGCTATGTCACTGGACTCCCATGTAGTCGACTGCGGTTCGAATCCCGGACCCAGTGGCTTAAACTCACTCTGGGTCCATGTGCGTACATGCTCAGGATCCCGAGAGAAGAATGGAGGAGAAGGGATTGTGGCGTGGCCATCCCCCTGGGGGGTGTTTTCTCACTTTCTGTCTCTGTTTTTTTGGCAAGCGTATGCACCCTATAGCAAAAACCTCTCCAAAAACAAACAAACAAAAAAAGAGACAATAGTATTATGATATGAATAGCCTAAAGGAATCCCTAAGAGAATTTATAAACAAATTATATGAGAAATAATATAAATAATAATAATAATGATATGAAAATTCAATCATTTTAAAGGCTGAAGGTATAATGTAATAACCACTATACTAGAAATGGACAGTTAAATCATTTTGTCAAATTTCATACATGTTTCTTTTTTTTTTCTTTTTATCTTAGAGAAATTTTTGCTATAGGGCACATGCACTCACAAGAGAGACAGAATATGGGAAATCATACACCCAGGGGCGATGGCCATGCCACAATCCCTTAGGATTTTGGGCATGCACGCACACACACCTTATGTGTTTTAAGTTGTTGGTCTGGAATTCAAACCACGGTTGATTACATGGGAGTTCAGTGACATAACCATTATGCTATCTGATGGTCCTTCATTTTTCCTTTTAAGTAAAAATGACATATAAAAAAATTCATTGCAGCATTGTATCTAAGAACAAACAAATTGGAAACAATCTCTTTTACATTAAAAAATTAAATCTGTAAGAATAATCACCTAATCTATCTGCTCTGTAGAAATTTCCAATTAATTCAACACTTATTTTTTCCTAAAATCCTTCTAGGGTGACACACATTACCTCAGGATACATATGTTTATGGAAAACATTCTTATTTTAAAATCAGAAGGAACTGATTAAGAAATGGTAATTGTAGAAGAGTATCGGATGGATATTAATGAAGTATAGGTATGTCTTGTTTAAGAAAACTTTTCTTGGAGAAAAGTAGAGAATTAACTTTTTCTTTTTTTTGAGAGAGAGATTTTTGCTATAGAGGGTCTGTGCTCACCAGAAAGACAGAGCAGTTTTAGTGGAGAGTGTGGGAGAAAACCACATCCGAAGGGGTTAAGGGATGAATGGTTGGTAAATATTTAGAGGCATTTGCTTGATATTTTGTAAAACTCATAGATCAGTTGTAGAAACCTCACGGACCACATTCATGTGCTCTTTCATCACAGAGAATCATTTGAAATTCTTCATACAAAATTAGTCAGGAAACAGGGTTCTAGTTTATTATTATCCATCTATTCCACAAGCTAGTTAAGCTATTTTAACTATTGCTTTCTTATCGAAACTTTCCTGCTAATTACCTAATTAAAGTGAAACAAGGATAATGTTCATGCACAAGTAAAGGGAAAACCATTTAATTATCATTTTATAGTTAGAGTTTTCATTAAATTTATAGGTAAATGTGACTTATAATTTCATGAGACTTTTATATAAATGTTAACTAATCAAAAATCTTAATCAAATGGTGAGAACAGATTTTTAATTTTAGAAAATGTGTTCATGTGCAAGTTATCATGCAAAGTACTCTCAAGATAGGTAAAATCTATTTCATAGTTACAAGAATCTTGTATCTAACTAACAATGTAAATTTAGTCTGACTCCGTGGCACAACAGTAATGCACTGCTCGAGAGAACTAACAGGATGGAAGACTGGAGGAAGGGAACAGCACTGTGATCAGATCTTACTCAAGTGCTGATCTCTCTTTGTCTCTGTCTCGCACTCTCATGTATACACACACATGCTCTATCTTGAAAAAAGAAAAAAAGAATATAAATTTAGTCTGGTTAATATGTTTTATTACTAGAAGAATGAATTTGTCTCCATCCAATCATGGAGTTAATATAAATATCCTCTACAGTCTGTTCCATTATACTGTCAGTAAATGATGTGAGAATGCCTTACCTAAAGATTTATCAGCCCTATTATAAAAGATAAAGCAATTCTTAAGCTTTTTCTAGAACCTTGTTGCCAAAATGGTCATTTAAAGCTAACTGTTTTGTTCCTTAAAAAAAAGGGTTAAGGCCTGCCTGTAACCTAGTGTTTAAGGGAACCAAATCTCTTAGGCTGACTGTGGTTTGAATCTTGGCCCCAGTGGCTTGAAAAACATATGAGGTGTGTGTACACACATTCTTAAAATTCCAGCAAGATGGAGAAATGAAGGAAAGAGATTGCGGCATGACCACATCCCACTGGGTGGTGCTTACTCCCTCTCTATCTCTCTCTCATCTCGGTGAGAGCATGCACCTTCAGAAAATTTAGAAAAGCAAACATGGTCTTAAATTTCTATGCAGAGAGGAAAATTTGGGTACAGGATAGAAGCAGGAGGATGTATTGAGTGGAGTGACACCATTCAACATCATAAGGCACAGTTTCTCCACAGGCAAACAGGGTATTTCGAGCAGATTCTATTGTTTCAAGAAAGTGTTTCTTTAAAAAAAAATGACTCTAGAGTCTATTATTACTGAGGAATAATATTTTTTCCCACATTATGTATATGTACAAGAATGTGAATGTGTGAGTGTATTTAGGTGAGTGTGTGTGTGTGCGTGTGTGTGTGTGTGTGCTTGGTACAATACTTGATGATCAGAAAGAATGAGAATTGTACCACTGACCAAGAGACACTGGCCTTACACTGACCTAGATGTTCTACTGAAGTCTACCTTCTACCAATCATAACATTATTATGCACTTTTCGGAGAGTTTGAGAACTATACTATTACAAATGATCATGTGCTATGGCATGCATGATTGAGAGAACTGAGGGGTCAAGAACACATATTTAACTTATAAATTTTCTGGACTGTTATTCCTCCTCTACTACCTCTCTTGACAGTGAGTTAGCAGAAGATCATTTTTAAAAAGGCTTCATTGTTTTTATATTACACTGTCTCTTAATTCCTCACAAAAGTCACCAAAAGCCTATATGGAAGTAGTCAACTCTATTACTTGTTGGTGATTTATTTGTTCATTCATTCATTCATGATTGCATGTGTATATGCATGAGAGACAGAGGAGTACTCTCAATAGTGTCTCATCACTCTGCAATCCCCTTTCCCTTGTCTTTCAGGTCATCAGGATCTTGGCCACCCATGTACAGGCCTGTTGCGTTTTCAAGCTGTCCCGGGATCCAAACCCAAAGTCACCCATGTGGCTTCCACCTCTGCAGTACAGTATGCCACAGACTGCCATTCAGGCTGGGCTGGTGAGTTATTAAAGGGAATCACAATGTAGGAAGAAGATTATCATAAACTAAACATGACCTTATCCATAGTTTACAAAGATTTTAGTTTCACAGCAAGTTTCCTCACAGGCAAAACTAGATTAAGAAACATTAACTTCCTATCTTGAAATTGGCTGTTTTAGGTTTCCTCTTCTCAAATAAAGAATGTACAAGAATGCATCAAGCAATGACAATATCTATAGGTAAAGATGGAAAGACTATACATGCCAAGAAAGCTAAGTGTATGTTTAGAGAATTTGGAAATTAAAGAACTATCTGAAATCCAAGCTAAAAGACCATCAACACAAACAGTAGAAACCACGATATGGGCGGACCTATAAAAGGACTAGTCATGTATCAAGGTATCCACACTGTGTGGTCTGTCCAGATGGTTTCAGTTACTACACAATGTGCTTTCTATTAACATATACTTTCCTAGCCTAGAAAACAAACATCAACTCTTCTCAAAGGGATTAGTTTATCTGTTAATTTAATTTCACATTTAGTTAGCACCTAAGACCACAGTTTTCTTTGTTCCTTTCTCCTCCCCCAGATCTATAATATAAAAATTGAGCCACAGTTTTTTGTGAAACTAGTTTGATTTGTAAAACTAGTGAGTTACAGAGAAGTTTCTCATTTTAACATATGTACATTCAAAAATCCTTATCCATTGAACAAATTACATATTGACCTGATAAATAAGGATAAAGATTTGTTTGAAGTTGGGTTTCTTTTCTTTTCTTTTTGGAGGAAATATCCGTAAGAAGATATCATCATTTTTAATCACGGAAATTATATGTAAATATTAACTTTAAACAGATTAAAGATCCAAATGAAAGAACTAAAGCTAGGAGTAAAACTCCTAGAAGAAACCATAAGTGTAAATGTTCATGACTTTGGATTAGGCAATAGTTTCTCAGATTTATGCAAAGATCACAAGAAATTTAAGAATAGATAAATCTGGGTTAATCAAAATTTAAAACATTTGTGTTTAAAGAAAACTATCAAGAAAATAGGAAGATAATCCATGGACTGGGAGAAAATATTTGAAAGTCATATATCTGATCAAGGATTATGACCAAAATAAACAAAGAACTTTTACGAGTCCAATAAAAAGCCAAATAAACCAATTTTAAAAGCTGGGCAGGCACAGCCATGGTTGTGTATGCTCATAAACTACTGCTGCTCCATAGATTTAGGCCACAGGGAAGGCCTGGATTCAACTTCCAACCCTAACTAAAGGCCAGGTGCAGTGACATGTGCTGTTGTCCCTGCCATTTAGAAGATTGAGGAAGGGGGATTATAACCTTGAGGCTTACCTGGGTGACAGGAAGATCCTGTCTCAAGGAGCTATGCTACCACATGCCTGTGGTTCCAGAGCTTTGAGAGACTAAGGCAATAGGATCACAACATTGTGAGACCCTGTTTTCAACAAAGAAAAGAGCAAAGAATTCAGATAAGCATTGCTCCAAAGAAGATATACACATGACCAAGAAATCATAAGAAGATGTTCATATCACTAGTCATGGCCCAGCCAGCCTTATGGCATAGCTGGTAGCATGCTGGACTGCAGAGCTAGGAGCCACATGCTGACTGTCGTCTAGTCCCTACTCCAGTTGCCTTGAAAACACATGAGGTGTGCTTGTGTCTTGCCACCTGGAAACCTGGAGGAAGAGGACTGCAGCCTGACCAACGCCTATGGAGGGTGCTCCTCTCTGACTTTCTGTCTCCCATGCATACACATGCACTTTATCATAAATTTAAATTTAAACCACTGGTCATTAGGAAAATACTAACCAAAATGACAGTGAAATACCCTTTGAGATGGCTGTAGTAAAAAAGATAAACAGTAGGAAATGTCATCAAGGATGTGGGCAAAATGGAACCCTGATACACTGCTGGGGGAGAAAAAGGGTGCAGTCTCTTTATAAAAAAAGTTTGACAATTATTCAAAAACTTAAACATAAAGTTATATGATCCAGCAATTCTACTTTTTTTTTTTTTTTTTTTTTTTTTTTTGAGCTTTTTGCTGTAAGGGCCGTGCACTTGCCGGAGAGATAGAGAGACAGAGAGCAAGAAATCACCACCACCACCCCCCAGGATGGTTGGCTATGCCACAATTCTTCCTCCTCCATTCTCCTCTCTGTACTTTGGGACACATATGCACACATGTCCAGTGTGAGTTTTAAGCTGCTGGGTCCAGGACTCAAACAAACCCTGGCCGAGTATGTAGGAGTCCAGAGACATAATTATTACACTATCTGCTGGTCCTGCAATTCTACTCTTAAGGATACAAGTGAGAACTTAAAAAAATTTGTGAAACATAGAATTAGAGTACAAGTTTATTTAAAGAAAAAAAAGTGTAGTTTTTTCATAATATACATTTTCTGCTAACTTTTTGAAGACACCTTGTATACCAAAAGAATTAAAAACAAAAGTCCATAAATGAAACTATATATGAATATTAATAATGGCATTATTTATAATAACCCAAAAGTGGATATGACTCAATATCTATCAACTGATGAATGAATAAAAA
Source organism: Tupaia tana (assembly GCA_026018925.1). Classification (NCBI taxonomy): domain Eukaryota; kingdom Metazoa; phylum Chordata; class Mammalia; order Scandentia; family Tupaiidae; genus Tupaia; species Tupaia tana. The sequence goes on from JAKSZU010000003.1 coordinate 53,461,208, forward strand.
TCTGTGATATATCTATATAACAGAAAGTGAGCTGACAATAAATATGAAGTACTGATACATGATACATGACATATGAGTCTTGAAAATATTTTGCTAAATGAAAGAACTTAGGCAGAAATGGCCACATATTGTATGTTCCCATGACATGAAATGACTAGAATCTGCAAATTCAGAGATAGTGGCTGTCAAGGCTAGGGGTGAGGGAAATAGGAAATGTCTGCTAATGGATATGGGGCTTCATTTGGTAATGATAAAATTAAACTGGAATTAATACTGATGGTGGCTGCATAATTTCGTGAATATAATAAAAACCACTGAATTATATACTTCAAAAGAGTGATTTTTATGGCAGGTAAATCATATCTCCATGAAAAAAAGAATTATATTACTATCAATTTTGGACAAAGTATGATTTAGTAAAAAAGTAAAAGAATTATACATTTTATTTTACAATTATGTTATCTGAAAAGTTTATTTTTTATTCTTTTAGAGAGATTTTTGTTATAGAGTGCATGTACTTGCTGGAGAGACAGAAAGACAGAAGCAAAAAATCATCCCCCAGGGAGGATGGCCATGCCACAGTCCCTTCTCCTCCCATCTCCTCTTGTGATCTTGGGCACATACATGTGCCCAGTGTGAGTTTCAAGCCACCAAGCCACCCAGTTCAGGACTAAATTGCCATGTGGGAGTCCAGCGTTGTAACCATTGTGCCATCTGCTGGTCCCGAAAGTTTATTTTTTAAACAATCAAAAGATATTTGTTATTTACTGATTTTTTAAAAAAGTTCTCAGCAGCTTATCTCACATTTCTGGGGCCAAATTATTTGTGGCTAGGGACAATTCTGTTTCTTTATTATTGAAATGTCATAATGTAATATATACATATATAAATACATATGCACATGCATACAAATAATTAATTCATAAAGTCCACATCACTGAAGTTTTCTTTACCTAAATATTTACTTATGAAAATTATTCTGTCAAATTCCTTTTTATTTTTCTCATAATTGGCCTTGATATGTATTTTGGAGAAATGGGATGTAAAAGGGGGAGTGGAAGAATGCTTTATTGCATGACACATATCTTATTTGAATGATTCTAGACCCTTTAACTTTCTTGTAAAAGCCCTGTCAAGGGCATGGAATAAAATGAGACATGATGTTCACAGATGGGTACAAATGGTGCTAAGCGTAGTCAAATATAAACATTTTTGCTTAGAAAGTTGGGGTCAGTTTCTGGCAGCCAGTGGATAACATGAAGACATTTCATACCAAAGATGGTGCAATGAACAGAATGTTTGAGTTGCCACCAAGTTCTTAGGATCAAACCCTATCTCCAATGTGATGGTATTTGGAGAGAGCCTTAAATGGTGAGGGTAGAAGCCTTATGATAGGATGTGTGTCCTTATTAGAAGAGACATGAGAGAAGTTGTTTTATCTGTTTCATAAGAATACAGCAACAGGATGGTCATCTGCAAACCAAGAGGAGTACCTTCACTAGGCACCAGATCTGCAGGCACTTTCAATTTCAACTTCCAACCCTGCAGAACTATGATAAATAAATGTTTGTGGTTTAAGCCACCCAATCTATTTCATTTTGTTATAACATCCTGAACTAAGACAGAAGGTGAAAAAGAAACTAAGGCAATAGTGAATGCGGTGTTCAAAGGCAAATACAGGCAAAAAATAATATTTTTACTTTTATACAGCTTCCTCATTTGAGTGCTACATGAACATCTTAAGAGCTCTATGGTAATGCATTACAATCTGCCTTTTATTCCCTTTTAAATTTAGTAGTACAAAAGCTGAATTAAAGTCTTTAAAAAAAAAGAAAACCTATTTTTCTCATAATATATTACGTATAAATGCATATAGTATTTGGGCGTGGGGTGTCATTTTTAACTGCTAACATTCTATCCTGTCATACAGAATTCCAAGAGGAATACACCAACTACATTACGTTGCTAATCTTAGCTTTTGCTTCTTAAAGCTTTTATGTCAAATTTATTACCTTACTGTTGGTTTAGTACAGATGACAATATTTACAATTAATAAGAAGCAAGAATCTCAGAGTATCTACACACTGCTTAAAGCATTTGGAGGAGAGAATGTGAATGAGGATAAGAGAGGCAAGAAATGCCATGCTGCTTTACAATGGAATGTATTGTCACCTCAGGGATTATTGCTAAGTAGAGGGATTACAATAATATTTATTCATGTTTCTTTTTTATATTAAGGAAAAGAAAAATGATTATGAGGAAAAGCCTTCATTTATAAAAATTTTACTCAGCTTATGAAAATCATCTCACTTTTTAACAATCATTCATACATGAATATATTTTCTTCAGCTCATTTAAAAAGTTTAATCAAATTAATCTTTTTATCTTTTACTATTTTATTGAATCAAATGCAGGAAAAACCAATCATAACATATCTTTCTATTTTTTCCAATGGTGCGTTTAATTTGCAATTCCCTGATATTTAGTAATGACCATTTTTTAAAGAATAATTTATCTAATTTAATTTTATTTATTATTATTTTTCTTTTAAATTTGCTACAGGGCATCTACACCCAACAGAAAGAGAGAGAGAGAGAGAGAGAGAGAGAGAGAGAGAGAGCAAGCCAGCCACCAGGTCCAGGACTCAAACCATGGCTGGTCATGTGGGAGTCCAGTAGTCTGCTGGTTTTCCAATAATGACCTTTTTTTGATCTAACATTTTTCTTCTATTTTATATAAATTTCAGCCTTTTAATTTTTCTCCAGAAGATTGTGCACTTCATCAATGTATTAGTTTGCTAAGGATGCTGTAATAAACATCACAAACTTAAACTCAGAAACATTTTGTCTCACAGTTCTTGAGATTAGAAGTCTGAAATCAAGATGTAGCAGGTTAGATCCTACTTAGGACTGTGGGGAAAGGGTTTGTTCCAGTTTTCTCTCCTGGGCTTGTAGACAGCCATCTTCTTCCTGTTCTTCACATTATCTTCCTTCTATGTCTGTTGCCTTCTCACATGGCATTCTAACGTATACCCAGACATAATGGATTAAAGACCAATCCCACTTCGTATTACCTCAGTTTAACCAACTGCATCTGCAAGGACTCTATTTCCAAAGAATATCTCATCCTGAGGTACTGGGGGTAGGATTTCAACAATGAATATATTTCAACAATTATAACCATCAGTAAAAGAAAAATGCACAATAATTTCTAAATGTCAGTAAATATTCCCTTTCAGGACCAGCAATTGGTGTAATAGCTATGATGCTGGACTCCCATGTGGTCGCCTGAGGTTCGAGTCCTGGACCTGGTGGCTTAAACTCATGCCGGGCACATGTGCATGCGTGCCTAAGATCCTGAGAGGAGAATGGAGGAGAAGGGATTGTGGCGGCATGACCATCCCCCCCGAGGGGTGATTTCTTGCTTTTTGTCTCTCTGTCTCTTTGTCTTTCTCTGTCTTTCTGGTGAGTGCACATGCCCTATAGTAAAAACCTCTCAAAAAAAAAAAAAAATCATTTCAACATTCAAATTTTATCTTAAGCATCAAACTACTTTTTTCCCCTTTTCCTTCCTTCTTCCCTCTTTTCATTTCTCCTTCCCTTCTCTTCCCTTTCCTCCGTCCCTTCCTTGTCTGTCTGCTACCAGTTAACTGTTTTAACAACTTGTATTGACTAGTCATTCTTTCTCCCTTCATTTGAATTGTGTTTCCTTTTCATTTTACACACAATAGATCAAGTGCACATACTTGAGAGTGTGAGAGAGATTCAGATAAGCACCCTCCACAGGGACTGATCATGCCACAAACCCCTTCCTTCAGTCCTTCAGTCCTTGGGATCTCACTCACCCATGCACATGCGTGGCATGCTTCAGGCTGACCAGGCTGGGGATTCAAACTCTGGCTGCTATGTGGGATCTAGCTCCTCTTGAGAAGCCCATTATCACTGCATGATGGAGCCAGGACTCTCTCTTAATTTTAAATGCTATCTCTATCATGTACATATACATTGGGTTGTTTCTTATTAATGGGCTCTTGCCAAGTGCCATATTAACTGTGTATTCTCCTAAGATACTTCCTATTTTATCTAGTTTTACCATTTCACGGTGAAGCACACCACTTTTCACACTCTTTGTCTTTAATGTTGCTGGTATTTTCATTGTTGTTATAAATGTTTAAAAAAAGTTGTTAAAATTTTTTTTTGGAGTTAGCATAAAGAGATAGGAAGTAGAAAGAATGAGAGGTACAATTTCTATCTGTCCTCATGCAGGAGTATAGGGGTTGACTGTCTGAGTTATATTTCTCCCATTTTCTGGGGGACCCTGATGCCAAGATCAAGCAGTCATGTAAGTGAAAAGTCTTACTCTATTTTTCCTGGAGCTAAAATTAATCTACTTAAGAGCGTAGAACATACCCAGTTCAGGAATACATTTTTGAAGTTCAACACAATTAGTAACATGCTTAGCAATTATTCACTAGGTATTTGGGATATGAACTTTGGTTTCTCCAGTCCAAACTGTGGCTCTTGGCTTCTCTTTTTATGAATTTTTACGGATATTTTAATTGAAAGTTGGAAGAGGCTGACTCAGGTCTAGCTAGGCTGCCATCTTTATAATATGAAAATTCCATTACTTGTTTTTCAATGAACCATTAAGGTTTGCCTAAAGTCACTTACTAATCTGTACTTTAAATTTTATTAGAATAGTGTATATCATACAGATAATACATATTTAAACTTGTAAATCTTTACCGAGTAAACCAGGAGTTGCTACTTTTTGTTTGTTTTTTTAAGATACAGCAGCTAAAATACTTTAAGTTGCAAATATGCAGAATGTTTTGTATATTTTTGTTCTCTAAACAAAACTTGGGGTCATTAAGGTCTCCTCCTTAATGTCGTTTGCCAGGACTACAGATCCCCAGAGCAGGAATCCTCTCATTCTAAGGGATCAGTGCGTGCGAGTGGGGACAAGATGAGCAGCATTTTGGTTGCAATGGTGTGCTGAGGAAATGCACAACAAAGTTAATATTAGAATGCATGGCCCTGATTCCCATTTCATGGACTTAATTACTAAATAAAGTGATTAGAAAGCAAGGAAAAAAATTCTACACATATTAATAGTTGTGGTCTTTGAAAGGTTTCATCAATTATAGTTGGAATGCCTCTAGTTTAGAAGTTTCCAATATTACTCTGTATAGCAAATTCAGAGTGATATAGTGGGTAGTAGGAATCGAATGAGAAAGGAGGATGCACAGTAACAGCTCAGATTGTTTTTTTTTCCCTACTTCTTTGGTTTTAGAGCTATCAAATATGCTTATTTCAAGAGATTTGTGATGCTGCCATGCTTCAAAGTTCTTGATTCCTTTCATGCATTTTTGCATAAAATGTCATGGATGTTAGAAAGGATTTTGTATAATTCATCCTATTGATAATAACTTTTGCCTTTGTCTTTCAGTGTTTTTGATGTTTGAAATAGTTTTTCATGTCCAAATTAATTTAAGATTACTAAAGCATGTGAAGAGAAAAAAAAAAAAACTTTAATGTTCTGAAAATATTTTTTTCTCATTCTAGTGAAGACTATTTAGCTATTTTAACTTGTCCTCTTATTCAAGGCCTTTTAGTGTTTCAAAAACATTCTAATTCAAAAATATAGAGAAATAGTTGTAATTGCGACTATGTATGTGAGTGTAACTTTGATTTAGATAGTCAAAGCTATATCCAACACTCTCAAAATACATGTATGGCTATGGAAGATTAAAGTCAGATATATTTACAGTGACAAACATGTGATAACTGAGATTATTGTGACAAATTGACCTTGGTTATTTTACTCTATGCTGGTGGAAATGCTGACATCTGTGATAGGCATGCCCTCTTGAAAATGGGCAAACTTTTCCATTTTGTTTTCCCTGGTTGAGCCTGACCAGGATTAGTCAGATAAACAGGCAGAAATAGGTAGCATAGATTTTACAGATCACAGTTTGGTTACTATCACTAAAACTGCAAGCAGTTTCATCTATTTTTTGGTCACATAAACAATTTTTTTTCCTTTATATGGAACTTTTATTTTTGAATCTAGGATCTTTTGTAATTAAACCTATGACCAAATTGGGAACCAGAATAGCTTTAGTATAGTGAATTACATTGAAACTATTTTAATTTTTCCTTTAATAAGACATTTTATACCAGAAAAATTACAATGTCTGATTTAAGCTTTATGTTTATGGTGATTTCATTGTACAGTGGCAAATACTGAGTGAAAAACTTGTTAAATATAAAAATGTGGAACAACAATAGAATAATAAACATAAAATACTTTTCAGGGTTTTTTTTTTTTTGGTTCATTCATTTATTTCTTCCATAAGAGAGAGAGACAGTCACCCCCAATAGGGCCTTTATGCCACAATTTACCCCCAGTCTCAGCTGATCCAGACCACAGTTACGCACACATGTGTCTGGCATGCTCAGGTTGATTCCAGGATGCACACCCAGGAACGCTCCCATGTGAGTTCAACTGTATTACTGGCATGCTGCTAGCAGCCCTGGTTTATTTCTGATGCCTGTTTTGTTTTGTTTTTAAAGTTATTTGTTTATTTATTCCATGAACGAGAAAGACAAAGACAGATATAGCACCTCAACAAGATCTTGAAGCTGCAATCCACCCCCAACTTCTGCCAGCCTGGATCATGGGCACATGCATTCCTGGCACACTCAGGCAGGTCTCTGGATGTGAACCAGCAGCTTTCTTAAGTAGGTCTGCCTTGCAGTGCATCACGTTTTACAGCTATGTCGCTGTCTGGCTTTCTAATGCCTGTTAACACTAACCCCTAGGGGCTTTCTTGGCAACTCAGATTTACTCTAAAATCTCCCTTTTCATTTTACTTAATTCAGTCCCCCCAAAACTTCAAACTACTTAAGAGACTGTGTGCCTTATTCGTCTTTTAATCCATGGTGTTTTTAGCTCAGTGTCTGGTACATAACAAGGGTTCAATAAAAATTTACTGAATTATAAACCTTCCTCTACCTCCACATTGCCAAATTAATGTTATCATACTGCCATTCACTCTTGCTTTGAAACATTGCAGAATGTTTGCTTCCTGAATTCAATCAATTCTCAAATTGTATAGATCTCAAACATAAAACAGCTCTCAAATATGACCTCTGCTCCAATTCCACTGCTAGTTCCCTAGCTGAAGATGTTATTTTTTTCTTTATTCTACTAAAGCATTAGCTTTCTGTTTTTTCAATTTTTAATTTCTTTTTCCATCTCTTCTAAACAAATTTGCAGATAAAATAGTCCAGAAGCACAGAAATTACCATGTCTCTTTTTAGGTGGATATTTTTGAAACCTCTTAATAAAGTTCAACCTTCTTTGCATTCAAGGATGGCTACAATGTAGTCTCAATCTCCTTTTTAGTATGGGATCTAGAAATTGTCTATTGTTCTTCCAATCTCTGCTTTTGTATATGTCTCATGGTTTGGAGAAGAAGAGAATGACCTTTCCTAAGCTTAAGGTTGGACTTGACAATTCTCTAGTCCAACTCAGATTAATACCATCCCATCTGGTAAGAAATCCTGGCACATTAGTTCTCATCTTCTGAAATAAATATATGAGAAGTCATTCACCAAAAAAAAAAAAAAAAAAAAAAAGAGGACTAAGTTTTAGTAAGACTAAACAGGTGCAGTGAAACGTAATCACCTTTTCCACTGGTCTCTGCAATTCACTGGGAAAACTATTACAGCTCCATTATCAGTTGAAGTCTCTTTATCCAAGGTGCTCATATCAGATTTAACTGACTCATAAACTTCTTGAACTAGATTTGAATCTTCTTGCCTTATCAAATCCTCTATCACCTTGTGCAGATCTTTAAAAATGTCCAATACTTCTGCTGCAGCAACCCAGCACTTCATGGCATCCCACACTGATGGTGGCTATTAATTCACTGTGTAAGATAGTTCTATAGTTTTTCAAATATATCATGTTGTGCTTGAGAAACATGGTGACTCTTTATGGAAACAACAGCATTACAGTATTTTTTTAATGCTTTTCATACATAGCAAAATAACATGGACAGTAGATATATATGCCAAGCATATATCTTTTATACATTTGTTGCTTTCCATTTTTTTATCACTTTCAATTTTCTCCTAATTTCACAGGCTTTCTTAGGTTTTATACTCTCATACACTTTCTTCTTAGACTTTTTTCCAACCTCTCGAAAAACATGTTCACTAAAAAGTGTGGGGAAGATGATATGATATGCATAATATGAAAAGTGACCCTAGCTAGAAGACAGGTTAGTCATAGCTGCTGAATTTTAGATGAAAATCCACAATAACAGCTTGAAAATTCTGAATAAAATGTATGAGTTATAATACATATAAGAGAAGAGATATGTTTGTAGTTAACTCACTCTCTGAACCATCACTACCAAAGTGTTTCCAGGTCATGTGTCATGTGCTATGTTTCTTTTTTTTTCCCCCCATTCAAAGGAAGCCTATTTATCTTAATTCTCCTGGCTTCTTCATCCATTCATTCAATAAATGTTATCAAGCTCCTATTACAGGAAGGGCACAATTACAGACACTTAGAATTGTGGGGAAAAAAATTTTTAAAAAAAGGCTGAAACACTTTCCCTTATGGTGCTTATAGTCTAGAAAGAGAAACAGACAAGCTCTATTCATGACATCATGCTATAGTCTGAAATTGGTCATAGAGTGTCTATATCATAGAATTCAATAAATGCTACAAAATCAGGGGTGATTCATCAAAAAAATTGTGATGTGTTTTCCTATGTTTTTTTTTCTATGCAAAATAGTGTTATGACTTTTCTGACAACCTAATATATATGTACACATATATATTTTAGATATGTGGTATAGTATGCTAGTGATGCATATGAAAGAGAAAAAAAGAGAAAGTAGATGTGATGTAGTAAGTTTAAATTTTTAATGAGGTAGTTAGGGAAGGCTTTGCTGAGTAGTATAAAAGTTGAAGGAAGTGAAGACCCAAGACAGATAACATTCTGGGCAGAAAGACTCATAAGTAAAAGGGTTTTGAGACAATAGCATAACTGTTGTGTTGAAGAAAAGGTAAGAAAGACATTATGGTGATCAGCAGTTGGCATAATGACATGTCACTAGAGTCCCATGTAGTTGACCACAGTTTGAGTCCTCGACCCAGTTGCTTAAACTCAAGCTGGTTGCATGTGCGTGCAAGCCCAAGATCCTGAGAAGAGAATGGAGGAGAAGGGATTACAGCATGATTTTGAGATATGAAGTAATATGTTTTATCTACTGTGTGACAAACAGATTGACATGAAAAAAAAAAAAAAAAAACAAACAAACAAACAGAAGGAAAGCAACTAGTAAAAATGCACTGGGTTAGCTCTGTGGTCTGGCAATCAGGTAACTGGCTCCCATAGGGTCAACCATGCAGTTGGAGTTCTGAACCCGGAGTGAGGCACAAGTGTGTGCATACCCAAAATACTGAGAGAGAGAGAGATGGAGAACTTGTAGCCTGACCATATCCCATGGTGAGGGTGAGGGGGAGTGTGTTTTTTCCTTTCTCTGACTCTTATCTGGTGAACACAAGCACTTTATAGTTAAAAATAACAATAACAATAAGAAAAATAAATAAAAAGGCAATCACAAAGATTCAGATTAGCTATCATTGTGGTTTAGACCAATCTGGCAGAAATGCAGAAATAAGAATGGACCAGTTTAAAAATATATTTTGTAGGCATAATTGACTGAAATTTTTAATGAATTGTTTGTAAGATAGAAAAAGAAGAAGGATCAAAAGCATTGACGGGATGGGGAGGTGTGGTGTTATTGGTGGAAGATATTCTGATCAACTGGACTGGGGAGAAATGTTCACATATTGAAATGCTCACTTTGTAAGCTAAATAATATAATTGAATGTATATAAAAAATTAAAATAAAAAAGTGGGAAAAAAAGATGATTTCAATAGTTTTGGGCTGAACAACTGGAAAAATGGGATGGGGAAGTTTAAGAGCAGCACATGTTCCATGGAAGGTGGAGTATCAAGAATACTGGAAGCTCAGTTGGGGGGATAGTAAGTCTAATATGTGAAAGTCTGATTGGAATAAGTTTAAGAGGATTAGAGTGGAAAATGTAGCAGCAAGAACAGCTAATTAGGGACCAGCAGATGGTTACGTTGTTGGACTTTCACATAGTCTACCATGGTTCGAGTCATGGACCCAGCAGCTTAAAACTCACACTGGAGATGTGTGCTTGTGTACACGCCCCACAACCCAAGAGGAGAATGGAGAAGAGGGTATTGCAGTGTGTCCATCCCCCCGTGGGGTGACTTCTCACTAGAAAGTGAGAAATCTGTCTCTCTGTCTCTCCAGTGAGCATGTAAAACTCTCTCTAAAAAAAAAAAGAAAAAGAAAAAAGAACAACTAATTCATCTGAGAATTTTGCTGAAAAGTAAACAGAAAAGTACAGAGGTAACTGTAAGAGAGAAGTGAGTGAAAGGGAAAGTACTTTTTTAAGACAAGAGAAATAAAGGCATACTTGAAAGTTGATGTAAAATATGTAAAAAAGAAAACACGTATTATTAGAAAACCAAAGAAAATTACTTAAGAGATATTTTTGGGTAGATGAGAAGGGATGGATCATTTTATAAAAATACAGGAATACATTATAGCTAAGAGCCAAGAGAGTTAATTAATATTGACAGAAGGAAGACAAAGTATTTGGGCATTGATAATCATGGTGATCAATATGGTGGTGGGAATATAAGGGAATTATCTTCTGATTGCTTTTGGTTTCTACTAAACATTCAAAGTATGGTTATGAGCTGAGAATAGAGTGAAGGCTAATATTCAAAGAAAGAGTTGAAAGTATAAACTAGTCATCTAGAAGTGTGGAAGCCCACGTGGTTCAGGGATTGTAATATGTTTATGGGTAACAATGAGGAGTCCCTTGATTTAATACTCAGAAATTTGAAATGAGGTTGTCAGTGATATTTCATTAATTTTTTTTTAGAATTATTTTTTAATTGAACTTTATTTATTTATTTATTTATCAATTTTTAATTTGACCAGAGAGGGACAGAGTGAGAGAGACAGAGAAAGTGAGAAAGCAAGTCACTGGGTCCAGGACTTGAACCACATTTGCCGATGTGGGAGTCCAGCGCCTTCAACTACCACACCACCTGCTGGACCCAGTGAGATTCTATTTTTCACCAGCCCTGTCCAGCTTTGTGGGTGCAGGCAGAAAGTGGTAACACTAAGAGAAAATTTCTTTGTGTGAATTTTGAAGAATCTGGCACTTTATTCTTAGAGCAACAATCATGTCCAGAAGGGCTTTTTAAAGGGTGGTCTGGTACAATGGAAGATGAATATAAGTCTTCCTAAAATAAAAGCCAGTAGAAATGATCTGAATATGAGGGAAAATGATTATGTTCATTAAAGCTTTTTAAAACAGCTATTTTATCCCTGAGCTGTTCTAAGCAATTTCTTTCTCCTGCTTTTGGATTTGCACAGATGTATTTTTTTTCCCTTTTGTCTGGCTTTATTTCAGTTCATTACTTTTTGTTTACATTTCATAAAACCAGAGGGTGATTTGATACAGTGTAATGTTTTACATCAGTGTTATGATTCAGTGACAGTATTTTGTTCTTACAGTTCCATGTTACATCCCATTGAGATGGGCTTAGCTCAGAATAATGTCTGTACAACCAAAGGATTGTGACTTCAGGTATCATTCACTATTGCTCAGTAAAAATACTCCTTATTTCATTTAAAGAAACAATATGCAGGGAACCAGCAGTTAGCATAATGGCTATGTCGCTGGACTCCCACGTAGTCGACTGCGGTTCGCGTCCCGGACCCGGTGGCTTAAAACTCATGCCGGGCGCGTGTGCGTGCGTGCCCAAGATCCCGAGAGGAGAATGGAGGAGAAGTGACTGTGGCGTGACCATCCCCCCTGGGGGGTGATTTCTCGCTTTCTGTCTCTATGTCTCTCTCTGTCTGGCGAGCGCACGCACACTATAGCGAAAAACCTCTCAAAAAAAAAAAAAAAGAAACAATATGCATTCAAATACAAAATAAGCATTGGTTTTAATCACAGGTAGTTTAGAATATACCAACTTTAGCTTTCAGAGCCTTATTTTATTGTATTATTAAAATTCAGATGTACCATTTGAAATGAGTCTAATTAACAAGGGCATTTAATGGGCAATATTTTCATATAGATCTCAAGAGCTATTATTTAAAACAAACCAGTGATATGAATTTTTTTTCTTTATGTCATATGAGTGCACCAAAGTCAGTGTGCTCCCAGAAACCAGTTTGCAATGGTTTTATTTTTAATTAGAACAATTTTCTATTTAGCAGATGATGGACTATATCAATAGTTTATATCATTAAACAGAAAGAATTCTTCATTACTCTTTGCTACAGTCTGAATATTTGTGCTCCCCCCAGCCCCCACAAAATTGATATGTTGTAACCTAACCCTCAAGGTGATGTTAGAATAGGGTGCCTTAAGGATGTCATTAGATAATGATGGCTTCATTCTCTTGAATAAGATTAGTGCTCTTAGAAATGAGGCCAGAGAATTTATCCCTTCCACCATATTATAATGCAGCAAGAAGGTGCCATCTAAGAAGCAAGGTGAGGCTCACCAGATACTTTCCATGTCACCAGACAACGAATCTGCTGGCACCCTGATCTTGAACTTCTCAGCCTCCAGAACCATGACAAATAAATTTCTGTTGTTTATAATAATTACTTAGTATAAAATGTTTTGTGAGAGTAGCCTGAATGGCCTAAAACACCCCTGGGATATGAATAATCAATAAATTTTTCAGAGATTGAAAATGTCTTGCTTTACTTATTCTATATATTGATGCATCATATATTTAGCACCTACTGTGATAAAATAGCTGTGGTGCAAGACATAAAAATTACACTGCTCTCAAAATACATTAAAATTTGGTGGGAGAGAAATGCACTCACAGAAACAATCAAAGTGAGTTAACCAAGAGACAAAAGAGAATAGATGCTGATTGTGGAAGAGGTTCAGAATTGGAATGCTGGTGTTAAATAGGGGAGGTTGTTTAGAATTCTGTCACATAAGCACAATTCTGTTACAACTTATTTCAAGCTGCCTGGCTATCTTCCATATATCTAGTCTCAGTGTTTTTTGTTTAGTATCAATCATTTATTAAACTATTTTGGACTCCATATAACTTAATTTTCAATGAACCCTAAACAAAAGAAACAACCCTAAGAGAAAAACTGGAATAAAGCCTAAGGTGACTCACTTGAATCCACATGTCTTTTGGTTCACAAATATAATTGAAATATTCTGAATAAGAGTATCTCTGAAAATCAGAACCTTTTAAAAGTAATATTTATAGAAATATTACTCTCTGTACCGATCTATTGCTCTTGGCCTTTCCCTATTTCAGTCTACTACCTGATGAAAATGTAATTATTCTTAAATACAAATCCCAGTCCCAACTCAAAATTCTACAACAGCCTCCTTGAAAAGTTCTAAACTTATTAGGGTGATATCAAAAGACTCTTATAATAAGTGTTTTTTAGCTTCAAGATTCATTTCTCAAGCATTTCTCAAGTAATTCATGCTTCTTTCATCTCTGCCCTTTGCATATGGTACCACCATTCCATTATCCCACAATAGAATAGCCTTGCCTAATCTTACCCCACACATCACTACTGCCATTACTATTACTACTATTACTACACACGTACACACATCAGAATAACTCATTTCATTAATGATTTAACATCTCTAAGAAACCTTTCCTGACTTCCCATTTTGGGTTCGACTCCATACTCCAAATGCTCTTCCATTGTTCCCTGTTCATCCATCTTTCCACTATATTGGAAAGGACATTTTGTGTAACCCCTTTTCCTTACTAAATTTCAATTTCTGTGTTCTTAGAGTTTATCACAGTACCTGAAACAGAATAAATGATTAATGCTGGTTAAAGAATGACTATCCTAAAATATTTGAGACACTAAATAATGAATCAGTGTCAAATATTCCTTTAAGAAGACTTTTAGTTAAGATTGAGTACATGATAGGACACAAAGCAAGCCTCTATAGATTCAAAAGCATAGAAGCTATATCCAGGGGACCAGCAGTTAGCGTAATGGCTATGTCACTGGACTCCCATGTAGTCGACCACGGTTCGCGTCCTGGACCTGGTGGCTTAAAACTCACGCCGGGCGCGTGTGCGTGTGTGCCCAAGATCCTGAGAGGAGAATGGAGGAGAAGGGATTGCGGCGTGACCATCCCCCTGGGGGGTGATTTCTTGCTTTCTGTCTCTATGTCTCTCTCTCTCTGTCTGGCGAGCGCATGCGCCCTATAGTGAAAAAACCTCTCCAAAAAAAGAAACTATATCCAGCATCTTCTCCAATCATGATGGAATTAAACTTGATATTAATTTTCAAAAAAAAGCCTCAGGAATACACAAATACATGAAAACTAAATAACCTACTCCTGAATGACTTCACAACTACTGAAGAAATAAAGACTGAAATTAAAAGATTCATGAAAGGCAATGACAATGAGTACATGAGTTTTCATAATCTCTGGGACACTGCAAAAGCAGTCATAACAGGGAAGTTCATAGCAATTAGTGCAGATAAGAAGAGGATGGAAAGAGGGCAAATGGACCACCCAACATCATGCCTCAGAGAATTGAAAAAACAAAAGCAAAAAAATCCAAAAAAACTTCCAAAGAAAAGAAATAATAAAGATTTGAGCAGAAATAAATGAAATATAAAATAAATGGACTATACAGAAAATAAGTGAAAGTAAAAGCTGGTTCATTGAAAAGATAAACAAAATCAATACATCACTAGTTAGACTAATTAAGAAGAGAGAAAGGAATCAGGTAAATCAAGTTTGCAATGAAGCAGGCAATATAACAACAGACATAATAGAAATACAAAACATCATTAGAGGATACTATTAACAACAATATGCCAAGAAACAAGAAAATCTGGATGAGATGGACAAACTCCTGGACACATATAATCTACCAAGATTGAATTAGTAGGATGTAGAAAGTTTGAATAGGCTCATAACAAGGCAAGGAGATTGAATAAGTAATAAATAACCTCCCAGCAATGAAAAAAACTGATCCTGATGACTTCACCTCTGAATTCTACAAAACTTTTAAAGAAGAGTTAACCCCATTCTACTAGAGTTAATCCTAAAGATCTAAAGGGGTAGAACTCTCCCAAATTCATTCTATGAAGTCTCCATCACCCTTATCCTTCAAGCAGACAAGGACAGGACAAGGAAAGAAAACTATAGACCAATATCTCTGATGAATATAGACGCAAAAATTCTCAACAACATACTAGCAAATTGTATCCAACAACATATAAAAAAGATTATACATCACAACCAGACAGGCTTTATTCCATGGATGCAAGGTTAGTTCAACATATATAAAACCATAAATGTAATACACCATATTAACAGAAAGAAAGATAAAAACCATATGATCATATCAATTGATGCAGAAAAAGCATTTGATAAGAAACAACATCCCTTCATGATCAAGACTCTCAGTAAAACAGGCATAGAAAGGTAATTTCTCAACACAATAAAAGCTATCTATGAAAAACCCATAGCTAACATCATCCTGAATGGGAGAAAAGCTAAAAGCTTTTCCACTAAAAACTGGTACAAGACAAGGATGCTCACTTTCTCCAGTCCTTTTCAGTATAGTACTGGAAGTCCTCACCAATGCAGTCAGAAAATAGAATAAAATAAAAGGCATTCAAATTGGAAAAAAAGAGGTGAAATTATGTCTATTTGCGGAAGACATGATAGTATAATAGAAGACCCAATGGTGTCCATGAAAAAATTCCTGGAAATAGTAAATAAATACAAGAAATTTGCAGGATACAAAATCATAATACAGAAATCTATAGCATTTCTATATACGAATATCAGGCAGACTGTGGTAGAACTGAAGAAAGTAATTCCACTTACTATAGCCACAAAAAACATAAGATACATAGCAATAGATATAATGAAAGAAGTCAAAGACCTCCACAAGGAAAACTATGAGAAACTAAAAATGAAATTGAAAATGACACAAAAAAGTGGAAGGACATCCTATGTTCCTGGGTTGGAAGGATTAATATAATCAAAATGGCAATTCTACCCAAATTAATCTACATATTTAATGCAATCCCAATCAAAGTACCAGAGACATTCTTCACATATCTAGAAAAGACCATCATACACCTTTTTTTTTTTGGCTCTCTGAGTAGCACCATGGCGGTTGGCAAGAATGAGCACATTACAAAAGGTGGCAGAAAGGGAGCCAAGAAGAAAGTGGTTGATCCATTTTCTAAAAAAGATTGGTACGACATGAAAGCACCTGCTATGTTCCACATAAGAAATATTGGGAAGACAATAGTTACAAGGACTCAAGGAACCAAATTTGCATCTGACGGCCTTAAGGGCCATGTGTTTGAAGTGAACCTTGCAGATCTGCAGAATGACGAAGTCGCATTTAGGAAATTCAAGCTAATTTCTGAGGACGTTCAGGGCAAAAACTGTCTGATTAACTTCCATGGCATGGATCTCACCCGTGACAAAATGCATTCCATGGTAAAAAAAATAGCAGACCATGATTGAAGCTCATGTCAATGTCAAGACTACTGATGGTTATTCACTTCATCAGTTCTGTGTTGGGTTTACTAAAACATGCAACAATCAGATACAGAAGACCTCTTATGCCCAGCATTAGCAGGTCCGCCAAATCTGGAAGAAGTTGATGGAAATCATGCCCTGGGAGGTGCAGACAAATGACTTGAAAGAAGTGATCAATAAACTGATTCCAGACAGCATTAGAAAAGACATAGAAATGGCTTGCCAATTCATCTACCCTCTCCATGATGTCTTCATCAGAAAAGTAAAAATGCTGAAAAAGCCCAAGTTTGAATTGGGAAAACTCATGGAGCTTCATGGTGAAGGTAGTAGCTCTGGAAAAGCTACTGGGGATGAGACGGGCGCCAAAGTTGAACGAGCTGATGGATATGAATCACCAGTCCAAGAATCTGTTTAAAGTTCGGACTTGTAATTGTGAAAAATAAAAAGTCCTATTTGTAACAGTTAAAAAAAAAAAAAACAATCATACAATTTGTCTGGAATCATAAAAGACTTCATATTGCCAAAGAAATCCTGCACAAGAAGAGTGGAGTGGGCGGCATCTCACTCCTGGACCAAATAGATACTATAAAGCTATGATAATCAAAACAGCATGGTATTGGCACAAAAACAGATAGACCAATGAAACAGAATAGAGACCCCAGAAATAAACTCCCAAACACACAGCCAGCTACTTTTTGACAAAGGGTACTAGTCAATTCAGAGGGAAAAGGAAAACCTCTTTAGCAAATGGTGCTGGAAAAACTGGGTATCTACCTGCAGAAAGATGAATCTGAACCCCTATCTCTCACCATTGACAAAAATCAACACAAAGTGAATCAAAGATCTAAACCTAAGACCTCAAACTATAAAACTATTGCTGGAAAACACTAGGGAAACTCTGGAAGACACTGGGGTAGGCAAAGACTTTTTAAATCAAACCCCCAAAGCATAGTCAATAATCCCAAAAGTAGATAAGCAGGGTTACATCAGATTAAGAAGTTTCTGCATGGCAAAAGACACAGTAATTAGTGTGAATCAACAGCCTCAGAATGGGAAAACATTTTTGTAAACTATGTGTCAGATAAGGGACTGATAACCAGAATACACGGGGAACTCAAGCAGCTTTTCCAAAAAAAAGATGATCATCCCAATTAAGAGATGGGAGAATGAGTTCAAAAAACAACTCTCTGACGAAGACATACAAATAGCCAAAAGGCATATGAAAAAATGCTCAACATTTCTCATGATAACAGAGATGCAGATCAAAACCACAATGAGACATTGCCTAATCCCAGTCAGAATGACTAAGATTAAAAAAAAACATGATAAGTGCTGCAGGAGTGTGGTGAAAGGGGAACTCTCCTACACTGCTGGTGGGAATATAAATTGGTCCAGACACTGTGGAAAAAAATATGGAAATTCCTCAAAAATCCACAAATAGAGCCACCATATGATCCAGCAATCCTACTCCTTGGCTTCTACCCAGAGGACAGAAGAATCCTTAGTTGGAAAAGTGCTTGCACATCAATGTTTATTGCAGCATTATTCACAATTGCTAAGACACAGAACCAACCCAAATGCTCATGAACAGAGGAATGGATTGAAAAAGTGTGGCACATAGATCTATGGAATACTACTCAGCCATAAAAAAAAAAAAAAAAAAAACAAAAAAAAAAAAAAAAAAAAAAAAAAAAAAAACAAGACGACCTTGGCTTTTGACAAAAGTGGATGAACATGAAAGATTTACTGCTTAGTGAAGCAAGCTGAGCTATGAAAGAGAGAGATTGTATGTCTCCACTTAATATATACCAAGTGTCCACACTCTATGGCCAAAACTGAATGACTAGAGGATACAGAAACATAAAAAATGGTTATAAATACCAGATACAGGGAACAGCAGTTAGCATAATGGTTATGTCGCTGGACTCCCATGTAGTCGACCGCGGTTCGCGTCCCGGACCCGGTGGCTTAAAACTCATGCCGGGCTCGTGTGCATGCGTGCCCAAGATTCTGAGAGGAGAACGGAGGAGAAGGGATTGCGGTGTGGCCATCCCCCCTGGGGGTGATCTCTCACTTTCTGTCTCTCTGTCTCTGTCTGGCGAGTGCACATGCCCTATAGCAAAAACCTCTCCAAAAATAAATAAATAAATAAATATCAGAAACAGTGTGAGAAAAGGGTGGGTGAAGGAGGAGAGTCTGAGGAAAGACAGAGGGAAATAGAAAGGGAAGGCATTTATGGGACAAAGAAATGAGTTATTATCTGTTGAAGATAATGTGTATAGTATTCTTAACTGGACTGGTGAGAAATGTATACATGTTGGAATATTCTCCTTGCAAGCTAAGTGACATTTGTGATTGAATGTATAAAAGAAATTGAAATAAAAAATATTCAAAAAGAAGCCTTTTATCCTTTATCCATTAAGAAATAAACATGTACATGAATGTTAGTAACACAAGGTAAAAAAAAGAAAATGTCACAAGAGACCTCTAGTATACCATTAGCAGTGGCCCATGTACTTAGAAAATGACTGCCCCTTTAGGAACATAGAGGATTTTTACAGTAGCAGCCAAGAAGGGGTTGATATGCTTGAGAGTAGAATCACCCCTTTGCCTTCTTCCATTTCTCGATATCTAGAGAATGTCTGAATAGCAGTAGTAAGACTCTTCAGTAGCTATGAGACTCTATCAGTCAAAGTCAAACGTAGGGCTCAGAATTCTGTACATTCCTGGAAACACCCCAATCTTTCCCTCAAATCACCATTCATTCTTGCCAAAACTCTATTCTTTGGGCCATTGAAATTTTCTCTAGTGGAATAATTTCCCATTATCTCTATGGGATAATTATATTGCTTGAACCATCAAAATTATCTCTAATGTTCTGTGCTCATTTTATACCACGCAAGAAACTAGAATTACTATTATCCTCATTCCTCAGGCTCTAATCCCTCTCCCCCATTTCCTGAAAGTCTTCCACTGAACACATTTATATGAATGTTTCCTTCCCTTCTTAATGTAAGGAAAACATGGTGCTTTCTCTAAGTTTAACTGAAAGGATTAGATGAGCACCACATTGTCATTTACCATGAAAGCTTCCTTGTTGCCATAAAGTTAAAAATTAAGCTAAGATTTTGTATTTTATTTTTGAATAGTACTGCACACTTTCTTTGTTTTCAATTTTGCTATAAGGTATATGCAATTACTAGAAAGAGACACAGAGAGAGAGGGAAAGTGAGAAGGGAAGGAGGGGAATGGGCAACTGCAATCCCTTCTCCTCCATTATCTTCTTGGGACTTTGGGAACACACACACACACATTCAGCAAGTTTCTCAAGCCATCAGTGCATATTTCTCAAGCCATCAGTCTGGACTCAAACTGTGCAGTCAGCCATGTAGGATCCAGCTGCTTTAACCTATAAGCTACCTGCTGGCCTAGCAGCACACGCTTTGGCATAACAATATTTGTATTAACCAGGATAGGTTAGAATATTAACATGTAGTAACAAACCACCCTCAGATATCAGTGGCTTAAGATAACAAAGTTTATTTTATTATTATTTTTTTAATCACATTCCATATGCCTGTTGAGAGTCAGAGGAGGGATATGTCTTACGGTATTCTTAAGAATGCAGAATGAAAGAGAATCAATTATACAGAATGTTACCACTTGCTAAGGATGTGGGAAGGGAACATGGTGGATTGTGTGTTGGCACTTAAAATTTTCATCTTGGTAGTGATCCTCAACAATTCTACCCATATTTCATTGGCCACAGCAAGCCCAAGACCACAGCTAACTTTAAGGGGTGGGGGAATGAAATCCTACCATGGCCCAGAATGATGCAAATCAGAAATAACACTGAAAAATACCAACAACTACCATGACCCTTAAATAAGAGTAGGAAAGACCATGGAAACAAGATGAAGGTTAACTGTACTCTATATTTAATCTCTGGGATCCCTTTTGGAAAATATTAGGATGATGTGGGCAGCTGATGGCACAGTGGTAACACAACTTTTGTGATGTTGGATGCACATGGGAGCATGCAGGGTTCACATTCTAGAGTCTCTCTCTATGTGCTTGGCTTATAGGCATGTGATATAGGCTTAGCAGAGGTTGGGGTGAATTACAGCATGTGGACCCTATTGAAGGTGCCTGTCTTTCTTTCTCTGTTTCTCTCATCGAAGAAATTAAAAAGAAAGATTAAAAAATATTACAATGAAAAATTCTACCCAAATCCTTCATAAAACCAAAGCATAAATAAAAAAGACTAGCCATTTGAAAATTATTGTATATTTAGTAACGACATTTGACCATGACCAAAGGCTAATGATCTATTTCCTCGAAAGAAAATGATTTAAACCCACATGTCATTTCTAAAAAATAAATTTTTTTTTTTTTTTTTGGAGAGGTTTTTTTTTGCTATAGGGCGCATGCGCTCGCCAGACAGACAGAGAGAGACAGAGAGATAGAAAGCAGGAAATCACCCCCCAGGGGGGATGGCCACGCCGCAATCCCCTCTCCTCCATTCTCCTCTCGGGATCCTGGGCACGCACGCACACGCGCCCGGCGTGAGTTTAAGCCGCCGGGTCCGGGACTCAAACCGTGGTCGACTACGTGGGAGTCCAGCGACATAGCCATTACGCTAACTGCTGGTCCCTAAAAAATAAATTTTTGAAGTTTATACTTTTAAAGAATTTTTATTTGGCATTCTTTTCTACCACAGAAGGGATTTTATTATTTTTATGCTTATACCTAGTATGTAATTTATGTATTTTTAAAAATACATAAACATTCAGTTTCCTGTGTTTTAATTTTCATATTTAGATAAAAGTCTTAAACTATATGCTAAGGTATCTATACATAAACAAAGCCCAGCATACCTTTTTGGAATATATATTAAATAATCAGTTATATCTATCATTTTGTTTTTGTTTTGTTTTTACGTTTTTATTTATTTATTTATTTTAATTTACATTCATTCACTATATATCATTACAGCATACAAAATGAGATTTACAATCCAGAATACACTGATATTGGCTCAATCAAGCACATCAACATAGGTGCTATTGTCAACAAATAATTTTCCATTTTTTGTTTCCTGTATATTTTGCTTTTTTTTTCCCCATCCTTGATTCCCTATCTCTCACTCTCTGCCATGTCTCACCCTCCTCCTACACTATCTTTGGTATCCATGGTTGCTTTCTATGCCTTCCCCCCCCCATTTTATTGATTTGTTAATGAACTTAATTAATCAAAATATTTCCAATAACAAGCGCAGCTGATATATACATATCCATGAACACAAGTCTGACTTTAGGCATAAACCTCAGTGAGAATAATGAACATACTATAAACTAGCACCTAGCTGGGGCTGTATAGCTTACTTCAGTCATAAAATATGCGTTTGTTTTTTTAATTTCAAGAAAAAGAGTTTTGGGGGTTTTTTTCTCCTGAAACTATTTTTTTTTAATTAATTAATTTACATCCATCCCCTAAGCATAATCACAGCATAAAAAATGTGGTTTCCCATCCATAATATACTGCATAGTGGCTTAATCATGCATGTTATCATCAATAATTTTCTATTTCATACATATATATCCCTATGTCTGACCCTCTGCCCTTTCCCACCCTCTTCTCACACTATCTCTGGTGTCTACAGTTGTATTCCATTACTTTTCCCACCACATCTTATTGATCACACAATTTCTTAAATAATCTAACTTTCAATAGCAAATTCAGCTGCTAATTTTAAGAAAAGCATTTTGAATTGGTAAGGAAATTTGCTTAAAATTTAAAGCCTGGAAACAGGTTATAATTCTGTTCAAATAGTAGGTACATGAACTTATCGACAGCTCAAGGCAGGACAAAAACTCTTTAAACTGGACAACAAAGCCTAGAAGAAAAGCAGCAATATTTTAGTCAAAAGTCACAAAATGCTATTTCACCAGTTCAGTCTCATGTACTCAATCTATCTTCTGTTGTGTTTGATCTTCTCGATTAAATTCTGGGATATAATATTCAACTCCAGATGTGTCCCTACGATTAAACTGGCCCTTTTCTTAGTTTTTGAATTTTTATTTCTGTGTGTCTGCATTTAATTTTCCTAACATAGCATTCCCTTGAGAACTTCTTGGAGATCTGGTCTGGTGCTGGTAAATTCTTTCAGGTTTTGTTTATCTGAGAATGTTCTTGACTTTTCTTCCCACATGAAGGATGATCTTGTCGGGTACAGTATTCTCAGTTGAAATTGCTTTTCCCTTAACACTTTCAATATATTTTCCCATTCTTTCCTTGCTCGCATTGTTTCTGATGAGAAGTCTACTGTTAGTTTGATGGGATATCCTTTGCAGGTAACTTGCCGTTTCTCTCTTGCCAATCTTAGTATCTTGTCTTTGTTTGTGGTTTTGGTCAGTCTAGCTATAATGTGTCTTGGAGAAGATCTCCTTGGGTTGATTCTATTTGAGGTCCTTTGTATTTCTTGGGACTGGATCTTTGAGTCCCTCTCTAGGTTTGGAAAGTTTACTTACAGGATTTCATGGAATAGATTATGAATGCCCTTATGAGTCTCTTCGCCTTCTGAGATGCAAATTATCCACATGTTTGGACATTTGATGGTATCTAGTATTTCTTGTATATTATTCTCATTTTTGGGGAGCAATTTTCTCAGTCTTCGTGGTGGATTTTTCTAGACCAGCATTTTTTTCTTCTAGGTCTGAGATTCTATTTTCTGTATGATCTAGTCTGCTTTTAATACTTTCAAGGGAGATTTTGACTTCCTGTATTATAGCCTTCATCTCTAACAGTTCCATTTGATTCTTTTGTAAAGCGTGTAATTCCTAATTTAGAACTTACAAGAATTTCCTCACCTCCTGGAACTCATCAGCTCCTTTCTCCTTTCTCTTCTGCAGTTCTCTGTCTCTCTTCTCTTCCATCTCTGTTAGCTTCGCCATAATGAATATCCTAAATTCTTTATCAGACATTCCCATATTTCCATTGAACTGTCTGTGGATGAAGAGGAGTTATCCTTTTCCCTTGGAGGAGAGGTATTTTCTTGCTTTCCCATATTTCTTGTGGCCCTGCAGTGATTTCTAGTCATCTGATGGATGGTGCATTTCTTCCCAAACTTGTATACAAGTTCACTCTGAGTGTCCAGGAGCATGCAGAAAAGGAAATAGAGAAACAGAAACAATAGCAACAAAAACAACCAAGAAACAGAGA
This sequence comes from Tupaia tana, assembly GCA_026018925.1. Lineage (NCBI taxonomy): Eukaryota > Metazoa > Chordata > Mammalia > Scandentia > Tupaiidae > Tupaia > Tupaia tana. The sequence continues at coordinate 53,485,106 of JAKSZU010000003.1, forward strand.
AAAAGAGAAGAAAAAAAAATTATATATTTTTTTAAATCACTAGTTTTCAGGAGCCATGAAAGTGTCTTCTGATGACCTGCTCCCTTGCATCTCCTGGGTTGGGACAGGGAGAGGGGATTATTAACAAGATAAAGGGAAAGGAGGGGCTAAAGGCCAAGAAACTGCTGTACCTTAAAAAATTTTAAGAAGGAACAATTACAAGAAAAGAGAAGACAGAGACAGAGGTAGAGAGAGACAAAGACAGAGATAGAGACAGGAGGCTTGAAAGTCTGCCTACCATGCGAGTTTGTGGGCTAGAGACTGAATTATTAGCGGAAAATCTTCATTTCTCTTATTCCCCTGAAATCACTAGTTCTCAGGAGCCATGAAGGTGTCTTCCGATGGCCTGTTCCCTTGCCTCTCCTATATCATTTTGTTTTTGAAATTAGAAAATTAATTTCTTTCTAATTATAGATGAATGTTAGAAAAAGAATATCATCCATGGTTTTGAATTAAAAACCTCTCAAAAATAGTATCAAAACATAAATAGGCACTAAATTAAACTGCATTTATATCTAAATACAAGTAAATAAAGTAATTATAAAATAATATTCTCTCCAAAAATAAATTGGATAAAATACGTACTTTAAGTTGTTGTTAAAGACTTCTTACACAATCATTACTTATGTAATGTCTATGGTAGAACAGAAATTTACTAGATCACCAAGACTTTCCATCAAAGATGAGAGCATTATCTAACATAGTTAGTATTATTTATCACTATTTTGGGCCTCATGGCCTGTGTTAGTCTGCTCAGACTGCCATAAGAAAATACCACAGTGTGCTTAAATTAAAAGTTATTTTCTTACAGGTCTGGAAGCTGGGAAGCAAAAGACTAAGGTTTTAGTATAAGGTAAGGGCTCTTTCCTGGCTTGACATGGCCACCTTCTTGTATCCTCACATGGCCTTTTCTCCATGTGTGCTTATGGAGACAGAAAGAGACAGAGATAGACAGAGAAACTAGAGATATCTTTTCTTACAAACCTACTAATCTCATCATGAGAACCTCAGTCTCATGACCTAATCTAAACTGAATTACTGCCCAAAGGGCCTATTTCCAAATACCAGTCATTAGTAATTAGGGCATATAAATTTGGGGTGGGGGAAAACAAACATGTTACTATGGTAACACAGTCCAAAAAATATATAAAAGGGAGAAATGGGCTTGTTTAATTATATCTGTTTAGCCACTTTATAAAACATTCATTCATCCTATAAATATGTTTCTCTCATACAAGGAAGTCAACAGAATAAGAAATGCAAATAAGTAAATTATAAGATATATTAAAAGTTGATATGTAACATAGAGGTGAATAAATCAAGGACAGGGAGTCAGGCAAGCCAACAACAGGACCATGTTGAGTAGAGTCTGCAATCCATTGTGTCATTGGCTCATCTCTCCAATTGCCATATTCTTTCCACTCCCAAAACATATTCTATGTATTTTAAATTCATTATGAAGTTTTCATCTTTGAATTGTCTTAATTCACAACAAAGTCTTACTGAAATAAAGAAAAATGGTATCATTAAAAAAAGAGAAAGAGATGGGGCCAGCAGGTGTCGTGCTGGTTAAAGGCTCTGGATTCCCACATGGCCAACCACAGTGCAAATCCCAAACCTGGTGGCTTGCTTTCTCCCTTTCCCTTTGTCCCTTTCTCTGTCTCTCTCTGATAGGATTAAAAATAATAACAAATGGAATTATATAAGTAAAAATCTTTTTAAAAAAAGAGAGAAAGAAAGAGAACAGCATTAATTTCAGAAAGGTCAGCAAAAATTATTTATAGAACATTTATCTAGCAATCTGCTGGTGTAGTTTTAGTTGCTAAATACCAGGTTTGATAAAACCAGGTTTACCTTACAAAAAGAATGTCAGAAACTTTTACGTGGATCAAAAATAATACTATGAAAGAGACTAGAACTTTTGCTTAATTCTAAGTGTGGGACACCTTATCTTTAGTTTTACTTTTTTTAAAAAAAAAATTATTTATTATTTAATTTTATTTATTCATTCATTTATTTTAATTTGACTAGAGCACACAGAGAGAAGAGAGAGAGAGAAAATGAGAAAATAAGAAAGCAAGCCACTAGGTTTGGGACTCCAACCGTGGGTGACCATGTGGGAGTGTCCAGCGCCAACCACCGTGCCACCTGCTGGTCCTCAATTTTACTTGTTTAAAAAAATATATTTCCAGAGGGCATATGCACTTGTCAGAAAAAGAGAGAGAAAGTACCTCCTTAAGGAAGGTATATGGTCATGACACAATCCTTTTTCCACCATTTCTCCTTTCCACCGGGATTTTGGGCATACATGGACTTGTACCAGGTGTGTTTTTCAAGTTGCCAGGGCCAGGATTTGAACCATAGTTTACCATGTGAAATCTGGTACTCTTTTCTTTTTGAAGAGGTTTTTGCTATAGGGCGCATGCCAGAAAGACAGAGAGACAGAAAGACAGGAAGCAAGAAATAACCCTCATTGGGGGGGCGGGGGGGGCGGGGGGGGGGGGGGGGAAGGGGGTGGCCACACCACAATTCCTTCTTCATTCTCCTCTCGGGATCTTGGACACACACGCACACACGCCTGGCGTGAGTTTAAGCCATCAGGTCCAGGACTCAAATCACTGTTGACTACATGGGAGTCCAGCTACGTAGCCATTACGCCAAGTGCTGGTCCCGAAATCTGATACTCTTAACTGGTGAGGCACAGGGCAAGGCCAACAACATGTCTTCAAAAATAGAATTTAAGTAGTTTTTATATACTAACTACAGATCCCCCATTTTTTTTTTTTTTTTTTTTTTTGGAGAGATTTTTGCTATAGGGCGCGTGCGCTCGCCAGACAGACAGAGAGAGACATAGAGACAGAAAGCAAGAAATCACCCTCCAGGGGGGATGGTCACGCCACAGTCCCTTCTCCTCCATTCTCCTCTTGGGATCTAGGGCACGGACGCACACGTGCCCGGCGTGAGTTTTAAGCCACCGGGTCCAGGACGCAAACCACGGTCGACTCTGTGGGAGTCCAGCGACATAGCCATTACGCTAACTGCTGCTTCCCAAGATCCCCTATTTTTCTTTTACTTCTAAGGTTAGCTCCTTTTTCACTTCCCTTCTTTTTTTTTTTTTTTTTTTCTTTTTTTGGAGAGGTTTTTGCTATAGGGCGCGTGCGCTCGCCAGACAGACAGAGACAGAAAGTGAGACCCCCCTGGGGGGGGGGTGATTTCTCACTTTCTATCTCTCTGTCTCTCTCTGTCTGTCTGGCGAGCGCACGCGCCCTATAGCAAAAACCTCTCCGAAAAAAAAAAAAATACAATTGCAAATAGTTTTAAGTAAATAGAGTTATGGTGACACCATCCTCCACAAAACAGGTAACCTTCAATTTTGGTCTTTGGAAAAATACAAGCAGAGAACTTTACCAAAATTATTTTTAATAAAAACTGTGTCATGTAAGAAACTCATCTGTGTTTATTTCTCTTTCCAAATCTCTCATTACATACATCCTCTTTTTTTATTCTGTCTCTTTCTCTCTTTTTCAGTTTCCCTACTTAAAAAAATGTTTAGTTTGAGCCTGATGACTTCAGCAGCAACCATTTTTTATAATTTTTTTTTTGTGGTAAAGTTTTCTTGTAAGCTTCAGAAATGACAACTATTAAATTATAGCCCTTTAATTCAATCTGCCCTTTACTCTTTCCTTAAAATGTATCTTCATTGATGACTCACATTCTCCTATTCCTTTCAACCCATTAATCATTACATCATTTCTGTTGTATAATCATGTGTGCTGCCTTCATTTAGTTACTGGAAGAGGCATCGTATAAAGTCAGTGAATTTCTCTTGGAAATGATAACTTGGATTATGTCCATTTTTAATACAATTTCTTGGATATTTTCTCTTGTTACATTATTACGTAAAAGAGAATGCATGAACTATTTTAACACATTACCCAAAGTAACTATAACTTGACTGCTTTTATTTACACAGCATCTCTAGGCTGAGAATACACACAACTTCAAAATGAGATTTTAAACATTATAAATAGAAAATACAACAGCAATAGTAATGAGAACAAATATATGTTATTGAGCTGAATCAATGTTGTGGGATCTTTTCTTCAAACAACATAGGTGTATGTCAAAAACAAAATAAACTTTTTAAAATTGGTGCCCAAGGAAGCTGGATAGTAAATATTAGTGTAAATTGTGGTTTTGGGGGAAAAAAAAGTCTAGTGAGTTCTTAGCTTCAGTTCAGATTAAGATAAAATGTTAATAATACCAATAAATTATTTTGATTTTTTCCAAAGAGATGATGTTCTTGATTGTAAGTCCATTAACTAACATGTCTTTTTGTTCCTATATAATATCCCTATATTTTATTAAAATATCTTTTAATTATTCACTTTATAACCTAATTTTTAGTTAATAAAAAATAAAGTAGAACTATATTACCTTTATTTTAATGTGATATTGTTTTCATTTATTTTAAGAATAAACATCTATACATACAGTGAACTTGGAAGTGAAAATCTGATGGTAAGATGTGATGATCTAAGAAATTATATTGTCTTTATTGATAAATATCTGGACATTGAGCCTGGCATTCTGGATGATGGGTTTAAACTTGAAAAGGGCTATAGGGAAAAAATAGCATAGCTTTAGTTATTGAAAAGTTTCATTGTGATATACTGGTTTGGAACACAGAATTAGGAATTGAAGTTTTCCTTTGCTAATATTATGGTTCTGGGGGCCAGCAGATTGAGTGATGGTTAAAGCACTGGACTCCCACAAGGTCGACTGTGGTTCAAGTCCTAGACCTGGTGACTTGTTTTCTCTCTCTCCCTCTCTGTTCTCTGTATTCATAATGAAGAATAATACCAAATAAAATTAAATTAATAATTCTTTTAAACATTTTTTTAAAAAAACTATGATTCTTCCACTAAAATGTAAGGGGGCTGGTATTTAAGCTGTTCATAATTTAATATCTTTATATTATGGTGTTTAAAATAGTATATATCTTGTAAAACTAAAATGAGAACATAGTATATTGTAGATTTTTTTCACATCAGATAAAAGTGTAGTGCATAAGTGAGTTTAACTACAAGAAAGAGATTGGAAATTTATATTAGATATAGATTAAAAAAAATACCTTATTAACCAAGGGAGAAATGTGGATTTTAATCCAAATTTTTGACTATTCATTGATAATAGGATAATAATAGGAGTGTTGCAGTCATTTTATATTTGAGAAACAATCTTTTATCAATTGATGGCAGTGGGCTAAATGGCAAGGAATTATCTCTCCTTTGCAATGAAAGTGAAAAAAAGGGTAAAATTAGAAAATACACCCTATAGGAAGTGGTTTTGGTTAGAGATGGAATTAAACACACTGGATTATAGTCTAGCTTGTCTACCTCATACTTGTTAGTCTTTGGGTGATTACTGTTTTTCTTTAAATCTCATCTTCCTCACATGTGTAATACAGATATTAATAACACTTCCCCCTAAATCTGTGGTCGGATTAAATGAGAAAATGGGCTCAGCTTAGTGGTACTCTCAACGGTGAACTGATATGCAGTGGTGGAGGCCAGAAGGTTCACCTTGGGTTTGGATCCCTACCCCAGGCTAACTGAGACATGCTTGGTCCTGTGTGTGCAAGCCCAGGACCCTGACAAACTAGAGGACTGAGGAAAGGGGATCACAGCATAATGAGATTCTGTCCAGCGTGTCTGTCTGTCTAGTTTGTCTCTTTTGTGCATGTAAGTGCTCTCTTTCATGAATTAAAAACAAAAGTGAGATAGTGCATTTATGATAGTGCACATACAATGTTCGTGCACTAAAATGTTACTTGTTATTATTATTTAATAGAATCGGTAGTACTGTACCTTCTGAACAAGGAAGATGAGAGAAGGAAGAGCCTAGGAAAACCCATGTTTATGACATCAACAACTATATTGAGAATAATGTAAAACATAGCACCATTTATTTTTGTTAACTCATTATTTCCATATTTCTTAACACTTACTGTATCTGACAATATGAACAATGTTTACTAGCATAATAGGTACTTGGACCTATACTATGACTATATAGTGCGTAGCTGACACAAAATTGAATAGACACTCAACTTACTGCTGAGCAGGAATCCAAGAAGTAGATAAATGCAATGCTTGTTACAACTGCAGTATCTATGGGGTAGATACTTGTTTTCTTCCTATTAGAGTAGCCATGTATGATAGTGAAATTTAGTAGTGAAAGTTGTAAAGAATGTATCTATTTTCTCATTGGCTAAAACTAGGGATTAATATGATACCGTATAAATTTTCCTTATGATTGAAAGTCAAATTGCTACTTTCTTTTATGGGGATTGAATTAATTTGAATTTTAATAGCAAGTAAAGATTTTAAATAAACTATTAGTTTCCGTGTTCTTTCATAAGATTATAAAATAATAATCAAAAGATGCTAGAGCAATGAACTTAAAACAGATACAATAATCCCATCAAAGTCCTTGAGGGGATTTCAGGATGACGAGAAATCCACATTTGTTCTGCAGTCTCACTGATGAAGAAGACTGTTTCATAATAAATGACCTCATAAGAATTTCATAATGATGAACATATGTGTGGCCTTTTAAAACAAGTCATTGAGTGTTTAACATTAGAGAGACAAAAATCACAGGGGAAAGCAAAAATGTAAAGAACGGCCATCCACTAACCATAGAAAGAAAAAAATTGTGAAGAATTTGATGTGAAAAAGCCATAAAGAATAACACTTTTCGGTATTCTTTTAATTATTTCCATAGGACAAATGTGCACATTGGATTTAAAATAAAAATACATAAATGACTTAAAGTCCATAGAAACATTTTGCAAAATTATACTCCACCAGCAATTTTCCCATACTCACAAAAACACTGGATATAATTTTGTATAATTTTTAATACTTGTAAATTTATAAGGAATAATTTAATGTTTATATTTTCATTATTGGACTTGACTGTTTTTCATGTTTATATTTTTTATGTTTCTTTTTTGAATTACATATTTGTACCATATTTTATTTATTAGTACTTCTTTTTATATTTATAACATTTCATAACATGTTATAAATATTTTTATATTTTCAGTCTTAATTTACTTTTAGTTGGTCAAATTATAATGGTGATAACATTGCCACTGCATATATTTATCAGAAATACGAAAACAAAACTTAAAGTCAAGGTTCAGATAAAACACTATATAATATCATTAGATTCATTACATTTATTTTTGTCACAATATATAAAAGAAGAAAATCTAAGCTATAAAGTCTATTTTTTTTTTTTTTTTTGGAGAGGTTTTTGCTATAGGGCACGTGCGCTCGCCAGACAGAGACAGAGAGATAGAAAGCGAGAAATAACCCCCCAGGGAGTATGGCCACCCTGCAATCCCTTCTCCTCCATTCTCCTCTCAGGATCTTTGGGCACGCACACACATGCGCCCGGCGTGAGTTCAAGCCACCGGGTCCGGGACTCGAACAACAGTCGACTACGTGGGAGTCCAGCGACATAGCCATTATGCTAACTGCTGGTCCCAAAGCTATAAAGTCTATTAAAGAACAAAATTTGAACACAGGCATCATCCTTTTCATACAATTAAAGTTTTTTTCTTTTATTTTTAGAACTCCCTAATGAAATTGGTGAAATTGGGCCAGGATCATTGGTGCAGTGGTAATACACTACTCAACAAGAATCAGATTCCACATAGCAACCATGATTAGAATCCCTGGGCTGGTCAACCTGTAACCAGACACATGCAAGGTTCAGTACGCTAGACGACTGAAGGAAGGGGATCATGACAAAACCAGATGCTGTGGAGAATGTTCCCCTTTGTCTCTTCTCCTCTGTCTCTCATGTGTGCATGCATGTGGTTTATCATGAATAAATTAAAAAATGTATTTTTTTAAATTGGCTACTACTTTAGTTCAATTCTACTTTGGGATTTGATCATTTCTCTCATAATACTAAAAATATGTCAGGAATAATTTTCATTTTTTATAACTTTTCAAATTAGTCTAATGATATTTAACAATTCACAAGTTAATAGCACCACTGTTCATAAATTATGTTGATCAGTTCATTGGAATTCTTTAGAGGAATATTAATCTTTTCCATGGCTATAACCTCAGATGAGAAAATTCGTATTATTTGTATGCTACAAAGCAATATGCTGGAATTCTGGACAACTAGAATTCTGGGAATAAACAAGTTATTTACACCAAATTAGAAACTGAATAAGCAAGGGTTTTAAAATGTTTTCCCACTTTTTTACAGTTATTTTTATTTATATTCAATCACAGCAGATCTTTATAGTGCACAAAATGGTTTTTCCTAATGTGAACACAGTACATATGAGTCAAGTCATAAATATTACCGTGTGCATTATCATCAACAGATAACTTCATTTTTTGTTTGTGTTGAATGTTTTCCCCCTCCCCCAGTCCTCTCCCTTCCTTACTACCTACCCCCTCCTATACTGTTTCTAATAGTATCGGTTATACCTTCCAGTCTATCCACTTCTTCCACAGAGTGCAAACATTAAGTATAAATTAAGTGGGGACATACAATACCTGTCTTTGATAGTCTGGCTTGCCTCACTTAGCATCAAATCTTCCATATTTGTCTACTTTATATCAAATGTCAGGGTCTCACATTAGAACAAGCAGAGAAACTATGCCGATTGGCTTTCTTATTTCTTTAATTTAGCTGAAAGTCTCTTAGTCAATGCTATATTCTATTCAGAAAGCTTTTATCTCTGAAGAGATGTAAGCAGCAGATAATGAAAAATATATTTTTTATACATATATGGAAAAGATTGTGGTCTGCCCATATCCCATTGGAGGCTGCATTTTCACTTTCTCTCCCTCTCTGTCTCTTTTTTTTTTCCTATCTCCCTCTGGTGAACACACATATCTTCTGGAAAAAAACATTTTAAATAGAAAGAAAAAAATATATAAGGATTAAATATCTAATGTCACACAAATAATAAACTATAGCTTCAAGACTTGAACCCAAGTGTGTTAACTTCATTCTGAATTTTAGGCACTCTATGCTAATCCTCCATGTTCTCATTCAAAGTATTATTTTAAAATGCATAACCCATTATTATTGCTTCATCTGTTATTTTATATGCATATTAAATGTAGCAAGTGTTTTCTTTGTGGAAAGAAGTATCAGCCATTTACAATACGTTGTATTATTGCATAAAATTCTAATGTATTTCTTGTTCTTCAATATACATAAAATAATTAACGTATAGTCTTCATTTTCTGTTATAAGAAAAAAAGAACTTAGAAAGTGCCACGAGCATTTTGTCATAAAAATACCTGTGGATATTAGTTGAATTTTATGAACCAAATGATAAAAATCTGAATCCTTTCTCCTCTAGCAAAGACAAGAAAAATTATATGGTGCTATATTTTTATTGTAGGAGAGAAAAGCAAAATAAAGGTAAATTGGAACGGATGCTTTCAGGACAACAAAAACGACAAATGCTCAGAAAGAACTGCAGACTCCTTCAACTACCACGTCACGTGCTATGAATTGGCAGAAATACTAATGCTAAAAATGGATGCTATCACGATTCTAACCCAAATAGACACATGAGGTCAGACGGAGTAGCAAGGGCAGTACCTTAGACATTTTCTCAAAACCAAAACCAAACTCACTTTGTTTTTTTCTGTTTTTTTTTTTTTGATTGTTTGTTTTTAAGGTTTCTGCCATAGGGTGTATGCACTCACTGGATAGGAGAGAGAGACAGAGAGAAAGTGAAAAATCACCCTCCAGGAGGAATGGCCACGCCACAATCCTTTCTCCTCCATTTGCCTCCTGGAATTTTGGGCACACATGCACACAAGCCTGGTGTGATTTTCAAGTCCCCAGTTCTGGGCTCAAAATATGTTTGGCCATATGGGCATCCAGCATCTTAACCACTATGCCACCAGTTGGTCACTGTTTTTAAAGTATGAACATAACTTTGTTTCTTTCCTCCCTTCTTCTTTTCTTTCTTCCTAAAAAATGATACGAAAATCATCAATCTCTCCATTGTATGACTAGAAATTTCAGTGAAGTTTTCAGGCAGAGATAGAGAAAGAATTTTAAAAATGGTAAATAGTGGCTAGCAGATGGCATAGCAGTTACGTCCCTGGACTCCCAAATTTGACCATGGTTTGGTCTTGGACCTGATGGCTTGAAACTCATGTTGAGTGTGCATGCACGCCCAAGATCCCAGGGAAAGAATGGAGGAGAAGGGGTTAAACCATGGCAATCCCTTGGGGGGGGGTGATTTCTCATGTTCCCTCTTACTATCTCTGTCTCTCTCCAGCAAGCACACATGCCCTAAGGCAAAAACCTCTGAAGAAAAAAAAAAGAATAAATGGGGCAAATAAAAAGGTAGTCAAACACCAAAACACAATAGCACTTAAGTTCCAGGGGAGAATGCTTTATTGAATGGTATACTTATCTGTAGTTTTAAATTCTTAAGTTCCTACTAAAGGGAAAACAAAGCACATATCAAGACACCTGATGTACAAATTATTTTACATATTTTCCCTTTATGTAGAAATCAAAACATATTTCATAGTGATTAGAAATGGACAAAAATAAGAAAATCACAATTTCCTAATGTAAAATAACTTTTCATTTCTCCCCATATTATTCTTTATGACTTTGCTATATTGCAATCATTATAAATCATAATGATCCAATTTGTTATTTGATCTTTGGTCTTACTAGAATAGGAAATAAACATTATATTAATTTCAGAGCCACAATTTGGGATATATAATGTTCCTTCCTAATAACATATGACATTTTATAGCTTGCTGTTTAAATGGTTAGAATAACATTCTTTATTGGACATCTGTAAGATGTACTTTTTACACACTTTAAGAAATAGATTTACTGGGAACCAGCAGTTAGTGTAATGGCTATGTCGCTGGACTCCCACGTAGTCGACCACGGTTCGCGTCCCGGACCCGGTGGCTTAAAACTCACTCCGGGCGCGTGTGCGTGCGTGCCCAAGATCCCGAGAGGAGAATGGAGGAGAAGGGATTGCGGCGTGACCATCCCCCCTGGGGGGTGATTTCTCGCTTTCTGTCTCTATGTCTCTCTCTGTCTGTCTGGCGAGCACACGCACCCTATAGCAAAAATCTCTCCCTCCCCCAAAAAGTAGATTTACTAAGTTAAATAAGGTATAAATATATTATGGTTTTTGATAAATACTGATCAATTGCTTCCTCAAAATTGTATGTGGATTTTGAAAGTTAGTAACAATGATTGGCATTTATTACATACTTGCCAGCTTTAGTATTTTTAAAATTGATTACTCAGTAGAGTACACATTTGTATCTATTATTATAAGCAGAGCTGATTTCTATATTATTTTCTAGTATTTTCTGAAATTTGATTGCATTTGGTTTTTGTGCTTCTGCATTATTGCACACTATTGTTCTTATCTGCTTGTATTTTCACATTTATTAGAGATGCAATATTTTTCTTTTTTTAACATTTTTTTGAGAGGGTTTTGCTATGGGGCATGTGTGCTTGCCAGAAAGACAGAGAGAGACAGAGAGACAGAAAGCGAGAAATCACCCTCCCAGGGGGGATGTCCACGCTGCAATCCCTCCTCCTCCATTCTCCTCTTGGGATCTTGGGCATGTACACACACACACACACACACACACTCCCGATGTGAGTTTAAGCCACCAGGTCTGGGACTCGAACCATGGTTGACTACATGGGAGTCCAGTGCTGGTGGACTGGACTGGACTGGACTACCTCAACTGCTGGTCCCAAGATGCAATATTTTTCTATAGAATTCATGTGGAATACAGATACAAATACACACACACAGGCACATATCCCTTACTTGATATACTTTGCAAATATTTTCCAGAATACTTTTTCTATTTTTATTTTCATATGTATATTTTATATAAGTAAGTACTTTATTTTCTTATTTAATATGTTACTTTTTTTAAAGTTCATTTATTTCTTCCATTTGAAAGAAGGCAGGGGGAGAGAGAGAGGAATAGCACTCTCAATAGGGTCTTGATGCTGAGATCCACCTCCAGTCTTTGGCCAGCCTGGGTCACCAGCAAGTCTGTGCCTGGTAAACACAAGAGGTTTCTGGACTCAAACAGGGACCTTTCCAAGTGGATTCCTTTGCAGAACCTAGTGTTTTACTCTTATGCCACTGTCTGGCCCCCAGTTCAATATTTTTAAATAGTCCTTAATCAAATCCTTCTGTTTACTCTTTCTTCTAAGATTTGGTGGATTACACATTCTAGTACAACAGAAACTTCGTTGATTTTTGATCAACATTGTTGCACAGATTCCTAGCCCAGGGCCTGGCAAACAGGAAATACATATAATAAATGAATGGAGTTTTTGAAACTGAAGAATGGGCTGTGGCTCACAATGACTCAATGACAGGCAAGGAATGAGGTAAAGTTATATTGAACAGCATTCAGAGGCTCTGGGGCAAGTGGCCAACACTGCTGCTTCCAATAATTTGGTAAAATCTATCAACCAACCTAACTCCAAGCAAAAGTGTCACAAAGAGATGACAAATCAGAACACAGTGGCTTTCAGATTAAGTATAAATGTGATTCCCAGAATATCAAGAAATGTATCCTCATCCATAAAAGCATTTGATGGCCTAGTTGATTTCATGTAATAAAAGACATACTCCTTTGTTCCATGTGTATATATAAGTTTAAAATATGTCCATGCTTTTGAAAGTGGTATCATTCACTCTGCCTCAGACTGTTAAATATCAACTCGCTTTCCAAAAGAGATCTAATATATTGATAAATCATCAAATCAATAAATGCCCTTTTATTTATTTAGTTTTTTAGAGCCCAGAAACCGTAATTTTATTTAAAAAGTTCTTTCCTACCCAATTTATGACATTGTACTGTGCTTTTATCTAATACTTTAGTGGTTCAAAAACATTAAATATTCAATTAGTGTATTCATTCATTTATTACATCCTTTGTGTATTTGGCAGGACCTATACTATCAAATTCTTTCTACAAAATAATGCACAACTATTATCATATAATGTAATTTTCCCTTTTTAATGTGCTAAAAGGATTAATAATTACTAAAGATTTGAATTATCCTTATAATCTTAAAAAATAAAGCCCACTTGTTTATGGTATTCTTTTAATAAAATGCTCAATTTCATTTTCAGAGGTTTTTAAGTTTATTTTATTTCTTCTGTGAGAAAGAGAGAGAGAGAGACCCCTGACAGGTTCTCAAAATACCACAAATTCCACCCTCCCTCCCACCATTGGCCTTCCAGCCAGTCAGGATTATGGGCACTCCTGTGCACCTGGTGTGTCGCACATTGATTGCAGTCAGGATCCTGGCCTTCCATGTGTCTCCAGCATTGTAGAGCAGTGTGCTACTGCCAGTGCTACCACAGCTGGGCATACACATTTTTGTAGGTTTTTTTTCATATTGGTATTTTTGCTTCATTTTTTCATACATATATAAAACAATCATGTTTCATAAAGAATTAAGCAATATGTTGATTAATCCCCTTTTAAGGCTTAAAATGAAATCTATTTGAAAGTCAAATATCCATGGAATTGCTCACAACTCTTCTCTGCCTTTAGTCTACTCTCCGTTACTTAGCTGTGCTCTAATAAACATGTATTAAATGTGTGGATCTCATAGAGCAGGACACTCCTCATTGCTCTTTTATTTCCAAAATGTGATATATTTTTCTTTTATAGTCTTTTCTTCCATTTGAAGTTTAAGTAAATGGTTAAACTTGAAATTCCTAGTGTGACTTAAGTTGATGTTGATTTGAGTTCAACATTCAAAGAGAATGTATTTAATACCTGAGAGCATGTGCAAACATACATGTGTATGTGCATGAGAAAGAGAGAGAGAACCCTCCTCCCCAAAAGAGCCTAGTCACACTGGAATCCTTTTGCCTCCAATTCTTCATCCTGTCAGGATTCTGAGCACACACATACACATGACTGGTAAAGTTGATGAGCTGAGATTTAAACCCTGGCCAGTCATGTGGGATCTGACTTCCTCTGCTCTTTGTCTAACTGCAGCACTTTAGAATCAGTCCTTGAAGATTATTTGTTTATTTATTTATTTACAATGCTTATTCTTCTAATTAGGAATATGGCTGGTCTATTTATTCAATTTTTTTTAAAGTGCAGTTTGGGGAAAATCTTGAACATTGCCTGAGGTTTTTGTAACAAATTTCATAGTCTTATTAAATACTACAAAGGGCATTTTTTAAATAAAAATTTCTAATTGGTTGTTTCTAAAGTAAACAGAGTTGTATCTCTGATAACATTTAACTCATATGTATTCATCTTAAAATTCTCTTTAATAAATAGTTCATATGGCTTTTCATGAGAATCTAAAATATTCCTGGTAGATAATCATATTGAATGTGAATAAAGACTTTTTATCTGGGACCAGCAGATGGCGTGGTGGTTAAGGTGCTGGACACTCCCACGTGGCTCTACCACAGTTCAAGTCCTAGACCTGGTGGCTTGCCTTTTCACTTTCTCTCTCTCTCTCTGCGTGTGTGTCTCTCTCTGGTAAAATTAAAGTAAATGAATGAATAAATAAAATTAACTAAATAATTTTAAAAATACTAACCCCTTAAAATTAAAAAAAAGACTTTTTATCATTTCCATTTCAGTATCTTGACATCATTAATTTTTCTTAACTTATTTGATTGTTTTGATATTGATCATATCTTGATTTTAGAAGAAATTTCCAGATTCACACCATTAATTATGGCATTGTTCAGGGTTCTGGAAAGTTAGCAGTATTCATTGCAGTTCTAGTTTCATATAAATTTCAACAGGAGTAGCTTTGAGTTTTATCAAATTCAAACTGTGTTGATTTTGTATCTTGCAAATTTACTGGACTTATTAGTTCTTACAACTTTTTGATAGTCTTTTGGCCTATCTTTATGTATACCTTTATACATACACACACACACATATATATATGTATGTATGTATATACACATACACACATATACACATACACACACATAATCATGTTATCTGCATACAGAGACAGTTTTATTTCTTCCTTTTTGATTTGGGTGTCATTTATTTCTCTTGCCTAATTGTTCAAAGGAAGACTTTCAGTACTATGGCAAATAGAAGTGGCAAGAGTGGGCATCCTTGTGATGTTCCAGGTATTAGAGGAAAAGCTTTCAACTTTGCATTATTAAGTAAAACATTAGCTATGAACTTGTGTATATTACTTTTGTTATATTAAGGTACATTTGTTCAGTACCTGAGTTGTTGAGAGTTTTTATTATAAGAGGATGTTAAACTTTATTAAATGCCATCTAAGTACTTATCAATGTAATCATATTTTTGTTCATTCTGTTAAAATGGTATAGCATACTTATAGATTTGTGTATATTGAACCATCCTTGTATCCCAGGGATAAATTTCACTTGATCATGGTGAGTGATCCTTTTACAGTACTATTCAATTCAGTCAGCTAGTAATTTGTTAAGAATTATTTCATTGTGTTTATTAGGGACATTGATTTTTCATTTTCTTTCTTTTTTTTTTTTTTTTTTTTTTTTTTTTTTTTGCTGTAGTGTTTTTGTCTGGCTTTGGTATCAAGATAATGCTTTCTTTGTCAAGTAAATTTAAAAGTTTCCCTGTTCTTCAATTCAAAAAAGAACTAACATTAGGGTTTATGTATTTATTTATGTATTTTTGCTACAGGGCATATACATATGCCGATAGCCTCTGTCTTTCTGTTTTCCTCCTGTTGTCTCAGGTATGCCGATCTCACCATTAATACTTCTTATATAAATATTGTCCTTTTATTTATTTCCTCTGTGTTGCTGCAGATTCCCTAATGGTATTTGAAGCCCTCTATGGGCTGGTTTGGTTTGCAAATAACTTCTCTCTCTCTCTCTCTCTCTCTCTCTCTCTCTCTCTCTCTATATATATATATATATATATATATATATATATAATATATTTTTTTTGAATAGAGATTTTTTTGCTATAGCACACATGTGCTTGCTAGAGAGAGAGAAAAAGAAAGTGAGAACTCATTCCCCAAGGAGATACAGTCACACCACAATCCCTCTTCCTCCATTCTCCTCTCAGGATTTTGGGTATGCACACACAGGCACTCGGCGTGAGTTTTAAGCTGCTGGGTTCGGGACTCACACCATGGTAGACCATGTAGGAGTTCAGCACCTTAACCACTACACCACCTGCTGGCCCCTAACTATCTATTTCGCCTGGGTAGTATTTCCTTTCTTATGGCGCTTTTTCCTGGTAATTATAATTTCTTTTTTTCCCCATTAATTTATTTTACTTTTTTAATTGCCAGAGGGTGTGTGTACTTATCAAAGAATGACAGAGAGATAGATGAAGAGAGAGAGAGGGAGAAAGCACGAATGGGGTGCGGTCATCCCATAATCCCTTCTCCTCCATTTCTCTACATTGTTGGGATTTCAGGCATGCATGCACATGCACCCAGTGTGTTTTCTAAGCCACCAGGGCTGGGATTCGAACTGCGGCCAACTATGTGGGATCCAATTCCCTTAATTACTAGCTTACAGGGATGGCCCAATAACGGTTTCTTATGGTATTTCTTCTTAAGTTTCTATGTAATATCACTATTTCCCTCCATTTCAATACGACTAAAAAATGCTCAAGCACTTCAGTCTCTCTTTTTCCCTCCCTCTCTCCTTTTATTTCTTTCAATCTCCCTTCCTTTTTGTTTCCCTTACCATTTTCTCTCTTCGTTTGCTCTTTCCTCACTTTTTTTCTTCCTTTTATTTCTTGAAATAGTTTCTTCTTCTAGCTCCAATAGGGATTTTTGTTCTCCTGAACTAAAAACTGTATTTTTCCCATTGAGCTCTGTTTTATTCAACTGAAGCACATATTCCAGGAGTTTCCTAAGAAAATCAGCACAGTAGAAAAGTTGAAAATGACTTTTCCCTCCAATCTCACTTGATTATGATTGATAAATAATTTGAGAATTAATGTTTTCACATTTCAAAATTTTACCTTGCTGGTCTCCTGGGCTCCAATTAATTGATACTGAAAAGCGTAAACCTCACTTCTACCTAAATAATCCATACTAGGTGCCTTTCAGGATTTCTGTATTTCAAATTCTCTCATTTCAAATCAAAATTCCCCCTCTGCTTGAAAATGGTTAATTTCCCCCCTCAGCTAAGTTATTTATCAGTGATGAGGAAAATGACTCCATTCTTTGATGTTCACTGGTAGCTTCTAAGCCTCAGCTTTTCTTCTTCCCCTGGGCAAACTGATAAAATAGTTTCCATGCTCTCTCTTTAAGGTGCTGTCAGAAGATTCAAACCCACACATGTGCCTGCACATGAGAACTCTCAACCTGGTCTCCCATTGCAACCATAATAAAAACCAGGCCAATATTCTTTTTTAGCTCTAACAAGTCATTTCATACCTGCTTGAGAGACTTGCTCTGCTCTCCTGAGACTTCAATTACATAATAAGCCTTCCATACCTTCTTGGTGTCAGTATGTGACATCTTTAGTCTTGACATCAGGACTAAATCTTGGATGGGTCTCCTCATTTTTGCAGGGTGACCCTAACATTTACTATTGTCTTTTGTACCATTCTTTGTCTTTCTTAACTTTTTAATTCTTTGATGCGTTTTGGTAGAAAATATGGAGAGAAGAATAAAACACTAAGATCAGTGTATTATATTTATCCAGAAATCCCACTGTCATTTCCTTTCATACTCTAAACTCTAACTTGTGAAGTCAGGCTTGATTCCTACTTTTTTTTTTTTTTTTTTCATTCATAGCCAAGTGCTGTTAACTTTTTCCTTCAGTATCTCTCAGGTACTGACACTTGAAATATCCTTATTTATTTGATTAATAACATAATTTAAAAGTGGATTTCTTGGACCAGCAGATAGTGTAATGGTTACATCACTGGACTCCCTGCAGTTTCAAGTAATCAACCACGGTTCAAGCCCCAGACTCCAGGTGTGTGTGTGTGTGTATGTGTGTGGGTGCCCAGAATTCTGAGGGAGAAGGGACTGTGGCATGTCCATCCACCTAGGGAGTGATTTACTGCTTTCTGTCTCTGTCTTTGTCTCTCCAATGAGCAAACACGCCCTATAGCAAATTTCTCTCTGAAAAACAGAAAAGTGGATTTCTTTCTGCCTCAGATTCAATTGAAGTCCAAAGGCCAGGAACAAAACAATAGGTCATTATTTTTTCCTATAGTCTTCAGTAGTTTGTTAAAAACAATTATGCAGTAATTTCATTGGGGTTGGCTCAAAACTAGTTCTGTCATATAAAAAAGATATAAAAGGACTAATTTTGAAGAGGTGATCTGATGTCATTTTAAAATGGATCCTATCCAAGTGGGCTTTGTGCAGCAACTTTGAGACTTGAATCGAAAGAGGCCTGCAGAGAACTGTAGGGTGCAGAGCTGAGTGGGCAGGCAGGCAGCTGGTTGATGGAATGGCTTTGCTCTGGCTTAGGTAGTTACAGCTAGTTGTTCTCAACGGGAGGGTCTCTGAGAACCCCATGAAAGCACAACATGATAAAACCATTCAGCTTCTGAATACGTGCCAGGAGATACCAGCATCAGGATATGACTGTACTAACAAGAAAAACTATCTCTATTCATTACGTCTCTTCCAGCTAGCAAGTTTTATTACCCACCAGCATTTTGTGAGTCCTTTAAAAACAGCTATCTTCCCAGGGTTCACACTTAATCCATAGACAATGCACCTCTGGGGAATCTGCAGTAGGATAGTGGCTTTAACTGACAGTGGTTACTTCTGAACTCTACTGCCAGGCAGATAATCTAGTTAGATAGATCCTTCCACTTTCACTTTTCCCAAATATTGAGTAAAAAATTCAGCCTCTCTGCACCATCAAGCTCTATGGGATATATATCAAACTGTCTGAATAAGGCCTTAAAATCTCTCTCACTTAGCGAGAGGTGTTAGGGGAAAGCTCCCTCTCTATAATAGTGGGAAAATAATGCTTAAGCACTTTAAATTATTTCTCAAAATAATTTCCTTCCTTGGTGCCTAAAATGTCTTTTTAATGAGGTAACATGTGCTCGGTTGGGAACCACCCCTCTTTGTTTTAGAGACTTTTTGCTATAGGTGCGTGCATTTGCTGGAGAGACAGAGACAGGGAGACAGAAAGCAAGAAACCAACCCCCAGAGAGGATGGGCACACCGCAATCCTTTCTTCTCCATTCTCCTCTTGGGGTTTTGGGCACATGCACACACACACATGCCTGGGGTGAGTTTTAAGTCGCTGGATCTGGGTCTCAAACCACCATCAACTACATGGGAGTCCAGTGACGTAACCATTATTCCTTCTGCTGTCCCACTCCCCTTTTTTTAAAGAGAAATTTTTGCTCACTAGAGACACAGAGAGAGACAGAGAGAAAGTGAGAAATCACACGCCCCCACACCCCGGAAGGATGGCTACACCACAATCCCTTCTCCATTCTCCTCTGGGGATTTTGGGCGCGCACACACATGCTGGCCCCAGGGAAGTTCTTTTCTATGAAGCATATTTCTAAGTGGTCCTCAGGCCACTTCTTTGACCTCAACCATTTTATGCTCTTAAGATAAGCGTTAGGTGGGGCCTGCAGGTGGCGTAGTAGTTAAGGTGCTGGACTCCCACATGGCCGACTGTGGTTTGAGTCCCCAACCCAGCAGCTTCAAACTCATGCCTGGAGCATGTGCATGTGTGTGTATGCCCAAAATCCCAAAAGGAGAATGGAGAAGAAGGGACGGTTGCAGTCGCATGGACTTCCCCCCTAAAGAGTGATTTGTGATTTCTCACTTCCTTTATCTCTGGTGTGTGTACATGCCCCTATAGCAAAAAATATCTCTAAAATTATATATATATATATATATATATATATATATATATATACACATATGTGTGTGTGTGTGTGTGTGTGTGTGTATACACACACACATATATATATATATATATATATATATATATATATATATAAAGTTTTAGGGTAATGATCACAAAAGTAGTTTTCAAGACACTATTTTGGCAAAGTTTTGCATAATGGTCTACTACCTCACATGGAAATGGCAGTGGAGGGCACTTGGTACATACTATAGTCTCTGCCTTTGTGACTTCATTGAAACTAAATCAGAAACAGTCCAGATTAATTATTGTATTACATTTGTATATTTATTGGTTTATCTATTTCTACTGTATAGGTTATTGACAAGGTATATAAGTTAAAAAGAAAGATAAAAGAAAGGTAAAAATAATCAGTAGAAATTGAAAGTTGTGCTACAAATGAGGCTAATACCAAAATACGCTTCATAAAATCCTATTTAGTCACTGTGATTGAGACAGACATGGCTCAAGGCCTTAACACCATCAGTAGCATAGCATTTTATTTCCTGTCTCTCTGCTATAATTTGAATATGTTCCCCAGAAATTCATGTGCTTGCCAACTATAATGGGATTAAGATGGTAAAAACTAGAGCCAATTATGGTGTTGAAAGGTGGATCCTTTGGGAAGAAATTAGTACTTAGGTGGTTATGGTGAGTTCCCCATGATTAAGTCCTGATGGGTTTATAAGAAGAGGGAATGAGAAAAAGCAGCATGGAACACAGACCATGCCTGCTCGCTCTCTGCATGCACTTGCCATTCTCTCTGCTTCTGTTGGCCAAGCTGTGACATAGCCAGCCTAATGCCAGCCTCATGGCTTTGGATTTTCCAGCCACCAGAATCATGAGTTAAGTAAATATTTATTTTATAAATCACCAAGTCTCAGGTATTCCTGTCAGTAATGCAATTGCAGACCAAGGCACCCTGTTAAATAGATTGTAGGTTTTATAAGGACAGGTCTTTGTTATTAAAATTTTGCTTTGTATTTTTTTTTTTTTGTTCTCACCTGAAAGTGAGCCATGCATAGTATATGCAAAAAAGCTATTTGTTGAATAAAAGAATGAAAAAAAAAATGTATCTTGCAGTTCAAACAGCACCAATTTTAAGTGTACAATTTGATGGGTTTTGACAATTGTTATATAGAACAATTGTGATAGAGAATATTATCATCACCCCAAAAAAGAGCTCCCTTCACACTGAATCTTCTAACCCTGGTCCCCTGTCTGAATTTTGCTCTTATAGTTTTATCATCACTGTAATCACAGGACATGGTGGTATTAAGACATATCCTGAGGAATCTCTTATATTACAAATATAATTCTTTTCTATTTCCATCATGTAATACCAGCTAAATTTTCACCCCAGCAATCAGGATCAATCATTCCAACTAGTACAGTTGCTCCTATTCTTGGCCTGTTGATTCAGAGGCATGAGGAGCCCAGAGTGGCTGTGTGGCAGTCTTAACTTCCATTCGATGGAATTATAATTTTGTCTCCTAGTGTAAGTATTTCTCCTTTGAAATTAACATCTCTAGATCAACAAAGCCTAATGTCATGGAGACAGGAAGCAACAATTTTGCTAGTGAATCACTAGGGTGCTACTAGTGAGTTGTGGAATGCCATGTCCATCCCTTGAACACTGGATCCATGAATCTTATCTATGGTAGGAAAAATACCATATATTAAATGCTGCTTTAGAACACAAACAATACCCTGGAGGACAATTTCTTAGCCCAGCAAGGTAACAACCTTACCTATTGTTATCACCATTCTATAAAGCTAGCTACTTCAGGATGATAGGTAACATGCTAAGACAGGTGAATTCCATGAGTGTGGACTATTTTTGCTATGAAATTAATTCCTTGATCAGAAGCAATGCTACCAGCAGTTGGTATAATGGCTATGTTGCTGGACTCCCATGTAGTCTACCGCAGTTCAAGTACCAGACATGGTGGCTTAAACTCATGCCGGGCATGTGTGGTCGCATGCCCAAGATCCTGAGGGGAGAATGGTGGAGAAGGGACTGCGGCATGGCCATCCCCCCTGGGGGTGATTTCTCGCTTGGGACCAGCAGTTAGCGTAATGGCTATGTCGCTGGACTCCCATGTATTTGACCGCGGTTCGAGTCTCGGACCTGGTGGCTTAAACTCATGCTGGGCGTGTGTGCGTGCGTCCCCAAGATCCCGAGAGGAGAAAGGAGGAAAAGGGATTGCGGCGTGGTCATCCCCCCTGGGGGGGTGATTTCTCGCTTTTTGTCTCTCTGTCTCTCTCTGTCTGTCTGGCGAGCGCACGCGCCTTATAGCAAAAACCTCTCCAAAAAAAAGGAAAAAAAAAAAAAAAAAGAAAGAAGCAATGCTGTGTGGAATACTGATGGTGGATAAAGCAGTCTGTAAGTCCACAACTGGTAGTTTGGCAGCAGCATTGGATGCAGGAAAGGCAAAACTGTATCCCATCTATCTGTTCTAGTAAGGACAAAGAACTACCTCTTCCATGATGGAAAATACTGAATGTAATCCATCCATCACTAGGTAGTTGGCTGATCACCCTGGGCAACGGCCATGTTTTGGTCTCCAGTGCTGACAGACTGGGTACTCAGTTATAGGTATACTCAGGACAGCCCCAGTAAATGGAAGTTCAAGTTGCTTAACCTAAGAAAAACCTCCATTTCTACCAACAGGGCTAATTTTCCACGAGTTCATTAGGAAATGTCAGAAGTGGCTAGGTGAGAAGTTAACTGATATCAAAATAACTAGTCATTCTATCCACTTGATAACTAAAAATCCTCTACTCCTGGACTTACTCTTTGCTGCGCATTGAGATGGACACAAATATTTTTGCATTATTATCCTATTTAGAGAAGTCTATCCACATACATCTTTCCCAGATCACCTTGTAACCAGTGTTTCCACTAATGTTCTTTTCAACCTCCTTATCATACGGCCAAGCTATTGGCCACAACTCATGATTATTATTAACTCTTTTATCTGGCTATTTTTCTTTCAGGTGAATGGACAAGCAGGTGAACTACTTAAAGTTCAGCCTAGAAAACAAATTTTCTTTGACCACTGCCCTTTAGACATGTCCCCTAAAAGGCCTATAGTGCTGAAGTTGTCTATTTTGAGGCTGTATCTATATTTCAGGCAAAACTATCTGTTAAACAAGCCTGGGTTTTCTCTACAGAAAACTCTCCATAAACATTTTCTTTTTTAGGTAAAATTTTATTCATCTAAATAGAAAATTTCTTTTAAAAATTTTACGTTTATTTATTTCTTTATCCATGATCAAGAAAGATAAAGAGAGATAGAAAGGCACCACCAACAGGGCATCATGCCAAGATCTACTCCTTGCCTCAACCAGCTCCAAATAATGAGCACACACAAACCTGGTACACTTGGAGAGAGATCTGGAAGAGAGACCAGGACCTTCGCATGGAGGTAGGTCAGCATTGCAGAATGTTGTGTCCTGTCCCAATAGAAAATTTATCATAGAGTAAAGGTTTTGTTCGTACTTAACCATGAAGAAAGTTTTAAATTTTCAAGTGCCTTTCTAGGATAATTTAATTTTATAATTGATAAAATAAGTCCTAAACAAGTTTAACTAGAACAAGGTTTCTTAAAAGCAGCACTATTGCTGTTTTGTGCTAGATAAGATTTTGTTGTTGAGGGATATCCTATACCTCATACAATGTCCCTGGTCTATACCCGCTCGAACCTCATAACATTCTTCCCATACGTGATAATCACAAATACATCCAAGCATTGCCAAATACCCTGTATGGTCAGAATATCCCAACTCAGAGCCACAGAATTAGGACTATATGCTATTATTATTATAACAATAATAATTATAAGATATATTAGGTTGTCTGGAAAGTTATGACATGTTTTTATAACGCAAAAATATCTCATTATTTCCCTGGCAACCCAATACATTTTTTAATGACTTAATGAGCAATTGAAAAGTTGAAAGGCAAAAGCAACAACCAGATTTCACAATGTCTCTGTTTTGTTAGAGATGAGATTCCTCTTTCTATCATGTAAAGATTCAAATAATTTCTCCTGGGATGACAGAAAAACACAACCTGCACTCATGTACTTGAAATTCTATTATAGAGTTTGGCAGAGTAAGTCATATCTCTTAGAATTTACTATGTAATCACTAATTTACTAAGGATTGCTATCTTTTGACTCAGAGATATACAGGATATAATGATAAGATAAATCATACAGTACATCGAGAATACTTATTTGCCTATTTACGTCCATTGGTCTGAAAACTTCTTGGGGGCCAAAAAAAAATATCATGCCTTTTTTATCTTTGTTTTTTTTTTGGGGGGGGGGGGATTAAAATATGTTCTATTTGTAACCAATTTAAATGTTCAGTAAATGCTCCTGAATGAATCAATCAAGAGGTCAAGATCACAGATAACTTTTAATGTATATATTATTACTTTCACACTAGATAAATAAAAACACAACAAAAATTACTGCGGTGATTTTTAGACTGACATAGTGGTTTAGTCACCTTCATATGTAATCCTATGGCTCAGTAGGACTCAATAAAATCCAAAAATTGTTAGTATATCTAAGAGTTAGATTAACCTTTAGCCTATTTGAAAATTGTGCTAGAGTAACTGTCCATTTCTACATTAGTTTTAAATGCCCAATTTGTGATTATGAAGTTTTTCATAATTTTCAGGTTATGTGATTTTGTAATGCAAAGTAGAACAATAATCATTAGACTTAGGTAAACATCACTGTAACCGAGAGGTACTAGGAGATACTGTCTGAGGTCTGACCTTGCATGAGACTGCCACATGCTTACCTAACAAACTGAAAAGCAGGCGTTGTTTTTCCAAGATCCCTTTCAATGTACTTTCCCTAACTCCTTCTTATACTAGCCTATGTTTCACTTACCAATTTTTATCAAATTGTTTCTGCTCTCTGAGGTCTTGCTCCCCTGTTTCTCCTTTGTGATTCCCATTCCCATGGATGTTTTGTCCTTGATTGAAATTATACAAATTTCAAAATGCATTCTCCATTTTCATTAGACTAGTGTCTTCAAATGTCCAAACTAAGTCTTAGAAGAAAATATAAGTAGATATGTTTTTTCTTGAAGTCCTTAAGACACATTCTGGGACTTTTATTTTTTTTTCTTTTAGAGAGAGAGATTTTTGCTATATGGTGCATGTGCTCACCAGAGAGAAAGAGCAGAGAGACAGCAAGAAATCACTTCCCAGAGGGGATGGCCACACTGCAGTCCCTTCTCCTCCATTCTCCTCTCAGGATTTTGGGCATACATGAGCATTTCTGGTGTGAGATTTTAGCTGCCAAGTTGGGGACTAGAAGCACAGTCAACTGAGTAGAAGTCTAGCAATGTAACCATTACTATATCTGCTGGTCCCCACATTCTGAAACTTCTAAGGCTCCATGAAGGAGGATTAAAAAATTACTTCTCTTGACCAGCAGTTGGTGTAATGGCTATGTTGCTGGACTCCCATGTAGTCGACTGCGGTTCGAGTCCTGGATCCAGTGGCCTAAACTCATGCTGGGCTCGTGTGCATGTGTGTTCAAGACCCAAAGAGAAGAATGGAGAAGAAGGGATTGCGGCATGGCCATCCCCCCAGGGGTGGTGGTGGTGATTTCTCGCTTTCTGTCTCTCTGTCTTTCTCTGTCTTTCTGGCTAGTGCACATGCCCTATAGCAAAAAAAAAAAAAAAAAAAAAAAAAAAAAAAAAAATTACTTCTCTGGAATATCAAAATTTAGCTATTACTAACTCGTTGACTTTATAATATCATAACTCGTTGATAATATAGCAATATCAGTTCTGTTAGCTTGACATAAATGGTAAAGTGTACATATATTATTTATCTTGCGATATATACTGTTGAATAGAAAATATATTTTAAATTGTGTACCAGATTGCATATTTACTGATGGAATTTAAACATCAGTGAAAGTCTTTTTTTGTTGTTTTTGTTTTCGTTTTGAAATTTTTGCTATAGGGCACATGTGCTCACTGAAGAGAAAGAGAGGGAAAGTAAGAAATCGCCCTCCTAGGGATTGCCATACTACAATCCCTTCTCCTCTACTCTCCTGTCAGGATTTTGAGTATGCACTCACACACACACAATGTATTTTTAATGCTACCAGGTGCAGAACATGAACCACAGAGTTGACCATGTGGGATCCAGAGTATTAATCATCATGATACCTGCTGGCCCAAAAACCTTTTTTTTTATTTTTCTTTTTTTGAGAGATTTTTGCTATAGGTTGCATGGATGCGCCAGAAACAGAGAGATAGAAAGAGAGAAATCATCTCTCCAGCGGGGATATTCACACTGCAATCCCTTCTCCTCTACTCTCTTCCCAGAATCATGGGCACACATGCACATGCGCCTGGCATGAGTTCCAAGCCACCGGGTCCAGGACTTGAACCACAGTCAGTCATGTGGGAGTTCAGTGACATAACCAGTTAGCCTCTTTTGGCCCCCTAAAACTTTGTGATATGGTAGACAAAAGTCTGATCAGAGATCAGAGTTTCTTAAAATACTTCACAGATTAACATCTTCTGATTTTTTCAACATCGTTCTTGCAATTACATGAATTAAACTAAATATAATAGTATTATACTAAATATACACTCAATATTGTAGAATGGGAAGTTTGAGAAGAGCAAGTGGTCTATGAAATATTGTTTTAAATTTCTTCCTAATCTCCAGTTTGGATGTTCTCAGTATATACAACTTCCTCAGTATTAGCTTCTACATCTCTAAAATTATTCTTTCCATGAAGAATAGATAAAATTATGAAATATAAAAATAACTTCTAAGTTATTGAAATGTGAAAGTTTGGAGAGATACTAACTGATTACTTTGCTGTGAGTAAACAGAATGTCACATTTAGAAAAACTAAGGAATTCTGCAGTGCTTATTAGAAAAATGGCATAATAGCAAGGATAAGGCACAATTTTAATTGATTTACTATAAAAAACAACAGTGTAGGAGCCAGCAGGGGGCATGGTGGTTAAGGTGCAGGACTTCCACATTGCTGACCATGGTTCAAGTCCTAGCCCTGGCAGCTTGAGAATAATACCAGGTGTGTGTGTGTGTGTGTGTGTGTGTGTGTGTGTGTGTGCCCAAAACCCAACAATAAATAAAAGAGACTGCAGCATGGCAATCCCAATTTTGGGGGTGATTTCTCATTTTCCCTCTCTCTCTCTCTGGTGAATACACACACAGTATGGTAAAAACCTAAAAAACAAAAACCTGCAGTGTATGGTGTGGAGGTTAAAGGAATTGGATCCCCCATAGCTGCCTGTGGTTCAAGTCTTGAGTCTGGTGGCTTGAAAAACATGCCAGGTATGTATATAAGCATGCCCCAAATCCAGAGAGAATAGGGGAGAGGAGATCATAGTGTGGCCATCCCTTTCAGGGAATGATTTCTCATTTTCACTCTCTCTTTTTCTCTCACGCCCCAGAGAGCTCACATGTCCTATAACAAATTTTAAAAATAAAATAAAACAAAACAAAAACTGCACTGTAAAACACTGTTTCTTCATATAAAAATAGTAATAATTTTAACTTTTTAAAAATATTAGCTATCATTATAAGCATTACTGTCTTCTAGTAAAAATGACTAGATTCTGACATGGTAACTAATCTAATAATTTCAAAAATATGAAATATCCTTTATGTATATGCATATGCATATTGCTACAATAATTATATTTGCATAATAAACAATACATACTATTATTATATGCACTTAAGAGACATTATACATATAAATGCAATATTTTAGACAGATAACTTCAAAGAAGTATGTATTATCAGAATAGATCAATGGAATTTTGAAAATAGAAAAAACATCCAATTTCATTAAGCTTTCTACTTCATTTTATATTAGATAACATTTAGATTCAGAAATGTAAAATTATGATAGAAGATCAAATAACTCATTTCTGGAAGGGCTGGAATGAGAACTGCCAGGTCTACAAATTCTCACAAAACCTAAGGTGGTTTCTCATCTCCATGTGGCAACTAAGATGTGATTGGCTACATATAGATTATGTCTAAATCCGAATAGACTTTAGGTTGATTCTCAATTGAAAGGAGATTTCTCAATTAAGCTCCCTGATTTAATTTTGGACATATAAATGCTTGCTGTGAATTTGGACACATTTCTAGCTTCACAAAATCCATAAACCCAATGAAGGCAGGGCTTTAATCAAGAGAATAGATGGAACCTTTGAAATGCTAAACAATAAAATTGAACAGAAAGAATTTTTCCCATTTCTTTTCCTTTTTCTTTTTACCACATAACTTTGAACCAATTTGAAATTCCCTGAAGTGCTAACTTCAACTAAAGAGTTCAGTAGGATATAAACTCCCCAACTTCACAGAAATGTGAAATGGAGCACTTTTCTACTTTCAAAAGTATTTTGATTTTTATCATGTGGCCTTTGTCTATCCATGACATTTTTATTTGTAGGTATAGTTTTAATTTGCTACGCTAAGGCAAATGCATAAGCAAATACAGAAAACAAAGAGGGTCTACTGGAAAAGGCAGGCAGAGGAATGCTATCTTTGTTGTTTGAGGATGATAAAATGGGTTGTCTTTTATTCTCTTGTTCAGTAATATAAGCATCACTATGGTGATTTACGTTCAGAACTGTAGAATTTCCATCTCTAACCAAGGATATTATTTCAGGCTTTTCCTATGTGAATGTTATAATGCAAAAAAAAAAAAAAAAAATGTAAAGAAAAAACTTAATAACTTGACCTGTATATAACTGAAAGGTTTTTACTTGGCTAACATTCTAATTTGAAAAATAAATTATCAGTATAAAGGTACAATGATTCATTGATCATTAAGGAAATGAAGTAAGATGTTTATTTCATAAAGAGCATAGCAAACTCTAAAAATTGTTTATGGAAATCACTTTAAGCTTTCTATTTAAGTCAGTGATATTAGGCAAGGAAAAGAAATCCTCTTTCTGAAATGTGTTAAACTTTCTTGGCTTGAAAGGGCTTCCATAGTCCTACTTGAGTTTCACATGCAAACACTTGTAAGTCTGCTTCCTTAGTAAGTTGCTAAGTTACAGCCAATCACTGCAGCCACACTTCAGCCAATCACAGAAAGCCCTCCCTTTAAACTGTGCTAATGTAGGCAAACATCAAGCTGTCATCAATCGATTATTTCTCTACTTTATTC
Organism: Tupaia tana; assembly: GCA_026018925.1. NCBI lineage: Eukaryota > Metazoa > Chordata > Mammalia > Scandentia > Tupaiidae > Tupaia > Tupaia tana. The sequence goes on from JAKSZU010000003.1 coordinate 53,514,305, forward strand.
CTACACTTTCATTAAAAAAAAAAAAAAAAAAAAAATTGTCCATCATTTTCCCTTTCTTGTGCATAATTGTCATCCCACCACATGGCTATCTGGAATTCCTTGGAAGACATTCTGGACAGTGTCCCATTTGAATTTTTTGCTCAAACTCTGCTACATTAAATTGTCTGAAATTTTTCTTTTAACAAATTTAAAATGAAATGGTCATTTTTTAAAACAACAACATTTCAGGGCCAGCAGGTGGCATATTTTTAAGGTGCTGGACTTCCACATGGCTGATCACAGTTGGAGTCCCAGAGCTGGTGGCTTGAAAATCGCACTGGGCATGTGTTCATGTGTGCCCAAAATCCCAGGAGGAAAATAGTGGAGAAGGAATTGCAGTGTGACCATCCCTGCTGTAGGGTGATTTCTCACTTTCCCTCTCACTGTCTCTGTCTCTCTCTCATAAGCACATGCTCCCTATAGCAAAAAATTTTCAACCAGAAAAGAAACATGCTTCAGTTTTCAGGATAGTACTTACATTTGGCAATGGATACACTGAAATAAGAAGAAACCAGAAAGCACCCATCTGAACAACTTCAAATGAAAAAATCAGAAAAATGGTTCACATAAATTTAACATTCCATGAGCTTGAGTGATTGTGGAAACTTTTACTCCCTTATGATGCATTTTACTTAAGTGATCAGAAAGAAAAAAAGAATTCACAGACTAAGGTAAAAGAGTAGAAAATATATTGAATTCATTAGTTCTGGAACATCAGATTTGCAGGAATATTCTCAACTTAAATCTCTTGACCTGCTACCTTGTTCCTACTTCAATTCTTCTCCCATGTTCCTTGATATTCCAGTCAAAACTCTGACCTTTGTTCCTAGCATAACATTCCTCTGTCTCTTGAAAATGTCACAGCGACCTGTTGAAGGCACTTGTGGAGTGTCCCATCTCCATCTCAGAAACTCCTTACCTTCCTCCGTCAAATTATTATTATTTTTCATTATCGTTGAGGAGGAGTAGTCCTCCTCATTTATCTTCTGCCTCCCCTCTCTGTAAAGAATTTCCTACACTAATTATCTTCTCCAATACATTCATGCTCAGTAACTTCTTTTTAGATTTTTCCTGAGTAAACAAACTTGCTGATGCTTCAAGCTACTATCCTGTTTCTCTTTTCCTTCATCACTGTTTATTTTCCCACTTTCCACTCACTTGTTATTCATTTACATTTTGTAAACTCCCCTTATTGATCTCACCCTCTTTTCTTGAATCAAACATCTGTTTTGTTTGGACAAATCTTTTTTTTTTTTTTTTTTTTTTTTTTGAGAGATTTTTGCTATAGGGCACGTGCGCTCGCCAGACAGACAGAGAGAGACATAGAGACAGAAAGCAAGAAATCACCCCCCAGGGGGGATGGTCATGCCGCAATCCCTTCTCCTCCATTCTCCTCTCAGCATCTTGGGCACGCACGCACATGCGTCCGGCGTGAGTTTTAAGCCACCGGGTCCAGGACGCGAACCGCGGTCGACTACATAAGATTCCAGCGACATATCCATTACGCTAACTGCTGGTTCCCTTGTTTGGACAAATCTTACATGTATCTCTAGAGTTAGTCTTGGGTCCTTGATTGCAAGGAGTAGATGGCAATTGTGCTCAAATTAAGCAAAAAGGCAATTTAGTAATTGAATCATACAAAGCACTAATGAGAAGGCAACAAACAATTTAAAAACTAAGCTGGAAAACTCATAACTCAATAATAAAAAGACAAAAGAACACAATTTTTTCAATGGGCAAAGAATATGAAAAGACACATTTTTCAAATAATATATACAAATGGCCAATGAGAACATTAACAGATTCTCATCATCATTAGTCACTAGAAAGTTATGGCAACACCAGAAAGAAACTCTTTGTACTCACTAGGGTGATTAGACTAAAAAATACATATGATAACAAGCATGGGAGTGTATATGAAGGGGAAATCAGAATGATTATATATGGCTGGTGAGAATGTGAAATGATGCAGCCACTTGGAAAAACAGATAGTTTCTCAAAATGTTATTAACCTATTGTAAGTATCCATAGACAGAAGAATAGATTTTTAAATAGTGTAAATATACAGTGGAATACTATTTAGCATTAAAAAGTTAGAAAATCATGAGGCGAGCAGATGGCGTAGCTATTACATTGCTGGACTCACACTTGGCTGACCACGGTTCGAGTCCTGGACCTAGAGGCTTAAACATTCATGTTCGTAGCATGTGTGTGTGTGTGCCAAGATCCTGGGAGGAGAACAAAGGAGAAGGGATTATAGCATGGCTACCACCCCGTGGGAGTCAATTTCTTGTTTTCTGTCTCTCTGTCTCTGTCTGTCTATCTAGTGAGTGCATGCACCCTATAGCAAAAATCTCTTCAGAAAAAAAAATTAGAAATTCCTATTATTTGTGACAACATAGAGGAAGCTGAAGGACATTATAGTAAGTGAAATAAGCCAGGAAAATAAATACTGAATGATCTCATGTATGTGAAATATAAAAAAGTCAATTCATACACACTGAAAGAGAATGGTGGTTGTCAGGGACCAGGTTGGGGTGGGATGGAGGGATAGGAAGATATTTAAAAGGAATAACATTCCATTTAGATAGGATGCATAAATTCTGAAGATGTACCATATAGCAGGCTGGTTATCATTAATAGTAAGTATTATTCACTTGAAAACTGCTAGGAGATTAGATTGTAACTGTTCTGAATACAAAAAAAGTAAATATATGAGGTGATGGATATGTTAATAAGCTTAGTTCAATCTTTTCAAAATGTATATATGTATGTGTGTGTGTGTGTGTGCGTGTGTGTGTGTGTATGTGTGTAATTCTACACTGGAAATATATACTTTTTTTATTTGTCAATTGTACTTTAACAAAAACTAGTGGGGGAAATGATCTATTAAAACAGGATAAGGGGACCAGCAGATAGCATAATGGCTATGTTGCTGGATTCCCTCATGGTCGACCATAGTTCAAATCCCAGACTCAGTGGTTTAAAACTTACGTAGGGTGCATGTGTATATGTGGCCAAAATCCCGAGAGGAGACTGGAAAAGAGGGTATTGTTGTGTGGCCATCCCCCCTAGGGGCTGATTTTTTTGCTTTCTGTCTCTCCAGCAAGCACACATCCTCTTAAAAGTAAGGGGGAAAAAGGCAGAAGAAAATGCATGCTGTGTGTTTATCAATATTTGGGATTTTTTTTTTCATTTTCTAGGGAGCATGTGTGCTTGTCAGAGAGAGAAAGAGGAGAAAAAGCACCCCCTAATAGAGCATGGCCATGCTGCAATCACTTTTCCATTTTTCCATCTGTCTAGATTTGGAGCATACTTGCACACATACCTGGTATATTTTTCTAGGTGTAGAGGTAGGATTCAAACCACATGGTTAACTTTGGGGGATCTGGCTCCCTTAGCCACCGGGTCACAAGGCTAGCTGCATTTCATTTTTATAAGACCTAGGAACTAACTAATGTAGATACATATAAATACAATACAAATAAATCAAATACAAATAAATCAAGTTCAGATAAATTTTATACTAGTTCCCCTCACATGCATTGATATTCATTACTCATTCTAGGGAAAAAAAATGAAGCAACGTGAATTTACTTGATTTACTTTCAGAATTACTTCTTTTCCTACATTTATTTAGTATCTGCACATAGAAATGGAGTGTATCATTGCATTTTTGTAGTGATTAGCCAGAAAGGTGAATAATTGTTTAGATGTCAGATAAACTAATCTCTTGGTTTATTTCTGAGATTGAGGATACAGTAAGATATGGATATTTAAATCTGCAAGCACTTTGACAGTTTCTTTTCAGTAATAAATTTAACAATGGTGACTAGCATATTAAAATCTGGTTTTCTTGATAATTTTTACATTAGCAAAAAGATTTACAATTTGCAAATTACTGAGTTTTGCTATATATATATATATATATATATATATATTTATTTTTTTGAGAGGATTTTGCTATACAGCACATGCGCTCGCCAGAAAGAGAGAGACAGAGAGACAGAAAGAGAGAATTCACCCTCCAGGGGGTATGGCCATGCTGCAATCCCTTCTCCTCCATTCTCCAATCAGGATCTTGGGCATGCACGCACACGCGCTCGGCGTGAGTTTAAGCCACCGGGTTCGGGACTCGAACCATGGTTGACTATGTGGGAAGTCCAGCGACATAGCCATTACGCTAACTGCTGGTCCCGAATTTTGCTATATTTAGGTAAAAATGATTTCATTTGGGACCAGCAGATGGTGGAATGGTTACATCACTAGAATCATGCATAGTTGACTGCAGTTGGAGTTCCGAACCCAGTAGCTTAAAATTCTGTCTCTCTCTGTCTCTCTGATGAGTGTATGTGCCCTATAGCAAAAACCTTTCTTAAAAAAATTATTTCATTTATTTAAATCCTGGTGATTCCTGGGGCCAGTAGGTGGTGTGGTGGTTAAGGGAACTGGATTCCTACATAACCAACCACGGTTCAAGTCCTGGACCTGGTGGCTTGCTTTCTTACTTTCTCTCTCTCTTTCTCTCTCACTGTGTCCCTCTTTGGTCAAATTAAGTAAGTAAATAAAGTTAAATAAAATAATTCTTAAAAATAAATAAATAAATCCTGGTGATTCCAGATTTTTAGTAAATAGCAAGGAAGTCAATCATTCACTTTTAAAATTTATGTCTTTTTTTCTTTGTATTTGATTCTAGTACTTTCAGCCTGTATGAGATAGTCTCTACCCTCAAAAGTTGCCTGTATAATGGGAAGAATATCTATCCCAAACCTTGTAAGATAAGTACAATGATACAGAGAAGCATGAAGGGAGACAGTACCTAACTGGTGGGCTTAGCAATATTTTATCAAAAACACACACATACACACACCTGATAAAGATTTCAATAATACTGAGTTCAAATGAGTTAAGCTCCTTCATCCTTCCTCCACCATCTTGACTCCACAGAAACAAAGTTATTGTTTTTAAATTTTTTGGTAATAATATTCTTATCATCAGTACTGTGGTAGTTTTTGTCTTAGACATTGCTTTTGTTTAGTTTTTCCCAACAAGGATACATAGGTAGATTACTTATCATCTTTCCCTTCTTACCCAACTTTTCTCATAAAAAAAAAAAAAAAAAAAAAAAAAAAGAGTTTTCTACTTCAATTGCAAATGGAATATTTAGAACTTCCCTTTTTATTTCAGCATTTATAGCCTTTACCTTTGGATTCCTCATCTATAAAATAGAAACATGAGCAGTTTTACTATTAGCATGTCTTCTTTCCCACTGTCCCACCTTCTAAGTTTACAACTTCACTTCTACATTTATGTGGTCACGGTTCATAACATTTACTCCTTATAAACCCACATGCTCCTGCATTTGGAAATATGCACTATAAACAATTCATGGCACAACATATGTAAAAGGATTTGGAATGTTATCTGGCACAGCACGTGGGAAATGTTCAATGAATAAAACTATTAGAAAAAGTTAAGTAACTAGGATAGAGAATGATATATGTTTTGATTTAATAAACTTTAGTTTCCTCTTTAACTCTCATCTCTTCCTCATATTTGAGAACAAAATATAAACAATCTCAAATGTGGTATTTAATATTCGCCTTATTTATAAATTTAGGTTAAAAAGTTTGACTATTAAAGTTCTTCTAACCATTAACTCCTTTTTTTCTCTTTAAATGGAGAGAATATTTAATTCCTTCAATATTTTATAAGTTATACATAAAACCTACAGAAATTCTTCAGTAATTTATAATTCTTTTCTGCTATGCTAATTCATTACTTAAATATTCTTAACACAGTGAAATGGTACTGATGATACATCCTTTTCCCATTTAATATAAAAACCATAAAGGTTTAAAATTTTAAAATGTAATACATCAATAATCAATTACATTACATTTCAGTTTCTAAAATATTTTCACCTCCTACCCTTACTGAGTTTTAAATTTTGATTTTATTACCACATTTGTGAAGATATACATTAAAAGGTATTCTAAGCATTGAAGTAGATAGATATTTATGTTTAAAATTAAATCTCCTTGAAATTTGAGCACTATAATTTTATTTTAAAATATACATTGAGTTTTCAAATGTATTTGACCTAGCAAAATCCAATCTAAAATCTTAAGAAAATAAATTACAGTTTTATTACCTGAAAAGGAACACTTAATATTCATAAATACTCCCTTCCAGTTTTTCCCAAGAAATAAATATGTGTAGGCCAGCAGGTGATGTAGACATTAAGGCACTGGATCCCAAATGACTGACCGTGACTTGGTGACTTGAAAGTCACTCCAGGTGCATGTGCATGTGTACCCAAAATTCTGAGGAATGAATGGAGGAAAAGGAATTGTGCTGCGGCTTTCCCTCCAGGGGGTAATTTCCTCATTTTCCCTTTTTCTCTCTCTGTCTCTGTCTATCTGTCTCTGTCTGGAGAGTGCATGTGCCCTATAGCAAAAAAACTAAAAAAAAAAAAAAAAAAAAAAATCTATATCTGGGAGATATAGTCTCCCTTCAACCTCATTTTGACTCTTTTGAAATGTTCTAAGCCAGTTTTGCATGCTTATTTTTTTAAATTGATTTTATTATATTAAAACATTACAAACTTAACTATAATTACAATCAATTTTATTGGAATTATATTGCAAATGCACTTTAATTTTTAAAAATAGCCATTTAATAATTTGTCATTGTATGCCTTTACTTAATTTAGATCTTCCAATTTCAAATGTAGGATTTTTTGTATGTGTTTTTGATTGTACAGTGTTCTTCATTAGTACTACTTAAAACTACTTTTCTGTTTTGTTTGCCATTATAAACAGTATATTATGTTTTCTAAGAGAATATTGACAAATTATTGGAAGATTAGTATGATTAATTTTTGTATCCACAAATTATTAAGTATTCATTTAATTTCTAAGGGATTATTTTGAATTTTCTAGAGATCTAATTATTTTATTTGTAAAAATGATACTTCGATGTTTTCTAATACTCATTTCTATTATTATTTCAAATTGTACTGCAGTGACTTAAAAAGTTTAAGATACTTTAATTAAGTTACAGACAGAGGGACTAGCAGATGGTAAAATGGTTATGTCACTGGACTCCCCCAGTGGACTGTGGCTCAAGACTCAGACTCAGTGGCTTAAAACTCAGGGGGACTAGCAGTTAGCATAATGGCTATGTCGCTGGACTTCCATGTAGTCAACCGCAGTTCGCGTTCCGGACCCAGTGGCTTAAAACTCACGTAAGGCGTGTCTGCCTGCGTGCCCAAGATCCCAAGAGGAGAACAGAGGAGAAAGGATTGTGGCGTGGCCATCCTCTCTGGGGGGTGATTTCTCGCTTTCTTTCTCTCTGTCTCTCTCTGTCTGGAGAGTGCATGCGCCCTATAAAAAAAAAAAAAAGAAAGAAAGAAAAGAAAACAACAATACCACTTTTTCATCTCAGAATTGCCTCTAAAACTACTAATCCATATCAATGCTATTCAGATTTCCATAAGACTTGTCTATAATTCTTGTCTCCAAATTCCTTATATCCCCTTCACTTTTCAGTTCACCTCTAAAGCAACTAATAAAAGGCATCTGTTTTTAAAGACATTGTCAATGGTCTCCTTCCATTCAAATCTCACAGGTATTTCTTGTCCTCAGTTCACTTGACATTTCCAGAAAACACAGTACAAATTCAGTACAGTTGAAGATTGTCTTCCTACATCTTCTTTTTCTTTCACTTTCATACTTTCTGGGTTTTTTCTTATTTCCCTGATCATTTCATCTCAGTCTTCTCTTTTTGGTGCCCTGATGTCAAAACGTCCTAATTTTGCGGGCTTATCCTGAGTCCTATTTTCTTCTGAACTTTCACTTTCATTGACTTCATTCAGTCTTGTTGTCTATTATTAGGTCGTTGTGAAAGTCATAACATATTTTTCTATGGTTTTCTATGCAAAAATCTGTCATGACTTTCCCAACAACCCAATATTTTATCTATTTGCTGTGTCAAAGTAAAAAACTGGGTGGGTAAGGCGAGTTTATTTTATTAGGCTATTTCAATAGATCCAAAGAGTCAGAGGGTCTTTGTTCTGTAGTTTTACCTTAGATTTTTCACAGGGAGGAGTAGACAAATTTCAGTTGGAATAGTTTTGCCATCAGGGAAAGTCTCAGTTAGTTAGTTGAATAGGAAAGGTTTACCTCTGCATCTAGATAGTTGCCAGAGGCAAACCATTCTAATCTTAACTAATCACTGATTACATAAAGAACAGAGAGTGACAGGGTGAAAAAGAGGTAGAAATGATGTCTAGCCTTTTCAGTAGGCAGTTCACACAGAAAATTAAAGATCTGTAATTAGTCTTGCCATTAGAGAGTCACTTTGCAGTCTTTAAGGCATAATGAAACAGAAGTTAGACTTCTTTTTTTTTTTTTTTCAGTTTGCTATAGGGTACATGCACTTGCGAGAGAGAGAGAGAGAGAGAGAGAGAGAGAGAGAGAGAGAGAGAGAGAGAGAGAGAGAAAGAGAAATCACCTCCAATGGGGGCACACTGCAATCCCTTCCCTTCTATTCTCCTCTCAGGATTCTGGGCACACATGTGCATGAACCCAGAGTGATTTTTAGGCCACCAGACCAGGAATTAAACTGCAGAGTGAGCCATGTGGGATCCAGCTGCCTTAACCACCACCCTACCTAGCTGATCCAAGGAGTCTTTTCTTAGACATATTAGGAACAATAGCTCTTTAAGATAAGTTATTTCCTAGAACATATAAGGGTAAGGGGTTATTTATCTGTCCCTGTTTTCTAGGAGCACAGGTCCAGGTAATGTTCAAAATCATCAGCTGATCACTTCAAAAACATATTTTGATTCTCTCACCTCTTCATCTTTACTTCCAGTTCAAAGTTTGAGACTATAATTGTCATAGCCACATAACTGATGTTCCTTATTTCCCTTTCATTCCTTAAAATACCTTCTCAGGGACTAGCAGATGGTGTAGTGGTTATGTCATTGGACTCCCATATGGCGACCACAGTTCAAGTCCCGAACCTGGTGGCTTGAAACTGATGCTGGGTGCATGTACATACATGCCCCAAATCCTGAGAGGAGACTGGAGAAGGGGCTGTGGCATGGCCATCCCCCCAGGAGAGTGATTTCTTAGTTTCTATCTCTCTGTCTCTGGTCAGGACACATGCCCTTATAGGACATATCTCTAAATTAATTAATTAATTAAAATGCCCTCTCCACATACCAATTGAAGGTTTCTATTTTGCTAAAATAGAACTTCCTGTCAAGAATTTCAATCAGAAAATACTTTGCAGATGTATTTATCCATCATCTTCTTCCTCCACAGAATAAAACCTGAAGTCGTAGAAGGATGCTTTCTTCCAAGTAAATAATGGCTTAAATTTAGCTCATAGTCTGCCGACAAAATGCCCTGGAGTGGGGCTGAGTCAACCTAGGGGATGGGATCCCCCTTTTGCATTAAAGTCCCCAGAAAAGGACAGTATGAATGAGTGAGATATGATCCTAATGACAGGTATCTTGCCAACCATATTCAGTATAGAAATCTAAAATGTATAAAAGTATAGTAATCTAAAATGATGTCTGATATGTAAACAGAAAACAGTTATTTAATAAAAAAAAATCAATTTGATCCTTTGCCACATATTTTGATTATCTGAACCGAATTTTATCAGTTTCTTGAAATTCTGAAAGAGCTCAGGCATAAGCTTCACTTTACTGATAAAATATTTAGGAAGCAACTGTTCTATATAGGTTTCTTTTTTATGTGATATTCTGTAATATATTGAGATTTGACTCAATAAATTTTCCAGTTAATATTTTCAAAAAACATGGTCAACTATATAGATGTAGCCATAAGTGTTTTTATGTCTCAACAGTTTCCACCTTATTAATATAATTGAATTTTTGTTAATCAATTTACTGTGTGATCAAAATATTAGCCCTTTGATTTTTCTTTAAAAAATTTACATATTTGGCATTTTTGTTTTATTACATTTTATTTATACTGCTCTTGTTTTGGTCTTCTCACCTTCCTAGAGTTTTTGCAAAATTTTCATTTTTAATTTGAATTAATTTTATTTAAATTGTAGATTCTTTAATTTCTAAATAACAATGAATAACATATTTATCTTTGAATATATATTTTGTCACTTTCTATGTCATTTTATTAATTTTCCAAATTTCCTTTCTGACTCTACATATATTTACAACAATGTTGTACAAAACATTTCAACAGGTTGAATTATCTTTTGATAGTAACTGTTTATTACACTATGGGCAGAAATTAAATACGATCTCTGTATTTTCCTTTATGTAGATTTAGGTGGTGTGCTTTGATGTATATATGTGTTATTATATTATCAGGCTTTGTAATATTTATATGTACCCCTACAAAGAGAGTACTTTTTAGTTTCCTTTGTTAAATATGTAACAGCTGTTTACTTTTTTTTACATGGGTTAAGTCTTCTGAAAATTAACTTATTCAAAACATTTATATAATTTATCAGATTAAATACTGTGTCTTTTTTTTTTTTTTTTTTTTTTTTTTTTTTTGCTATATTATGCATGCCCTTGCCCGAGGGAGGAGGGTGAAAAAGTGAGAAAGTACCCCCCAAGAGGAATGCTATGCTGCAATCCCTTCTCCTCTAATGCCCTCTAAGGATTTTTGGACATGCATACACATGTACCTGGTGTGTTTTTTAAGTTGCCCAGGTCCAGGATTGAACCATTCAGTTGGCCATGTGGAATCCACCTTAACCACCACTTCACTAGTGGGCCCAAACATTGTTTTAAAATTTTCTACCATATTTTTTGTAGACCTCTTGTTTTTATTGTTTTTGGGGAAAGGTACTGTGCTCTTTAGCACTGTTGAGCACATAAACTTTTATGTCCTTATGTATTTAATTTCATTCCCTTGAACATGTAACTTTTAGGTTGAGGATTCTATAGAGCCACTCAATTATCATTGGAAAAGGATACATAGAAGTAGGGATCTTGTCTCATTCCTAGTTGTTGTAGACCTAGTAAAGAGAATTAACGAACACTCTGAACCCAGGAAATGGGGACAGTGAGACACAGAGGACAGAGCAGGCAACCCCTGTGTTCAAAGTTCCAGAAGCGTCTCTATTAAGGGCATACAATGTGTGGGCAGCTAAGCATACAAATCTTAAGGAGAACTGAGCTGTGGAAAGTTATGGTGGCGATTTCTAATATCTCTTTTCAGGTGTTGCCTCAGGCCTGGTCAGAGTAAAACTACCCATAGACTGTGACATTCTCTCTGCTCACTGAGAAAGAAAAGGTGGCACAGGGCCAAAGTTAGAAGAATGTCCAGGATACAAGGGTTTCTGTGCAGACACACTGCAAGAGACAAAATCTTAGGAGAATACAATTTAAATAAACAAACCTGAGCAGACTATAAAAAGAAAATTCCATTTTAAAAGAAGTTGACACTATCAATAATAAATTGATCCAAAATCCAGAGAATGATACAGAAGCCAGGCAGTTCAAAACTGCAGCCTGCATTTGCTCCGCTCTTACAATAGAACAAACAATGCAATAATAGGCTTAGAAGACATATGAAGGTAAACAAGATTAGTTGGTGATTTCTTCAGTGTTTTAGAGGTTGTTGAACTCTCATACTGGAACTGAGAATGTGCGGAACAATTATTAAATATTATGACCTTTGTGAATAGCTCATTTTCATGGGCTAGCTCCTAGTTTCTATCTTCTATATAGTGTATCTATCATTTAATTTTTTTCCTTTGCCCTTTTAAATATATTTTCCTGCATCTTATTTAATATATATATATATATGTGTATATATGTATTTTTTTAAGAGAGATTTTTTGCTATACGGCACATGTACTCCACTGGAGAGACAGAAAGAGACAGAGAAACAGAAAGCAAGAAATCACCCCCAGGGGGACGGCCATGCCATAATCCATTCTCCTCCATTCTCCTCTTGTGATCTTGGGCACACATGCACACATGCCCAGTGTGAGTTTTTTTGTTTTTTAATTTCATGTATTTACTTATTTTACAATTAAATATGTATGTATTTTGGTACAAAAGCTTTTTGAAATTCATAGTTTTCCATTGTATTTCATGTATTTCCATGAGCTTTTTGTTTGTTTGTTTGAAACATTTTTTAAAATTAATTAGTTTATAAATAAATAATTCTTTTAAGAAAAATTAATTAGTTTACATTAAGGCACTTGGTTCAGGTCTCAAACAACAGCTGATTATGTGGGAGTCCAGAGATGTAACCATTATGCCTCTGCTGGTCCCTTAATTATATTAATTTTCTATTGTCTTATTTCTGAAATCTATTCCCCTTCAATATAGGTTTCATTTTAACTGCTACATTAAAAAAAAATATTTCTAAGGAGCCAAATTGTGGCACAGCAGTAAAATGTGACTTTCTGTCAGGCTGACCCACATGAGAGGTTTAAAGTTTGCAACTAAAGACATACTTGAGTATGCTGGGCTTATGCATGCCCACGATCTGGGGCTGGCTAGAGCTAAGACTGGTTCATGGTGCCAAGATCCTGTTGGGGGTGCTGTTTCTCTCCATCTATGCTCATAAAAGAAATAAATAAACTTTTAAAAATGGAAGAGAAATGTACTTCCAGTGTGTTTTATTTTGTTCTTTTTCTTAACCACTCTCATTTTATTTTCTATTTAACTCACAATTTCTTTGCTGTCATATTTTAACACTTATTTTATATTAAAAGCACTGATACAGTGACCCTACTTTTCTAGTTATTTTTTATTCATGATAGTTTCTGCACAGAGAAAGAAAGAGAGAATGGGAGACGAGAACCCTCAACAGGGTCTAGTCATGCTGTGATCCTTTTCCTACTGTTCTCCAACTTCTTAGGATCTTGGGAATGTGAGCACATACTCGGCATGTTTCAGGTTCACTGGGCCAGGGATCCAAACTGGTGGTCAGACATGTGACTTCCAGTAGTGCTGACCAGTGTGCTACCAGCTAAGCCACAAAGCTGGGCTGACCTTACTATTTTTATTGTTATTTTAAATCCACTAGAATACCTTAGAATCACTTTGCTTTGTCCCAGGAAATGCAGGTGCACAGCCTTAGCTTCCCAAAGCTTTTATTTCCTCTATTACATACTGTCTAAATCGCCGTTCCTTGTATTCTGCTTGGCACCAGGCTGCCCTTAAAGAGGAATAAGTCATGCTGCCTCCCAAGAAGCTCTCTTTGAAGTTCCCACCAGCAGTGGAAGGACAGAAAAAGAAAAAAGTAATAACTAAAATAGAAAGCATTTTCATGTTGGTCACCTCTCAAGTTTCAACTCCTCCACACTCTTGATTTTATTCACTATTCTCCTTAGGTAGATATTTTTGCATTCTGTCCAAAGAATCTCCTGGAGAGTTTCTCTATAGGAGCTTACATAGTTATATTAGCAAAGAGCTCTATCCTTTCATGACATTCGGATACTGAACCACTGGCTGGTTTGGTTAGGCTGCTAGTTGAAAGGTTCACCTATCCTACTCGGGTGTCTTGCTTTCCATATACCAGAGCTCTGTGTAGATCTGGTAACAGTTTTCACATTTCTCTCAGAAAAATTATTCAGAGTGCCTCTGGCCCAGATCCTGCTATCATATAGCAAACCTAGCCAATTTCTTCTGTATTCTATGTTACAGAACAAATGGACTTCCCAGTGATCTCTACTGGCTTCTGACTAATAGTTTAGTAGATCCATAATTTAAGCTGCCATTGTAGTTTTATGTTTATTTATGAATATGTTTACCTTTTTTGAATCTTGCTATATATGTCTGGGTTAGTTTGTATTTGATCTATGATTGCTATGTGCTTGGAGAAAAGAGGATTTCTTAAATCCTAAACCTACAAAGCCTCATTGAATTATCATAGTATCCTACACAAGGTCTAACATTGTACTTAAAACAAATGTTTATTAAAATATCAATAAAAGGGGACTAGCAGTTAGTGTAATGGCTATGTCGCTGGACTCCCATGTAGTCGACCACGGTTTGAGTCCCGGACCTGGTGGCTTAGAACTCACGCCGGGCGCATGTGCGTACATGCCCAAGATTCCAAGAGGAGAATGGAGGAGAAGGGATTGCGGCGTGGCCATCCTCCCTGGGGGTTGATTTCTCACTTTCTGTCTCTCTGTCTCTCTCTCTCTGTCTGGCGAGTGCACATGCCCTATGGCAAAAACCTCTCAAAAAAAAAAAAAAAAAAAAAAAAAAATATATATATATATATATATATATATATATATCAATAAAAGTCCTCTACATGAATTTTAAATTTACCTAAAACATAGAAAGAAATCATTGTGATTAGAAATGGTTCCTTGTTTTTCAATGGTTTGAGAACTATGGTGCTACATTACTAATTCCATAAGAGCAATTCAAAGGAGAATCAATTTCTATAGGATTTTTACACAAATAACTTTGTAAGGTGAACTATGCCATCATTCCCATATATTCTGACATTTTGTTCTATGGGCACCAAGAAAGAAAAGTATGCCACTGATTATCATTCTAGCTTTTTTTTTTTTTTTTTTTTTTTTTTTTGCTACAGGGTGTGTGCCCACCAGAGAAAGACAAAGTGAGAAATCATCCCCCAGGGAAAATGGCCATGCCACAATCCTTCTCCCACCAGTCTCCTCTCAGGATTTTGGGCATACACACATGCTAGGCCTGATTTTTGAGCTGCCAGGTCCAGGACTCGAACTTTAGAGTTGGCCATGTGGGATCTAGCACCTTAACCTCCATGTCACTTGCTGACCATATTTTTTAATTGTCTCCAATTATATTCCTTGTTCTTTCCAGCTTTATCTGGCTATGTAATTTCTCTCAAACCATGAAACATTTTAGAGTCAGCTGTTGTGAATGTTCCCTGTTTTCCCCCTCTTGTTTAACTCTTTATTCCTGCACTTCCTCCTTCTTTTTAGAAGTTTCAGATTCAGTGGTTGAACAAACCAAGGGTTCTAGAAGTCCTTGCTATGATTTCTACCCTGATTTTGTATCCCTTTCATTATTTAGTCTTTTATTTCTATATTCTCCAGCAATTTGCTGAAACAATTGATTCTGTTGGCCTATAAACATTGGAGAGATAGGGTTCAGGTCTGAATTTTTAAGTGATCTATCACCACCTCTTAACACTTCACTTGTTAAGTGAAGTTCCCAGTATGTTACGTAGCAAGTTTCCTATTTCTCAAATTAAATATTTGTCCTTGAAGTTATTTTCTAAATGCCCAGTTCATACTTTATTCTCTCCTTCATTGCACTCTTTAATGAGTCAGAAGGTGTGGACTTTGCTCCATTATTCTTACCACATCATAATGTATTTACTTGTTTATTGTCTATTCCCCTGGTAAGCTTCTACAGTCTCAGCAGCTGGAAAGGTGTTTGTCAGATAATACTTGCCCAATAAACAATTATTGAACTGATTTCTTTAATTATGTATTAATGTTTTGAAATCAGTCAGATCCAAATATTGAAGAAGAGATAGTGAAGATGACAACTCATGAAAAATATTTAGGTCATAATTTTTTTTTGAGAGAGAGATTTTTTGCTATGGGGCACATGTGCTCGCCAGAGAAACAAAGAGACACAGAAAGACAGAGAGAAATCACTCCCTACAGGGAATGGCCATGCCACAATCCCTTCTCCTCCTTTCTCCTCTCAGGATTTTAGGCACACATACACATGCATCTGGTGTGAGTTTTAAGCCAGCAGATCTGAGACTCCAACCACAGTTGACTAAGTGGGAATCCAGCAACATTCCATTATGCCATCTGCTGGTGCCATCTCCTAGATTATAAATTTTTGGAGAGAGGAACCATAGCTTTTTATTATTCTTCTTTTAATTGTCATAGGACATATGTGCTACCCAGAGAAAAGAGAGAGAGGGAGAAAGAAAGTACCTCCAAATGGGGTGTGGTCACACTGTAATCATTCCTCCACCACTTCTCCATTCTATCAGGATTCTGGACACATACACACATTTCTCAAGTCTCCAGGGCTGTGATTCAAACTACAGTTGGCCATGTGTTATCTAGCTCCCATAACCACGAGGGTACAGGGCCAGTCAAGGAGTCAGAGCTTTTAAATGTTATTTTCATGGGGTCTAAGAGCTGCTAGTGAGACCATAAATTGTTATGCAGTTAAATTGAATAAATTGATAAAATCAAGAGAAATGAAGTAAATGAGCATAGTGAAGGTAGAATAAGTTAGCCTTTTTTCAAAATTTTCAAATCGAGAAATTCATCTATTGGTTTTAAAAATACACTTGAACTCACTGAATGCCATCACCTTCCACCTGACCCTGCTATTTGCAGATTTTCTTCATTTTACATAAATTTTGAATCTCAGTTTCTTATTGTTCTTTACTTTTTCTTCCTTCAAGGTTAATTCAGATAAACTTTCCCCTTCCATGAAGCTTTCCTTGACAATTCAGTAAATATTTTCTATCTCTTCTATAAATTTGACTAGCCTTTACTATTAGTGCAGTGGAGCTTAAGACCATGTACTTTATTAATGAAGCACACAAGAGCCAAATGCTAGAGCCAGATTTCCTGGATAAGAATCCCAGTGGCACCATTTACTAGCTGTGTCATTGGGCAATTTTTTTTAACTTTTCTGTGATTCAATTTTCTCTTCTATAAAATGGAGATAATAAATAGTTCCAGACTCATCAGACTGCTGTTTTATTATTAAGAGTAAGTGGGTAAATGTAACTTACTTGGAACACTCCCTGGCACAAAGTAGGTCTATATGCATTAATATTTTTCTCTACTACTGCATTCTAAAATTCCTTTTTTAAAAATATTTAAATTTTGGGACCAGCAGATGGCATAATGTTAATGTCACTGGACCCTCAAGTCAACTGCAGTTCGAGTACCGGACCCAGTGGCTTAAACACGCCAGGCATGTGTGCATGCATGCCCAAGATCCTGAGAGGAAAACAGGAGAAAAGGGATTGTGGTGTAGCCATCTCCCTGTGGGGTGATTTCTCTCTCCTTGTCTCTCTCTGTCTCTCTGGCAAGCGCACACACCCTATAGCAAAAATCTCTCTTTAAAAAAATAAATAATATTTATGTTTAAATTACCTTATCTTAAAATTTAAATTAAAAAAAAAATCTACTTAATGGAGTGATTATAAGACTACAGTAACCACAGCAGTGAGAAATAGTGTAAAGAAATAGCTAAGAGAACAATCACTGGAGCCAGACTGCCCGAGTCCAAATGCCAGCTTCGTCATTTACTGGCTTTTTCACTTACGACAAGTCATTTAAAGACGCTTAACCTTTCATACCCTCACTTTTGTCTCCTGCATAATATGGTACCTATATAACAGAGTTATACTGAGAATAAAATGAGTTAAAATATGTAAATTGGCTAAGAAAGCGACTGGCACATAATAACCACTCAAAAAGTATTAGCAACTTTTACTGTGAAATCACCCAGCCTAATCAATTTTCACATATTTCAATAGATAAGTTTTTTTTCTTTCCTAGATTATAAACACCTAGTAAATGGGGGTACTTCTTTTTTTCCCCCTAAAATTCTGATTTAGGTCCAGAGTGTATGCCTTATTACCAAACTAGGCAAATACTGCCACACTTCAGTTTACCCATGTGCTAAATAATATTCCTGTGTCACTGTCTTATTTGATTATTGCTTTTGGCTGTTAAGAATCAAAAAACTATTCTACTAAAGTGAGGCTTAAATAAATTTGAGATGTGTTTTATTACCATGCAACCAGATGCCAAGAAGTAGGCAGCTATTGGCTGTGTTTCAGCATCTCAAGGATTTCAGGGCCAAAGTCTTGTGATGTTTGGATCCTTTTCTTCATGGTTGCAACATCCTATTTTAGTAGCTCTACTCTGCATGGCTGTATGCCAGCCAGGAAGAAAAAGTAGTGGAAGAGGAAGAAGGAGAACCTGGATCAAGAAACAAGCACTTTCCTAAATTCCAGAAGCTTCTGTATATTTTCCTTGGCTAGAATTGTGTCATATGGTCTTTGCTAAATGTAAGGCAGTCTAGAAAGATGAATTTTTAGCTTTAAAATGTAGTAAATAAGAGAAAATGAATGTTAATTGAGTCTACTTACCATATAAGTAGACTTACCTCATAAGGTCTTTATGTTTAAATGAGTTAATGGATGGAAACTTGCTTTTTAAAATTTATAAAAAGACATATGCAAAAGTAGAGTCATTGGATTTCCCAGAACACTGAATTTCCAGTGTGCTGAACATGATTTCTCCTAAAAAGAAAACAGATCATTTAAAACATTTGATAGTTAATTTTCTATTTTCAGAGTTAAATTATTTTATTTACCTCAAAACACTGTAATAGTTTAAATCCATTTTAAATTAATTATTCAGTATTACCATTTATTATTTTAACTATACATACTTACTATCTTTAAAATAATAGAAAAACAGTTAAACATTTGGATTAATCCACTCACTCATGCAATGACAAAATTCTAACATAATACAGTAATTGGAGTCTAAAAACATCCAGTCATATGAATGCAGAATAGCATTATTGCAAGATTAATAATATGATCAGGAGTGAATATTGTCTAACGAATCTACCAAGACTTTTGATCCAAATGATAGTTGGACTTAAGAAGCTATCCTGGCTTAAATATCTATGGATTAATTCTGTTCTTGTGATTGGAATGGAACAATTATGATTTTATTACTCTGGTTGTTATTTAATACCCATTAATTTGGCTAAGGAGTATAGGCTGGAAGACATAGTGAGAAATCAAGAGACATCTTTTATGAGGTAGGATTGTCTATGGACTCCCTGTGGCTAATCTGACAAATAACCCTTGTTTCCATTCTCACTCCTCCTTCCCAAAATAGGAGCTTAATTTTGCCTTGTTTGGGAAAGCTGGATGAATTTACCTTACAAAGAGGCTTTAGTATTAAATATGTTAGTGCCTATTTATCTGGCAGTCTTTGGAAACTAAGGACTGATGGTAAGTAAACAAATAAATACATAATCACTAATTTGAATAAATGTTGTAACAAAAATTAATGCAGCCCCTTATAGGGGGGATGAATTCTAGGCTGATCCATAACTTAGCAGTTCAGGGAGCCAGATTCCACATAATCAACAGTGGTTCAGTCTAGCCTGGTTTGGGAGACACACTGGGTATGTGTGAGTGCATGTCCAAAATCCCAACAGAGGAAAGCATGACGGGAAAAGGACTGCAGCATGACTGTGCCCAACTGAGGGGTGCTTTTCTCTCTCTTATTTACTCTTTTTCTTGGCAAACACACATTCACCCTCTGGCAATAAAAAAAAGAAAGACAAAAAAGGTGCCAACCCGGTGGTTACTTTTGTTGGTATAAAGAAAATTACATTTAAGATAAAAGGTCACATTTTAGTTCATTTTTATGTATGTTTTTCTTCTTAGTATAAATATTTACTTTCATATTAAACATTATGTTAAATTTGTCTTCTTTTTCTTAAAAAGGTTTCACAAAACTTACATCTTCCTTTAAACAAACAGGGTGTTCTCTGGACACTCATCATCTGCAGTGAAGAAGATAAGAATATGTGAGAGGTTTCCAATGACTTACCTCATTTGTCCTAAGCTAAACCCTCTCAAAATGGTGGAACAACTAGAACCATTTCTGGGGATAAACAGCTTACTTTTCTTTTCCTTTTTTAGAGGTTTTTGCCTTATGGCACATTCACTGGGAGATGCGGGGAGACAGAGACAGTGAGAGGGTAAGTGAGAAATCACCCTCCAAGAGGGATTGCCACACTGCAATCCCTTCTCCATTCTCCTCCTGGGATCTTGGGCGCGCACCTACACATGATTGGTATGATTTTCAAGCCACTGTGTTCAGAACTGCAGTCAGCCAGGTAGGAGTCCAGTGACATAACTGCTACACCATCTGCTGGCCCCCAGCTTACTTTTTAAAAGAAGATGCCAACAATCTATCTTGGTCAACTACAATCACTAACCCTCAGGGAATGAGATGCCTACGTATGAGAAAACTAATTTCTACTAATGACTATTTTGAAAACAGCTCAGTGATATAATGTAAGTAAATTAGATAACGGTTTATCTTAATATTCTCTTTTAGTCAAAAGTGATTTTGCAGAAAACATTTTATCTAACAGATTATATCTAGCTCATAAGCATATCCTTATATGTTGTATATTTTAAAATACTATGCTTCTAATATTGAGAGGTCTTTTCAATTGGTCATATTCATGATTATCATCTACTAATATTGTAATGCCTATAAATATTTAGTAACAGAATTTGACAATTGTGTTAATTTTATTGGTTAAAACAAACCAATTTTTAAAATTTCCAATCTATAAAGAAATTTCAAAAAAGTGGGACCTGCAGTTAGCATAATGGCTATGTCTCTGGACTCCCATGTAGTCGACCACAGTTCGCGTCCCGGACCCAGTGGCTTAAAACTCACGCCGGGCGCATGTGCGTGCATGCCCAAGATCCCGAGAGGAGAATGGAGAAGGGATTGTGGCATGGCCATCCCCCCTGGGGGGTGATTTCTCGCTTTCTGTCTCTCTGTTTCTCTGTCTGTCTGGCGAGCACACACACCCTATAGCAAAAACCTCTTTAAAAATTCATGGAAATGTTATTAAAGGATAAGTTTATTGTGGTGTAAAATTTTTGGAAATTCATGTACAGTTTTGTCATACCAAATTATCCTCTTTAATTTTTTTTTTTTTTTTTTTTTTTTTTTTTTTTTTTTTTTTTTTTTTTTTTGCCAGAGCCAAATGGTTTGCATGCTTCCCAGAGAGAGATGAGAGAAAAGAAAAGCACTCTCCATGAGGAGTGGTCATACTGCAATAACTCCACCATTTCTCCCTCCTGTTGGTATTCTGGGCGCACACACGTATCCTTTGAGTTTCTCAATTGGTTGTGTGTGGGACTCAAACTGCACAGTCGACCATATGGAATCCAGCTGCCTTAGCCCCCAGGTCATGGGCTGGCCCCATAATATATATTCCCTATTAATCTTTTAAAGATCTAATCATATGTTAATTTCAATTATATGCTTTTGCTTCTAAGACATATCTTCAGAAAAACAAACACTAAAAAAAGTCTTAAAATAATGTTACCTCTGTCTTTTAGACTCTTGACACATTGCAAATAATGTAAGTGTGAAACTCAATAAGTTATTATTTGTCATTTAAATCTTTGTACATCATTAAGTGAATAGATAAGTTTCCTCTCAAAGCTCCCTGAGTAATATTTCTTCAATGTGAAAATGATCATCTCCCTCACATACATATATCCTTCATTTGCAATGGTTCTAGGATAAAATTTAGACCCTTTAACTCATCCTCAGACCCTAGCTCATTTTCAAAAGATCTGCCTTTTCACAGTAGGCTTCAATCATGCTCAATTCACAGTTTGTGACTAGATCCTGCTTTCTGCCATTCCCAAGGCTTTCATATATGTGTGTGTAATACTCCATCCACCCTCTCCTCTTCTGGATTTCAGTCAGCATAATTCTTTAAAAGATCATGACCAATAGAGCAAAAGTTAATTACTTTATGATTTCTCTAAGAAAGTCCATAGAAGTTCTTCTTTACATACTCATTTTTCTGCTAAAGTAGAATCTCTATTAGGGGAAGGACCAAGTCCATCATGTTCATATTCTCAGTGCACTGTGACTGGCACAAAGTAGGTACATTGGATGAATTAATTTATCTATTTTGGGGCAGACACAGTTAGTTTCTCATTTCCATTGTTGTCCTAAAGCATACATGTGAGTTATTCCATATATGGTTGCTATATTTATTGGCTGATGGTGATAGTGAACCTAGCTGAACCTACATCCTTTGTTTCTAATTGGGTGACTTGACATAGGCGGAAGAACTCACATAAGCAGAGACTCAGCAACAAGAGATTATGGGGCATATTCAGAAAACAGAGAAGGCAGTTCAGGGTGGTTATGACATAAGACAGTATTTGCTAAAAGTAAAACTTGAAAGATAGGGGTGCAGAAGGAGGCATTTTTTTAAGCTGTGAACTTCTGTTATTTCATGTTTATATTTAAATTGTAGTTTCAATTGAAAATTTTAAGAATAGTATTATTAGAATTGCTCCTTGAGGTAAATAATTTTTGACTGTATGGTTATGAGTGAAGAAATATCCTTGGGCAGAAGGTTCTGGAAAAAGTCCTAGAGACATGGTTGTCCAGGAAAGGGAGATGGAGGGCAGAGAGGACAGAAGCAAAGAGGAGAGCAGGGGAGAGCAATATTGTGAAGTGAGGGGAGAAGAATGACCTAGGAGTTAAGAGAAGAGAAAAGGAAGGAGAGAGGAGAAAAGAGAATAGATGAGTAGGACCACGTGACATAGTTGTGGACCACATGGCTAACTGTGGTTTGAGTCCTGGACCTGGTGGCTTGCTTTCTCACTCTCTCTCTCTCAAACATATGCATGCACACACCTACCCTATAGCAAATTAAGATATAATAAAAAGAGAAAAGACATTGCAACCAAATGGATGTGGAAAATAAGGTAGAAAGATAAGAACGCAGTCTCTACCTTTCTTTCCATTAGATAGATAGGTTTTTCACGATGAGTCTGTTTCACTTCCACACCTCATTCATGGAATGCACCTTATATCATTTCAGCTACCATACAGTTCTTTACTTTTACCTTATTCAAAAGCTTCAGAGAGCCAGGTTCTCAAGAGATGTTTCAAATGCACAATGACCCTTCAGTGGCAACAAACATATGCTAATATTTTGGTGTACTTTATTTTAAGATACTGTAAGAATACTTTTGAGTCATTCCTTTCCTTACTTTTCACTTGCTGTTATTATAAATAATACACTTCTTTTAGAAAAATTGATGTTTACTTGCACATAATATGTTTACTTATGTGAAAGTTCTTTTATTAAGAATTATTTATTCAACTTTATTATTATTTTTTAATTTGCTATAGGGCACGTG
Source organism: Tupaia tana (assembly GCA_026018925.1). Lineage (NCBI taxonomy): Eukaryota > Metazoa > Chordata > Mammalia > Scandentia > Tupaiidae > Tupaia > Tupaia tana. The sequence continues at coordinate 53,537,320 of JAKSZU010000003.1, forward strand.
CACTCTCCAGAGAAGTGGGATAGAGGGAAGTGAGAAAGCAAGCTGCCAGATCTGGGACTCAAACCACAGTGTGTCATGTGCACGTCCAATGCCTTAACCAGCATGACACCTGATAGCCCTTTAATGTGAAAATTCTAAATTTTGAACTCAATGGTAGATATTTTAATTTAGAAATAATGGAACTTGAAATTTGATCTATTAAATTTTACTTGGTTAAAATATTTAAGCATTTTTCTCTCTCAATAAACATTCCTTTGAATGATACTAATAACATGATATAATTATAAATCTTTCCATTCTCTTAAAATTTTGGACTTGCTACTTGTAAAAGGACTGCCATAAATCATACAGGTCCAAATTCTATTTGCTCTGGTAGTTTCTATTCTGCTGGTCAATAAGTAGTTTAGCATTTTTTTCTGAAAACATTTTTGTTTTATTATTCCCTTGATTGAATGAAATCTGTATAGTACAATTGAATTCTCTCTCTGCATGCTGTCTATTGAAATTGAGGTCATGGATATTTCTAGCATTTTCTGGTTATTAAATTTCAGGCACACTTTGAATCAAATAAAAATTAATACTTTATTTCTTGTTCTGTTTTTCTCTTTATATTGACTTCAGTGAAACTGAAACATACCACAGGGTATGAAACTTGAAATATTCCAACATAATAGAATTTATTTAGTAAATTGTGTTCATACTAATGTAATTTTACCGTGTTTTCAAAATGTCTTCTGATCTTTGGCAAATATTAAATGTAATTATAAATATAGGAGCATTTTCCTCTATTAATATTACAATTATTTCAGTCACTATTTAAGGAACTATTACAAATTTATAAAAACAAGTAATTAAATTTAATAACTTTGAAACACGATTTTAATGTGTTTAATTAAAAATTTTTTTTTTTTTTTTTTAGTGTTTTGCTATAGGGTAATATGCTCACCAGAGAGAGATAGAGAAATCACCTCCTGGGTAGGATAGTCACATTGTAATCCCTTCAAAAACTTCATACTCATCTTGGGATTTTAGGCATGTTCACACATGTCCTGTTTGTTTTTTTCAAGCTACTGGTCTGGAAATCGAACTGCATAGTTGGCCACGTGGGACCCAGTACCTTAACCACCATGCCATCTGCTGACCCAATATGCTTAATTTTCTCACTCTTTTTTTTTTTTTTTAATGTGTTTTCTGTTGAGTTTAATGTTTGGGTGACAGAAATACACTTTCAACCTTTTTTTTTACATCATTTATTGGGGAAATATTATTTGTTAATTGATGATCAGTCACTATTAGTTGGTCCTTACTGTGCTCTAGATCTTAGTTACACATTGGAGAGCATGAAAAAAGAATCAGTTATTTAAGAGTAAGCTCTAATCTTCAGGATAGTAAAGCTTAAGATACACAAGTGAACATCTATATGTTCAAACATTAAACAAACTCTATTATGTGTGCGAAGAACCCCTAAAAGATTAAATACATATGACAATCTATAATGCCGATTATGGGACAGAACCTAAATTCATGACAGGTATTTAACCATGTTCACAATTTCAGTCCTAAATTCAGTCCTGATTCTCAGGTAAATTAATAGTACAATAATAATTTTTTAACTTTTATTCCTTTGCAAAGTAAATCATTCTGCCCTGTGCTGCCCTGTTCTATCCTTCGAGTCAGAAAACACCTTACAACACAGAATTCTACCTAAGGAATATGTGCCCCATCAGAACTAATACCTTCCACTCTGGTAGCAGAGATGACCACTTCCCACGCAGGCTCCCTTATCTTGAGTAGGAACATGGATTACTGGAAGAAGCTTGGAAAGACTATTTGCTATGGAAAACAAGCCTTAAGGCATCCCCATAAATTCATCCAGATCTTCATCTCCTGTTCATTATCCATCAGAATCACAATACATGTGCCCATTTTTCATGGATAATTTCCTCCTGATCTTTTGCTATGACCAGTTTATCAAGAATGGAAGCTGACATGGTTGAGTAGACAAGTATCAAAAGCTAACAACTAGGGCCCAGTAGATGGTGTAGCAGTTACATTGCTGGATTCCCACATGGCCAAAGGCAGTTAGAGTCCCAGACCCAGTGGCTTCAAAATCATGCTGAACACATGTGTGTGCATGCCCAAGATCCTGGGAGGAGAATGGAGAAGAGATTGTGGTGTAACTATCCCCCCTGGAGGATAATTTCTCACTTTTCTTCTCAATATGCCTGTGTCTGTCACTCTCTGGTGAGTGCACATGCTCTAAAACAAAAACCTCTTAAAACAAAACGTGGTTGAGTGTTGACAAATCCTTTAGTATACAAGGAGTTATACAATTATACAAGGAGTTCCAGATTATCCTTTAGAGTTCCATACATAGCAAGATGAAATTATAACAGACTAAAGTGATTAAAATTATTTTGTCTTCCTTCTTTCTTCAATCTATGTGGGTAGGCTTAATTTGTCAGTGTTTCAGGATTCTTGAAGTGATTGCTCAAAACTTAGCAATTTATATTTGTGATTTCCTATAGGATAATAATGGCAGCCTGAATCCAAATCTTCCTACATATTTGAAAATAATTTAGGTCAATAAGGATAGCAAACCAGTCGTCCATAATCCACCCCTACACTATAATAATATAATTTATAATTAGGAGACAGAATATAGAATACTTTTTTTTTTTTTTTTTTTTTTTTTTTTTTTGTCAGAGAGCACATGAGCTCAGCAGAGAGAAAAAGAAAGAGACATGGAGAGAGAGAAAGAAAATGTCTCCCAAGATAGCAAGAGCACTCTCCAACTGAGAATGGTCATGCTACAGTCACTTCTCCTCCATCAAAGATTTGGGGCAATCATGCGCACTGTTATGTTTTTCAACTCATCAGAGCCAGGATTTGAACCAAGAAGTTGGCAATTTGGGATCTGGCTGCCTTCAACACCAGACCACAGAGCTGGCCTGAATAAACTTCTTTTTATATATACACAAGGACATGAATAGCGTCCATTCTGAAGTACAGTCTGGCAGTGAAAGGCAGATAGTGTGTCCCTCCTTGATCAGGTAAATACTGGCAACAGGTATCTATGTTAGCGAATCAGAGCACTGACTACTGGGAAATCTGAAGGAAGGTGTTTGAAATGGATAGGATTTGCATGGCAGTCCTGGGAGACACCATTATGGGGAAATAGAAGGTGACTTTAATATAAATGGGAAAAACTTTTTGGATCTTCATAGAAAAGGTAATGAGGGAAGAAACTGGTGGAAATTAAGAGTTTTAGAAATATAAAAGAATTGTGACATCAGAGAAAAATGGATTCCCTTTAAAAAGGGAAGCTACTGGGGCCAGTAGATGGTGTGGTAATTAAGGTACTGGACTCCCACGTGGCCAACCATGGTTTGAGTCACAGACCCAGCAGTTTGCTTTTTCACTTTTCTTCTCTAGCTGTCTCTGGTCATATTAAAAATTAATACTAATAAAGAAAGTTAAAAAAATAAAATGTTAAAAGGGGAGGTACCTATTATTTACATATTATAGAAACTACTGTTTTCTGCATCAATAGAAGGAACATCCTTGAACTAAAAATATCATAGTTTTCCACAGAAACGATCACCCCTCTTGTGGAATTATTTTGATTGCAGAGGAAAATACAGAACAATTAAGAAAATAAGAAATGAGTTTGCTTTACTCCCCCTCAAACAATCCTTCATTAAAAAACAACACAATTAAAACACAAACTAAAGATCATTAAATGGTCACCTCAAATATGAAACAACACTATCAATCAGAAATTCAAAACACAAAACAAATTAGGAAAATAAGAAATGAGAGTTGACTGAACTCAGGAGTGAAACTGAAGAAAAAGTAAAAGATTATCTCAGAAATGAAAATTAAATTGTCAAATACTCAACATAGTATAGCTATAACTCAGGGTATAAGAACTTGAATAGTGACAACCACTAAGAGAAAGAAAAGCAAAGAGAGGGATAAAAATGATCAGAAAAGAAATAATTAGAGGCCCTGAAGGAGATAAACCAATAAAGCAGAACTAATTTTAAAACCATAACCCAGGAGGAACCAGCAGTTAGTGTAATGGCTATGTCACTGGACTCCCACGCTGTTGAAGCGGTTCGCGTCCCGGACCCGGTGGCTTACAACTCACGCCGGGCGCATGTGCGTGCGTGCCCAAGATCCCGAGAGGAGAATGGAGGAGAAGGGATTGCGGCGTGGCCATCCCCCCTGGGGGCTGATTTCTCGCTTTCTATCTCTCTGTCTCTCTCTGTCTTTCTGGCGAGCGCATGCGCCCTATAGCAAAAACCTCTCCAAAATAAAGAAAAAAAAAAAAAAAAAAAAAAAAACCATAACCCAAGAAGACTTTTGGGAAATGAAAGGCTTGAGTTTTCATATAAAAAAAGGCTCACGTGTTTGGGAAAATTATTATTATTCCATATTTTTGATCCAGAATGGTTAACTCTGAAATACATTAACACTTTTAACCTAAAATAAAAACAGAATTCTACTCCTCCACCCACATCCCTGGTGTCAAATTTTAGCCCTATCAGCATATCTATAATTGACTACTGAAGGGATGAAAAGGAAGGAAGGAATGAAAGAAAGAATGAAGGAAGGAACAAAGGAAATAAAGAAAGCTAGCAATAGAAAGTTCAATGGCTTAGAATCATGTATATGAGGGTAAAAATTTTAAATGTGCTTATATTATGCTATTTGCAAAAGAAAAATTGTTCAAGAGTCCATACATAAATCTGTGTCTAATCTTCAAATTGACTGAAAAACATCTTTTGAATTTTTTAAAGTTTGTCTAGATGTAAAGGAGGACAATCTGGAAAGGTGGAAGAAAAATATGAAAATATTCACTATCCAAAAATTTAGGAACATCCCATGAAAAATGCAGAAAGGTCTAACTCTCTGCAATCTAACTTTACCATAAGGAACTAAAACATATTAAGTTTTTTCTTTGGTAAAATTATTATTTTACAAATGAACAGCCTAGTATCTTTAAGAAGATTGTGGCATTTTTATATTATTACTAGCTATAACCATTATAAATATTATTTCACCATTTCTGTATTATGTTCAGAATTTCTCAATGAAATGGGGAAAGATGATCATATTCTGTGGTAAGGACCCATCATGTTATTTGAGATCATCAGTAGAAAAATCACAAATCAGGGGCACTTTGGAACAAGACCAGCAGGAATTCAGAGCAAATTGAAATGGTTTTTCATTGGTTGAAAGGGTTGGCATCACTCTTACATCCATTAAAATTAAATACAGAAGAGAGAGATTATATTTTTATTACAAAAACAACAAGGAAAAATAGGAACTGCATATAAGTAGAAGGGAAAAATCACTTGTTTATATATATATATATATATATATATATATATATACACACACACACACACACATACACACACACATAGGAATCAGATAGATGAATGAATTAATGAATAGACAGAGTGAATAAGAATCGTGGCAAAATATTAGGTAAAAACATTGTCTGTTGTATAATTATTTAAATTTTTGTCTAGGTTTTAATTTTTTTAACAAAAACTTAGATTAAATAGGTGACTCTTCCATCCACTAGTTTCATTATTTTGCATATTAATCTGGAAATGTACAATGCATTTCTGTCCCATTTTTATATTGCAAGGATAACAATATTTTGATCTTTCCCCTATCAATATAAGCAACACCTATGTCTCCGTTGTTCTTTTAAATTATTGTGTTATATTTCATTGTTCTTTATTGGCTAATATTTAAGAAATTTTAAATTTTCATTTGCTTTTGCTATCTTAAAACCATGACCAAACTATTTTCTCCTTATAGTTTCTTATTAATTACTACTTGAAGAACCGAAAAACTGACTTCCTTTTATACTCTTACTGCACTTATTTCTTTACGTTACTCCATTACATAGTACTTTAGGACATTTAAAATACTATCTAAATTTATCAGTATTAGCTTATTCTTGACTTCAATGAAAAGAATGTGCCTACTCTTAAGATTTAATAATCCCCTGAGTACCTAAATCTTTGCCTTCCTTCAAGCTCAATATTTTAGGAACTGGGAGATTCAGAGTAGTCCAAAAGAATCTATACAGAGCCCAAACCTAACCTTGAAACATTGTATGTGCACAATGTCTGCTGTACGTGCACAATGTCTGCTGTACGTGCACAATGTCTGCTGTACTGTGTGTTGGTTCCCCTGAACTTCTTTGTCGATTTATATGCATCTATTCCTGACTCCGGCCTTCACCATGTCATGCCATGTGGTCATCTGCCTTACAATGCTTGCTGCTTCTGCCTTCTTGTGCATTTATATTCCATAATGTAGAATCGTTGAGGCTACTTGAATTAGATTTCATATATTTGAAATAATTTTTAATATTAAATATAACTTTTGAAAAGGAGATGTAAGTGTTACAAATCTAGCAATTAGTTTTAATAATGTAAATATGATTATGCAAACTGATCTTGAATTGAGATATTAAATATTGTCCATTTTAAAATATTTCTTGCATGACTCCAGAACTAGTTTGACTCAATTACTCTAAAAACAAAGGTGAATTTGTTAAGTATTCATACAAACTATTTTGAAGCTTTTATCATTATCTTATTAGGAGAAAAACATGGGCAGCAGATGATGTGGAGGGTCAGGCAGTTACACATGACTGCATGGTTCCAGTCCTGGGACTTAAAAATCACATGTGGTGTGTGCGTGCATGTGTGCGTGTGTTTGTGCATGCCCAAAATCCCTAGAGAATAATGGAGGAGAAGGAATTGTGGACATGGCCATCCCCCTAAGGAGTGAGTTCTCATTTTCCCTCTCTCTCTCTCCATCTTTCTCTCTCTGGCAAGTGCTAGTACCCTATAGCAGACTAAAAAAAAAAAAAAGAAAAAAAAATAAAACAGAAAGAATTGTTTCAAGGACAAATAATGTTTAATATAAATAAATAGCATACATATGCATAAATATGTGGTACAACTGCTGATCAATATGCTTATCATGTCCTTAAGATATTCTCACTAGTAAAAGAAAATTCAAAAGAAAAATCAGTAGTTTATCTTTAAAAAATTCAAGGTGAATTATTTTATTATTTTATTATTATTTATTATTATTTATATTATAGAAATCATGTTTTAGAAGTGAAAGATTGTTACTACTTAACAATCTTTCATGCCAATTTTCATGAAACACTAATAATAAGGCCTCCAATTAGTTATTTATATGTTGTAGCAGAGAAAAACGATCAAAATAAGAAATGTCTAATTTGAAATAGTAGACTACCTAGTATTCATATATTTTATGAATAAACAATTGCCTTATAACTTAGTTTTGTTATTAATTTTATTCATGTATTCAGAAAAGGTTTAATGCAATTACTGTGGACTGAAAGACGTGAACAAATTTTATGCAGCAAATAGTTACAGAAATAGATTTACATGTTCCTTTGTATATCTACTGAATAAATGTTCATGTTTCATGTTCATTATAACTAAATTTAAATTTAAAAAAGTGTGGCCAGCAGGTGGCATAGTGGTTAAGGCACTGGACTCCCACATGGCCAACCGTTATTTGAGTCCTGGACTCAGAGGCTGGGTATGTGTGCATGTGTGTACAAAATCCAGAAAGGAGAATGTAAGAGAAGGGATTGTGGTGTGCTCATACCCGCTAAGGGGTGGTTTCTTGCTTTCTGTCTTTCAGTGAGTGCATGTGCCCTATATCAAAAAACTTTCAAAAAATTAAAAAGTAAATAATATTTTTTATTATATTCTATAGTCAATACATTTGTCAAAATAAAAATTTAAGTTTGACAGAAGCTATTTTAAAAATTGAAAACATATATACTCTACTGCCTGTGTACCTAGTAGATTAGTTTTAAATTAAAAAATAGATGTTATTTGAGAAGGCTTTTTTTTTTGCTTGTTTGTTTTTTGTTGTTTTTTTTTTTGTTTGTTTGTTTTGTTTTGTTTTGTTTTGGGGTTTTTTGGCTAGAGGGCAGCATGTCCTTGCCAGAGATTAATAGAGGAGAGTGAGGAAAAAAAAACAGTTCCAATGGGGTAAGATCATACCACAACCCCTTCCCCTCTATTTCTCCATCTTTTGGGGATTTGGGGTATACACATACATGCTCGAGAGCCTAAGGTGCTTTTTTTTTCTTTTTCTTTTTTTCTTTTTTTGGAGAGGTTTTTGCTATAGGGTGCTTGTGCTCACCAAACAGACAGAGAGAGATAGATAGAAAGCGAGAAATCACCCCCAGGGGGGATGGCCACGCCGCAATCCCTTCTCCTCCATTCTCCTCTCTGGATCTTGGGCACGCACGCACACGCGCCCGGCATGAGTTTAAGTCACCAGGTCCGGGACTCGAACCATGGTTGACTACGTGGGAGTCCAGCGACATAGCCATTACTGCTAGTCCCGGCCTAAGGTGTTTTTTAAGCCATTGACTCAAACTACATGGTTAGTTATGTGGAATACTGCTCCCTTAACTAGCAGACAATGGGCTGGCCCTGATTTTTAATTACATCAATAAGTAGAAATATCACCCAAACTCCAGAAGATTTAAACCTGTTTACATTGTAAAAATGTAAAATTTGGTTATGGATTTGAGATTATGTATGATTTTTAAATGTTGTGTACTAGTATACACTTTCAAGGATGAAGAAGATTTTGTCAAAATCAGAGGTTAGATGAAAGGTTAGATAATGACAGTTCTGACAAGGCTCCCACCTCAAATTATGGTCCATGAATCCAGTGAGTCTCACTGCCAGCAATTCCAGGCGTCATGAAAACATGACTGAAGGATAGTCAAAAGCCCACAGAGCTAACCAGAAGACAAGTTAAGGGACCAGAAGTGGTGACATAACCATTTAAAATCTTGGGACCTACTACAGTAAGCTCATTAAAGTTTGACAATGAAATGTAATAAAGGAAAAGAAAACCACAATAACATAGTAAATTCTCACCAGAAATATGAATATTCTAACCTCAAATTAGGTGTTAAATTACGCTAAAGGATTTAGCACATGAAATGAAGTTAATGAGGCATTTAACTGGCAAACAACAATTTGGGTCAAAATATTCTTATATCTGATTTCCTGTTTTTTGTCTTGTTTTCAGATGAAAAATGTTGAAGGATGGAAAGTTACCAAGAATGATAGCTTAGAACTAGTGCATATGGAATAAAAAATATGTTTTCAATAAAATTTAAGGTAAAAGGAATTTACTGTAGCATCCAGGGATGCTTTGTTGTGGAATTTGACTAAAATACTATTTTCAATTGATGTCTTAGAGTTATACAAGAACCCCTGTGTGTCCAAACACCATGCTCTCAGACAGAAATAGCAAATGCTATTGAAGAGAACCATTTAAATGTTCTCAAAACAAGGACAAACCATGCAGCAATGGAAACCAGCTTAACTTGAATTAGAATGAAAATCAGCACATATTTTCTGAAAACTTTGTTCTCAAATATGTAATGAGAAAAGCTAAATAAAAACTAGGGCAAATAGGAGACCAAAATGGAAGATATACTAGTGGTGAAAGAAAAGGTTAAACTGAACAAGACAGACTCCACGAGTTGCATAATTAAAGAAATACCCAAATGAGTGCCATTACTTTTTCCATTACTCTCACCCAAGAGATTCATAAATCCCACAGCAGGATGGCTTGGCACAGTTATCAAATGAAATAGAAATATCCAGAGGCAGAGAGTAGAGGGTACACCACTGCTTCGACCAACAAGAAAGCGCTTATTACAATTGTTACAAGCAAAGTCAGATAGGATACTCTAAGTAATTATTCAAGGTAGTAAAATAATACTGAACTCTCATCTTTCTGTTTAATAAATAATTGGAATTTGCAGCATTGCTACTGTATGCTACTTTTAGGGAAAATAATTTTAATGACTGTAGCACAAAATCATAAAGAATTTTTATAAGGGTTTCTGAGGAATAATATTGAATTGCAATACAAAAGAAAATCATAGGTATTTTGAGTTAACATGAAACATGAAAATTAGAGACTGTGGCCAACTATGGAAATCCTGAAAATTAGATAAAGGGGAAAAAGTGCTATAATAATCTTCTCAAGACTACCACTAAAAGAAGAAATAATATTTTCCAAGTTTTATTATGAGAATTGATCTATTACGCTTACCTATATAAATTTTGGTCAGAAAATTAACTTGGAGATAAAACTACCCAAAACTCAGTATTAAATTAGTGTTATATTGAATATTAAGTTAATATAATGAATGGACCCTGAAATTTCCTATAAGTCACTATAAATTTGCCTTGAAAAAAAACAAAATATTGCAAAAAATTGAAAAATATTTTAAGGATTAGGAGAATATGGAAAATAAGTAGAGAATGTACTTTTAAAATTTGTGTTTTATTTGTATAAACTAAAGATAGATTCATACTTAGATTCATTCAAACATTAAAGATGATCTTCTTTTAGAACAAGAATATATAAGCATAGCCTTGTTATTTGAAGTAAAGTCAAACTACAAATGCCATGTGTTAAGAAGTATGTATGTATATTACTTTTGTTTTGTTTTAGATGCATGAGCTTAGTTACACAGGTGAAAAGTCAATTTTTAGATGCTGTATGCGATAATATTCTGAAAATTCTTTTTGAAAGTGCTTTTATAGCAGCTATTAAGACAATACTAGCAGATAAGAGTTAAGAAGGACTGGCTGCTAACATTGAGAAAAATTGATTATAGGACCAGCACATGGTGTGGTGGTCAAGGTGGCTGAATGCCACATAGCTGACTTTGTGGTTCGACTCTTGGACCCAGTGGATTGAGAAATATGTGGAGCACATGTGTATATATCACCAAAATCCTGAAGTGGGGAAAGATGGAGGAGACGGTACTGTAGTGTGACCATTTCCAATTAGGTGGGCGGGCTTTCTCACCTTCCCTCTCCATCTGTCTCTCTCTAATGAGCACATGTGCCCTCAGAAAAATTAAAATTAAAAAATAAAAATTATTGATTATAATATTAGGTCACTGGAAAAGTCATGTGTTTTTCTACACAAAAATGTGTCATGATTTTCCAAAAGACTCAATATTATTTCATTCTTCATGAAAATAATTGAAATAGGCAAATATCGTGAATAGAATTCCACTATTTTGAGGAACAGGATTGCATGTTTTCTTAGTTCATTCATGCTGCTATAGCAGAATAATATAAACTGGGTGGTTTGCAAACTGCAGAAATGGATCCATACAGTTCTGAAAGTTGGCAAGTCTAGGCTCCAGGCACCAGCAGATTTGGTGTCTGGTGATTGCCTGCATTGTTACAGATATCTTTTGACTATACCTTCACATTGCTGAAAGGACAAGACAGCTATCTGGGGCCTCTTACAAAAGGTGATAATCCTATTCATGGGGTTACAACTCTCATGACCTAATCATCTTCCAACAAGCTCCACCTCCTAATAACATCACAATGGTGATTAAGTTTCCATGTATGAATTCTTGGGAACAAAAATATTCAGACCACAGCTCATGTCATCTTAATTTTATACTTTGTTCTAGAATGGTAAGCTGAATAATGGTTCCCCAAAGATGTCTACATCCTAATTCTCAAACCTGTGAATGTTACTTTACAGGGTAAAAGGAATCTTGCAGATGTCATTAAGTTAAGAAACTTGGTTTTCCCATCTTATAAGATGGAAGGTGAAAAAGCTGAGGAGCTGGACACTAAGGAGAAGAAATCTGAAGTCAAGAAGGCTGATGTCAGTGGCGCTGTTAAAAAGAGTGACTTAAAGGCTAAAAGCCCAAGAAAGGGAAGCTCCACTGCCAAAACCTGGTCTTAGCCAGCGGAACTGGCAGATATTCCTATCTGTATCCCAGAAAAGCCATGTACAAGAGAAAGAATTCAGTCACTAAATCCAGGTTGAAAAGAAAAGGAGGGGAACCAGCAGTTAGCATAATGGCTATGTCGCTGAACTCCCACGTAGTCGACCGCGGTTCGTGTCCCGAACCCGGTGGCTTAAAACTCACGCCGGGCGCGTGTGCGTGCGTGCCCAAGATCCCGAGAGGAGAATAGAGGAGAAAGGATTGCGGCGTGACCATCCCCCCTGGGGGGTGATTTCTCGCTTTCTGTCTCTATGTCTCTCTCTCTGTCTGTCTGGCGAGCGCACACGCCCTATAGCAAAAACCTCTCCAAAAAAAAAAAAAAAAAAAAGAAAAGGAGAAAGTTCTTAACACTATGACAAAACCAGTTAATGGTGGTAAGAAAGGATAGTAGCACCAATGTGGATAAACTTCACAAAATGCCTAGGAATTTTCCTACTGATGATGTGCCTCAAAGACTATTGAGCTACAACAAAAATATCCTTCAGTCAGCATGCAAGAATACTGTTATTTATTAGCATCACTCCCAGGACCATTCTGATTGTCCTCACTGGGCTCCCAAGAGCCAGAAGGGTGGTTTTCCTGAAGCAGCTGAGTGGTGACTTGCTATTTATAAGTGGACCTGTGGTCCTCAATCGAGTTCCTCTGCAAAGAACACATCAGAAATTTGTCATCACTATCTCCATGAAAATTACCATTAAGCAATGTAAAAATCCCAAAGCATCTTACTGATGCTTATTTCAATGCTTTCTAAAGCATCGGTTAAGGGGGTCCAGACACCAAGAAGGTACACTCTTTGACACAGAGAAATACAAGATTACAGAGCAACACAAGGTTGATCTGAAAGTTACAGACTTGCAAGTTATTATTATTATTATTGTTATTATTTTTATAGAGAGATTTTTGCTATAGGATGTGTGTGCTTGCCAGAGATAACAGAGAGATAGAAAGTGATAAATCAGCCCCCTGGGGCATGGCTACACCATAATCCCTTCTCCTCCGTTTTTTCTCTCAGGATCCTGGGCACACAAGCACACATGCCTGGCATGAGTTTCAAGCCCCTGTGTCCAGGACTCAAACTGTAGTCAACTATGAGGGAGTCCCACAGGTAAACATTATACCATCTGCTGGTCCCTAGATTTCCAAATTTTACCAAAAATCAAAGCTGTTCCTCAGCTCCAAGGATAACTGCAATCCATGTTTGCCCTTACAAATGGAGTTCATCCTCACAAATTGATGTTCTAATTCTAAATATCTTATTAAGAACTTAAGTTAAAAAGTGGAAAAAAAAAAGAAACTTAATGATTCTATGACCCTAGTTATCTAGGTGGATCTAGTGTAATCACATGAGTCCTTATTAGAGAAAGGCAAGAGGATCAGAAAGAAGAGTAAGAAATATGACAATGGAAACAAGATAAATAATTTGAGGAAGTGACCACAAGTCAATGCAGATGACCTTTAGAAACTGAAAAAAGCAAAAAACACAGTCTTCCCTGAAACCACCACAAGAAACATAGTGCAAAGTGTCAAATGGTGGACAGCAGTAAAATCCTCTATGAGGCTGATCTCACATGGGAAGGTTTCAGGTTCAAGTAGGGAGACCTCTCTGAGTATGCCAGGTGCATGTGTGCCCATAATCCAAGGCTGAGCAAAACTGTGGTGGGTCATAGCATTGAGACCCTTTGGGAAAAGGGTGATGTCTCTCTGTCATAGAAGAAATAAATAAACCTAAAAAGTAAAAAGAAAGAAACACATCCCTGCCAAGCCCTTGATTTCAGCCTTAGGACTCCAGAACTGTAAGAAACATTTATTGTATGTGGAATTAATACTGCACAATATCCCACCTTCCAGGTAGAATCAAGGGAGAGACTAGATAAAGCCCAAGTTAAGTAGTTGAAGTGAATAGATAATCTAATTTAATGTTTCTAAATAAGTATTTTTTCTGAACATCATTTGTTATTTTTATATAATTCATACACACTGGATTATAATATGTACTTTCTGATACCAGTACAACTATTTTTATTGTAATTTTGTAGTACAATGTTTTTTTGGAGAGGTTTTTGCTATAGGGCACATGAGCTCGTCAGAAAGACAGAGAGAGACAGAGAGATAGAAAGTGAGAAGTCACCCCCCAGGGGGAATGACCACACCGCAATCCCTTTTCCTCCATTCTCCTCTCGGGATCTTGGGCACGCATGCAAATGCACCTGGCTTGAGTTTAAGCCACCGGGTCTGGGACTCGAACCGCGGTTGGCTACATCGGAGTTCAGCAACATAGCCATTATGCTAACTGCTGGTCCCGTAATTTTGTAAAACAATTTAACATACAGTAAAGGATATTTGCCTTATAATACCAGCTTTCAGACAATGTCTTAGCTATTATTCTAGAGGATTGTTTTGTTCCAAAGGAAATTTAAAATTTGCATGTTACCTGTACATACATACACACACATACACAGAGACACACACACACTCTGATTAAACTTTTGACTGAACTAATGATCTACCTGAGAAGACAAAAAATTTTACAAATTCAAAGTTCTGAAAAGAAATAAAAATTGGGACCAGCAGTTAGCGTAATGACTATGTCACTGGACTCCCACGTAGTCGACCACGGTTCGAGTCCCAGACCTGGTAGCTTAAATTCACTCTGGGCACGTGTGCGTGCGTGCCCAAGATCCCGAGAGGAGAATGGAGGAGAAGGGATTGTGGCGGGGCCAATCCCCCTGGGGGGGTGATTTCTTGCTTTCTGTCTCTCTGTCTGTCTCTGTCTGTCTGGCGAGCGCACACGCCCTATAGCAAAGACATCTCCAAAAAAAGAAAAAAAAAATACTAAATAAATAAATAAATAAATGAAAAGAAAAGAAATAAAAATTAAAAATTGAGTGTAGCTATTTTCTTAGGATTTTTTTATTTTTAATTTTTTTCTTTAATTGTCAGAGGGCATGTGCACTCAACCAGAGAGAGAGAGAGAGAGAGAGAGAACACCCCCAATGGGGCATGGTCACTCTTGCCATCCTTATTCCTCCCTTCTCCACCTTTAGAACTTTAGGCATGCACTTACATGCCCCTAGCATATTTTTTTTTGAGCTGCTGGAAATAGAATTCAAACTTCAGTATACCATATGAAATCTGGATTCCTTAATTTGTTTGCAATGGGCCGGCCCACTACATTTTTTTTTTAAGGTTTTTGCTATAGGGAACTTGCCCTCACTGAAGAGGCAGAGAGAGACAATGAGAAGGAAAAGTGAGAAACCACCCCCTAGTGGCGATGGCCGCACCACAATCCCTTCTCCTCCATTCTCCCCCAGGGATTTTGGGCATGGATGCAAACGTGCCCGGTGTGATTGTCAAGCCACCAGGTCCAGGACACGAATTGCAGTCAATCAGGTGGGAGTCCAGTGCCTTAACCACCGTGCCACCTGCTGGCCCCTATGAAGATTATTTCTAATGTTTTGTCTATTACTTTATTTCTTTTTGAAATAATTTTTATTAAATTAAAAAATTTACTAAAAGGAAATTCTTTCCTGTTTGTCGTTTTTTTAAACTCAGCTATTTTGCCTAAATCTTTTAATAAATCTGATTTTCTTTAGGATTGCTGAATATTCAATTACATGAATTGCAAACAATGGTATTATTTTTCACATTATTTCTATTTTACAAATTATCATAAGGTTTGGAACTTCCAGAGTGATGTTAAGTAAGAATGGTGAGTTTTGGATATTGGCTCTTTATTATATTTTACTTAATAATTACTTTCTATCTACTTTTTTCTTTTTTAAAAAAAGATTATTTATTTATTTAATTTTTATTCTTTTTTTTTAGAGAGATTTTTCACTATAGGGTATGTATGCTTGCTGGAGAGACAGAGATAGAAATCAAGAACTTATTCCCCAGCAGAGGATGGCCACACTGCAATATCTTCTCAGTTCTCCTCCTGGGATCTTTGGCATGCATGCATGCACAGGTGGCCAGCATGATTTTGAAACGACTGGATCTGGGACTCAAACTGCAGTTGGCCATGTGGGTGTCCACTAATATATCTGCTATGTCACCTGCTGGTCCCATTTTATTTTTTATTACTATTATTTTTTAATTTGCTATAGGGCACATGTGCTCACCAGAGAGAAGAAGAGAGTGAGTGAGTAAACAAGCTGCCAGATCTGTGACTGAAATTGAGATAAGCCATGTGAGAGCCCAGGACCTTAACCACCACATGACCTGTTGCCCCTTATTTTCATTTCTTAAATACACTTTTAAAAAAAATAATTGCCAGAGGGCACTGCATTTACCAGAGAGAAAGAGAAAAAGAGAGAGAAAGCCCTCCCCCGCTCCCACCAATGAGCCATGGTCACGTGACAATACTTTTTCCTTCATTTCTCCTTTCTGTCAGGATTCTAGGTATGCACACACACATGGCCTGTATGTTTTTCGAGCTGCCAGGGCTAGGATTTAAACCATTTAGTCATGTGGGATTCAAGTCCCTATGCATTGTACTTAACTGCTGCCCTACAGGGCCTGCCCTTTCTTTGTTGTCTTTTTTTTTAATGAAAAAATATAATAATGTTTATGCACCAATTAATACAGCTAATGACTTCGTTTATCCCCAACTGCTTACCTTGATCCCTCCTTGACCAACATCTTAAAATTGGTAAAAAAAAAAAAAAAAAAAAAAAACAAAAAAAAAAAAAAACACACACACACACAAACAAAAACACTAAAAGGGACCAGCAATTGGCGTAATGGCTATGTTGCTGGACTCCCATGTAGTCAACTGCAGTTAGAGTCCCAGACCCAGTGGGTTAAACTCATGCCAGGCGCATGTGCGTGCATGCCCAACATACTGAGAGGAGAATGGAGGAGAAGGGATTGCAGCGTGGCCATCCCCTCAGAGGGTGATTTCTCGCTTTCTGTCTCTCTGTCTCTCTCTGTCTTTCTGGCAAGCACAAGCAACCTATAGCAAAAATCCTCTCAAAAAAAAAAAAAAAAAAAAAATTGGTGGTCATGTTTTTCCATCAATGCAATGATCTTAGTTTTACTATTTAATTCTGTTTTTCCAGAGTACTTAAACTAGATATTCAAAAAATAATGCTAAATAATAATAGTAGAGAGCATTCACAATAGTAATGAGACAGATAATACTCATTTTTAGTGAATTATGGTTGCTAATTATAATTTTCTATCTGTCTTTAAAAATCCTCCTGCCAAACTGAAGATTGAATCTTAATAAATTTTTAGTTCTTGTTAATATTTGCATTATATTTTCAACTGGGATACACTGATATATTGCACAATGTGAATGCTAGTCATTTCTGCATGTATTTTGGCTGCTGATAGATATTGCAAATATTTTGAAATTATAATTTGAATTTTTTTCTCTAAATTATTTATAAAAAGGTTTATTAATTAGTTATTTTTACAGATTTTTTGTTGTTTTAAAATTTTTAATGTTTATTTCTAGGTTCACTGCACTATGATCAAATTAATGTAAGAATGGTTTCAGGAGGTGGCAGGTGGCATAGTGGTTAGGGGTGGTAGGCTCCCACATGGCTGACTGTGGTTGAAGTCCTGGACCTGGAACCTTGCTTTATCGCTTTCTCTCTCTCTCTCTCTCTCTCTCTCTCTCTCTCTCTCTCTCTCTCTCATCAAATTAAAAATAAGTAAATAAATACATAAAGTTAAATAAAATAATTTAAAAAAAGAATGGTTTCCAAGGTTGTGGATAAGTCATTTGCATATTTTTTTTCAGAAGTTAAAGAATTAGAAATGGTCTCCAAGATTAAATACAAACTTACATTTTAGTTATACTTCATGATACTATTTTAAAAAGCATATAAATTTCTTCCCTTCTTTTTCTGTATTTGAGTCAGTGTGTTGAGATATCTTGTAACAATAGAAGATCTATCTACTTTTATTCCTATTGCTACATTTTTTATTTCTACATTTTGATACTTTTACTATGTACATGAAGAGCCACAGTTAACATATTTGTTACAGTAAATCTTTCATCAATATAAAATGCCCGTTTTTCACTTGCTATCATAATTTCCTGAATTCCATTTTGTTAGAAATTCATATTGCCACGACCAGTAGGTTGTATAATGGTCACATCACTGGACTCCCATGTAGTCAAACACGGGTCCAGTCCTGGACCTGGCAGCCTAAAACTCACACCGGGCGCATGTACAAAAGTCTCAAATCCAAGAGGAAAATGGAGGAGAAGGGATTGCAACGTGGGCATCTCCCTGGGGAATGATTTTTCGCTTTCTGTCTCTCTGTCTATCTGGTGAGCACACACGAAATATAGCAAAAAATCTCTCTTAAAAAGGAAATTTATATTGCCAACATCACTCACTCATTTATTTTCCTGCCACATGTTTATATGTATGTTTAAAAATTAAATTACAGGGACGAGCAGTTGGCGTAATGACTATGTCACTGGACTCCCATGTAGTCGACCATAGTTTGAGTCTTGGACATGGTGGCTTAAACTCACGCCAGACATGTGTGCATGCGTGGCCAAGATCCCAAGAGGAGAATGGAGAAGGGATTGCTGTGTGGCCATCCCCCTTGGTGGGTTGATTTCTTACTTTCTGTCTCTCTGTCTCTCTCTGTCTTTCTGGTGAGTGCATGTGCCCTATAACAAAAACCTCTCCAAAAAAAATTAAATTACAATTGTTTAAAGTGTGTAAGATTTTTAAAAAATCAAGCATTAAAGTTAAATACTAACATTATTTTCATATGTTTTCAAACGTTATTAATGTAATTCTCAAATCTTCAAAAGTGTTAAAGTTAGGCAAATAACAAATAAATATCAAAATTTACTCAAAATAATTTAATTAATGCTGGAAAGTTTTATTTAAACCATTTTTTAAAAGTTTTGCCAGTTGTATGTGCCCTTCCAGATAAAGAGAGAGAAGACAGAGAGACAGGGTGAGACGGAGTAAACACCCCTCAGTGGGTCATGGTCCTACCACAATCTTCTCTCTTTCATTTCTCCATCCTGTCAGGATTTTGAACATGCGCACACATGTACCAGTGTGTTTTTCAAGTCACCTGACCAGGATTTGAACTGCACTGTTGGCTATGTGAGATTTGATCCCTTAACCACTAAGCTACAAGGCCAGCGTAGTTTGAGTTTTTCCATGGATATTTTTCTTTTCTAAATAGTCATGAGCAAATACGGAAACTAAGTTAAAAAAAAGTTTTGCAATTTCTTATGATTTTCTGTGTAACTATTAGGGCAAAATTGAGAAGATATGACCTGAGAATGCAATGACTTAAGACAGAACATTTTAAAATCAATGACTTTATAAGGTAACTTCTCTGAATTCTAAGTGTTGCAATTTCTAAAATGAAAAAGCTTAATTTTTTTGTGCTCAATTTTTATTGGCATTCTAAACTCTAAACTCCCAAAGCAAAGCTATAAAGGAGAATATAAGAAACAAAAAGGTATACAGAACAAAATATTAATACAGTAATTTCTTGTATTTTTATTATTCCTTTAGTACTTCAAGTACACTTTCAGGCAATATTTAAACCTTATATTACTTTGATAAGGGCTACTGGGCAAGTCATTAAAATTTAATTTTTAGTTATGGACACTAAAATATCTTGACTAAAATTCTTTCATAGTTTTATAGAATTAATCCTATTTGAATACTATGTATTGTCATAGACCATATGCCTACATATTCTCTACAAGAAGATACAGTGAAGAGAGTGAAATTAATCAATAATAGAGGATTTCATTCAAACATCTTCCATAAACATTGATTCCACATTGAACAATTTAGGTAATTGAAATGATAACCTTCATCATGACTTCTATTATATACTTACTATCTGATTATGTTTAAATAAGTGACTTAACTTTCAAGGGCTAGGAAATCCTTTCATTTGATGACAAAATATCTGAGAAGAATGAAATGTACGCACTTATACACAAGTTAGCACAACCAGTTTAGGAGAATAAAGGAACTTGGAGACCTGTCCTTGTACTCTCCAAGTGCTGAAACTCTATTCAGTATTTCTGTAAGTGTAAGCTATTCTAGTTTCCCCTTTTACCTTCATGCAATCGAGCTATAAGAGAATTAAGGTAACCTCTATATTGTACTTAGTCTTAAAGTCCATCTTCATAAATCAAATTTTAGGAAAAATCACCAGGTGGCATTATGTTTAAGTACTGGACTCCCATATGAATAACCAAGGTTTGAGTGCTGGACCAGGCAACTTGGTTTCTCATTTCTCTCAGTCTCTGTCTCTGTCTCTGTCTCTGTCTCAGTCTCTCTCTCTGGTGAGCATGTGTGCCCTGTAGCAATTTTTTTTTTTTTTTTGGAGAGGTTTTTCGCTATAGGGTGCGTGCGCTCGCCAGACAGACAGAGAGAGACATAGAGACAGAAAGTGAGAAATCACCCCCCAGGGGGGATGGTCACGCCGCAATCCCTTCTCCTCCATTCTCCTCTCGGGATCTTGGGCACGCACGCACACGCGCCCGGCGTGAGTTGTAAGCCACCGGGTCCGAGACGCGAACCGCGGTCGACTACGTGGGAGTCCAGCGACATAGCCATTACTCTAACTGCTGGTTCCCACCTGTAGCAAATTTTTAAAATAATAATAGTAATACTAAATGCGATTAAATAAATTTAAAAAAAAAAAGAAAGAAAAATCAATGTTTAACTTCTATGTTTTATTTCACAATGAGTCTGGAACCTAATCTTTTATCTCCCTCAGAATAGATCAAAACTAATGCTTAACTAATAAAAGATAACAATAACCTTGCTGCTTCTTTACAGATACCAGGCTTTGGAAATCAGGAGGTAAAGGAGTCCATCAGTCTCTTCCCATATGACAAACCAAGATTTTATCAACTTTAGCATTGAAAAGCCACACCTAGACCATCACTGTTTCTAAATCAAGACCTGTCTTGACTTGACTCCGTTTTGCTTCTGCTGCCTTGTTAATCATTATCTTTAAGCTCCTTGCAGAGGCTGCCCAGCATACCCTGAATGGCAACTGTCCCTCAAGCAGTTATTGCCACAGTATCAGGTCCCCTTGTGAGCCTGCCTGAAGATAATGACCAAGGTTTATTATCACTCTGCTCCAAGACAATTAATAACTTGCCCTTTGTTTCTAGATGTACGCTTTCACTGACCATTTCCCATGTAAGTGTTGTATCTTCTCATACAGTGAAGGTGGTTATGGACTGCTTTCTGCTCTCTGCAGCACTGGGTATTGGCCTCACTGAAAAAAATTCCTTTTCTTATTCACCAACTCTTGTTTCCTTGTCAAGAGGCAAGTGGTACA
The DNA here is from genome assembly GCA_026018925.1 of Tupaia tana. NCBI lineage: Eukaryota > Metazoa > Chordata > Mammalia > Scandentia > Tupaiidae > Tupaia > Tupaia tana. The sequence goes on from JAKSZU010000003.1 coordinate 53,558,513, forward strand.
AACCTTATTTCTGGTCCTTTGAATGAACATCCCTGTGCATTCTGACTTCATTAACATCTCTTTCTGTGGTTAAATATGCTTTGTAGGATGCTAATGATAGAAAGGTACACTTCTAGAATCTAATGTGTCAAATATATTTGTTGGTTTACATTTTGTCTCACTCTGTTACTTTAATCAGGAAATACTAGCTATTGGTAACAAGATCAATAGGATATATTTTCTATAATGTAACAACTGTAATCAGGTTAGAGTTACATGTTAGTATTAGGTTGTTGGGGAAGATCATGATGTATTTTTCTATGTTTTTCTTTGCATAAAGGTGTCCCAACTTCCCTGACAATCCACTATTAGAGAGTTGTGAGAAAATATTTGTCTCTTATTTTACAGAGAGAATATTTATCTTATTTTCAAGGTAGACAGATTTTAAGTCTGAGTAATATATAAGGCTTGCACCGTCACTGTCTAAATTTTATTTTTGGTTGGTCTATGAAATAAAACAGTTAGTTAAATGAGGCACTGATTATCTTTAGCCCCATTTTGTAAATGAGGAAAGTATAAATAAGAGGTTATATAACTTGTCTAAGGTGATTCCAATAGTAATCTTTAGGCTCATGAACTCAGGTTCTGCCCTCTTATATCAGGCCATAATATGGCAAATTTAAATAAATAAATGAATGATGTGACAGCTCTTTGAACTTAATGTACATGTTGTCCTATTTCTTGAAAGACTTTTACAGACTCATTCATTAAATTGTTAAACTAAACTATTTTGGCCTAAAACGGCCACTGCACTCCCATACTTGAGTTCCTATGAATAAACCCAAGTCATACATGTTAGTCTATCTTCCTGAGCTGGTTGCTAAATTACAACCAATCACGCTAGCCACATTTCAGTCAATTACAAAAAGCACACCTTTTAGGCTGTTTATGCAGCCAACCATCCAGGTGTAACCAGTCCAGTTATTTCCCTACCTCAATCCTTCACTTTTGTTTTTGTACCATCACTTTCCCTTTCTTGCACACATCACTGTCCATTCCCGCAAATTATACACTCCATGACCAGCAGCTATCTGAAGTTCTCTGGAAACCTTTTTTCTGAGCGACTGCCCGATTTCAATCACGTTCCCTTCGTTCAAATAAACTCTGTTAAATTTTGATTTGTCTAAAATTTTGCTTTTTAACACCTTGAATTACTTATAGAGACTGACTGGATCTCCTGTCTGTGCAATCCGCTTAAGAAGATCTGATCATAGCAGAGAGCTTAATTCCTGTTCTATTACACTTTATGGTGGGCAGTGGGCTGTGATATTATATTATTTATCTGTTATGACTTATTTAAATCAATATATCAGAAAAATTAATATTTTCACTATGTAAATTAAAATCTTGTTTAAGTCATTTAAAATGTATAAGCATTTCATACATGATGGTATATCAATTATGGACCAAAGATAATGCACTTATTAGAAAATGTTCTCTAAACAGTTTTTTTGTAATGGTGATTAAGACATTGATTTTTCCACATTTTCTCACCAGTAGCTTAGGGGAGGGTTTTTGTCAGTAATCGGCTTATACCAGAATAATGCCAAACACATTCAAGAATATCTTAAAAAAATTTAAACACATTGTGTTGGAACTTGTTCAAGTACTATAAGACCTCAGAAAGACTATCATATTTGGATAGTAGGATTAATTCAGTGTTTATACTGAAATTTGGAAGTGCTTAGGGCTTGCTTAGTATTTTCAGATAGGGGAGGAAAGGGGATCAACAACAAGACCACAACTAAGATCTAACTAGTAAATATATATTTCACCAATTCTAAAACTTCACAAGTGTTGTGTAAATGGAGTGCATTGCTAAAGTTGCACAAATCAAACTCTAATGTAAGAGTGAATTGATTTTGATAGACCTCTGCTTTCTGAATAAATGTGAGAGACTTGAAGAATGAAGTCCTAATTAACTGATGAATATATCAACATTCCAATTGTTCTTGAACATTAATATATTAACATTCCAAGGTCACCTTGAATTGATGAAAATTGAGAATATGCTCTTATGTTAAAAAGATTTACTGAGCCAATGTTACTTACCCTTGCATACCTACAAGAATAAAATCTTAAGCAAGAGTTAAGAAGCAAAATTGTATGCTCTTCACAATCAAATTGAGATTCTATGGGCCTAGGGCCAAGAAATGTTCTTAGACTTATTTTAAGTGCCTTAACCACCTGGAATTCTTTTTAAAGTGCTTTCTAATTCATCCTTTTGAAATGATGACTTTGCCTTTTAATGAGAAATCTACATTTCCTTCTTAAATAGGAAACACTATGTCCTTGGCTTCGTTCTCCAAAGACATAGAAGTACACTTTTAAGTGTGGTGAAGACACAGTTTTTGGCAAATTTATTTAAAATAACATGTCATACTGAAAATCTACTTCTATTGCAAAACAGCCTTCTCTTGAGTTTACTAAGCCATGCTATTCAAGTAAGTAAGACATTTTACAGAACTGTAACCTGAATGTCCCCCTCAAAAATCATTTGAGCAGTAATTCCCTATAGCTGTTGGAAGTCTGTGTCAGCCCTCCATCACATTCCTGAAATCATGGGGTCATGGTGGTCTATCAAGGTTACTTCATCTGGGCTCACCTTGGTTCATCTCTTCTTCCTTTTCCCCTGGGATATCTGTTCTCTCTGACCCAGTGTTAAGTAGCGTGCTTTTATCCACATTATTCCTAAAGTTGAATACACTCATCCTTTTTTTATTTTCCAAGGCACAACTACAAAATGCTTGTTATATTTTAAGATTTTAAGACTTTTACTGCAACTTGAGGGTAACAGAGAGAGTAATAGAACATATAATGAAATAACTTAAATTGATGATCTGCTCCTCTATTCCTATTCAACCATCTGCTCCATGGAGAGTCCATTCCTAGCCATCTGTCTACAGTTTAGTTGTAAAACCCATGCTGTTGAATCAAGGTTCTTCTAACAGATGGTATTTTCCTCATCTATTCTCTTTTCCTGAGTTCCAACCTACCAACAATTGATCCCAATGGCTCTGTAAGGATAACTCTATTGTACTTAGAAAATGTGGCTTGTTACATATGATCAACTTCAAAAAGTTTGTGGAAAAATGGAATTAAAGTACAAGTTTATTTTGGGGCAAAAAAATTGAAATCTATGCACAGTTTTCACATAATACACATTTTCTATGAACTTTATGAAGATCCCTGATGTTTCCTTTCTTATTTACCATTTTTAAGTGGTAATTCTTCCACTCTGTGGCAGGAAAGAATGTACATTTTTATGTGGTACAGGGTTTTATTTAAAGTTGATCAAATTTATTAATTGTTTTGTTTAAATTTCTGTCTTGGGCTAGCAGGTAGTGTGGAGGTTAAAATGGTTGAACCCCACATGTCTGACTGCACAGTTTAAGTCCTGGACACAGTGGCTTGACAATCATACCTGGCATGTGTGTAGGGGTGCCCAACATCCCAAGAGTAGAATGGAGAAGGGATTGTGGCATAGTCATTCCCCTGGGCAGGGGGTGATTTCTCACTTTCTCTCTGTCTCTCCCTCTCTTTCTGTCTCTTGAGCACACGTGCCCTATAGTAAAACTGAAAAAATAAGAAATATTTTTTTTCTGTGTCTGAACTAAATTTTACAGTTTCCCAATCCATAAATTTCTGAAATACCAGGGTTTAAAATTCCCCAGCATGAATGTGTATGAGGCATCTTCAAAAAGCTCATGGAAAATGTGTAATATGCATGCATTTCAACATTTTTTGTACTAAAACAAATTTGTATTTTAATTCCATTTTCTATGAACTTTTTGAAGTTCCCACTTATTTCTCAATCTTTCCAATTCTGTTTTGTCTTACATAATTTCAAGCAGTATTAAAAAGATCATAAATGTTTGTGCTTAAATACTTCTATTCAGACATGTTTTAGAATCTCAATTTACTAACATTCTCCCTTACTTGCACTTTGGATCTATTTATGCCACTTTCTGGACAAATTCATGAGTGCTATTTTCCTAAGTACTATTTCTTTCATTGACTATGTTCTATCTTACTCTACTGTTCAACAAAGTAGATACTAGGCATATATGTTTTTATACAAATGTAAACTAATTATAATTAAACTTTAAAATTTAGATCTTTAATCACAATAGCTATATTTTAAGTGCTTATTAGCCAGAAGTGGCTAATGGATATCATATTAGACAATATGGATACAGAATCTTTCTATCATGGAGCGTTCTACTGGTTAAAGCCAGGGGGTATTTTCTATTTGATTATTTAAATTTGGTTTAAAAAAGTTTTTACAGTACCAGCAGATGGCATAATGATTACATCACTGGACTTCCATATAGTCTACTGCAGTTTGAGTCCTGGACCTGGCAGCTTAAAACTCACACTAAGCACATGTGTGTGCATGCCCAAATCCCAAGAGGAGACTGGAGGAGAAGGGGTTGAGGCATGGCTGTTCCCCCAGGCAGGGGGTGATTTCTCACTTAGTCTCTGTCTCTTCAGCAAACACATAAGTCCTATAGTAAAAATCTCTCTCTCTAAAAAGAAAAAGATTTATATGATATGTTTCTAATTGGTTCATCTTTATATACATCTGACTTTGATTAATTTCTTCCTGAGTTTTCTTGTAATGATGCATTTGTTTTTATGGATGTATTTTTTTAATCCCTTTAATGTCTTTAAAAAATATTTACCTTAGCAATATTGTTTCAAAGCTATTATTTTCACATTCATATGATTATTCATCTTGTTGGGTCTAGTTCCAAGAGTTGTTTTATTTTGATTTTAAGGTGTTTTGTAGTATTTATTGACTGGTTAATCTAGAGGCTTAATTTTAGCTTCTTTTGTATCTATTTTTCTCTCATTCTCTTATATTTTCCTCCACCTGCCCAAATCCAGCTCAGTCAAAAATATGATTCTTGGCACCTGCTCCATGGTGACCTGGAGACTCTCATATCCACCATAGAACCGCAATTGAGTTGGCATATGTCTTGATCAATTGACTGTCTCCTTGCCTCCAGCCAAACTAAGTTCACAGGTCATAACTACAGGGAATAATTATAGTTAATCTCAGAATCTTTCCATGGATGGAGAAAGTCTATTTCAGCCACTGATTTCATATTGTGAACCTGGCTCGCTCTTTTCCAAATCATCTGTTGGGATCTTTTGGGTCTCAGTTACCTTGCAAGGACCAAAAATACCTTGTAGCTTTCGCCTCTTTCTAAATTTAATATCTAACCAGATATTAGTCTTTAGTAACTTCTTTAAAAGTTCCAGTTACAGTAATTTATTAGTCTTCTTGTTTCTGAACATGGCTATACCTCTACAATTTCCTAAAATTTACTATCATAGCATTTGGGCTAACTAGGTACATTTGAAGGTGCAAACTGAAGACTATCTTTAGTGGAAAACTCTAGTTGAAAACTTTGTTACTTCTTTAATATTTTCTTGTTTCCCATATTCTGTGTTTCTATTTCAAATTATTTTTAATTTCTTGGGTTTAACCTCTGAGACTGTTTTAACCATGCTTTTATTTTTGCCTTTTAAAATTTTCTTAGTCATTTGCTGTAAGAATTCTTGAATCTTAACTGCTTTTTAAAATGTTGGTGATCACATAAAATTCCTATCTATGATATATTACATATAATGTATATTTCTAAAAATGTTTTCTCTTGTCATTTCTTTTACTATATTATTGTTTATTTTCAATATTTTTAAAGGAATTTAAAAATACATTTGTATGTGCATGTGTTATGTATAATTATTTTTTTCTGTTATATATATGTGTGTGCGTGTGTGTGTGTGTGTGTATATATATACACATATATATCTCTTAAAAATCTTCTCATATTCTTATATGCTGCAGATTGTCTTTGGGAAAGTAATTTATGATTTAATTTACATTTCTGCAGCATCAGTGACTTGTCATTTTTTATGCTACTGGCCATAATTACTTTTGTGAATAATTACTTTTGTGAATCACCTGTTATATACTTTATTTTTCTTTTGTTTTATTTACATTTAATCACCTAACATCTTTACAATGTACAACATTGTTGCTCCCAACATGAATACACTGCATTTTAGTCAAGTTAAAGGCATTACTATATACATTATTATCAACAACTTTTCATTTTTGTGTCTATCAAATGTTTTGTTTTTCTTCCCTAATTCTCTCCCTCTCACCTCAATTACATATGTCTTTATTTGCTCTGTTATTACTTTTAAATGTTGCTTTTCTTTATGTTGTTAGTTTTCCTCAAATTTTGAACATTGGTAATTTTTCCATATTTAGAAAGAATAAATTACAATTTAGGATATAATTTCTATTTTTTGCTGAAAATAAGTATATTTTATGACAGCCTCCCACTTGGGTAGTAAATGTAATGATGACTGTGGCATGAGGCATATACAGACACTGGTAAGTTTTCTTTAAGGCAAAGTGATGGAGACGTGGACTTTATCCGAAAGACCTCATCACTCTATAACTAAAATCTGGGAAGTTTAGGATAGGCTAGTTCATCTCAAGCTAATTGATAAATGCTTTAGGACCTATTTATGTTCTTAAAATTATTAAGTATTCCAAATTGTTACATTTTAAAAAAGTACTATATTAGAAATAAAAAAGTAATATTTTATTAATCATTTAAAAATAACAAAAAGCCCATTATAATTTAAGCTAAAATATATTTTGAGAAGTAATGATTTTTCAAAATAAAAAAATTACATATAAGATTAGGTTTTTTTTTTTTTTTTTTTTTTTTTTTTTTTTTTAGTTTTTGCTATAGGATGCATTCACTTGCCTAAGAAAAAGAGAGGGAGAGTAAGATTTCTGCCCCCACAGGGAGGATGGCCACACTGCAATCCCTTCTCCTTCACTTTCCTCTTAGAATTTTGGACACGCACGTACACCTTCCTGGTGTGATTTTCAAGCCACTGGGTCAAGGACTTAAACCATGAAGTTGGCTATGTGGGATCCAGTGCCTTAACCACCATACCACCTGCTGGTCCAGAATAGTAATTTTTAGATTTTTATTTTTTTTATTATTTGTCTAGATTTTTATACCTAATAAGGCATTTGATATTTCCTCTCCACTTCTGTGTTCACTTCTTTTTTTTTTTTTTTTTTTTTCTTTTTTTAGGTTTTTTTCCTCTCGCCAGACAGACACTTCAGGGGGGATGGCCACGCCGCAATCCCTTCTCCTCCATTCTCCTCTCGGGATCTTGGGCACGCACGCACTCGTGAGTTTAAGCTGCCGGGTTCGGTCGACTACATGGGAGTCCAGCGACATAGCCATTACGCTAACTGCTGGTCCCACTTCTGTGTTCACTTCTGTGCAATATATTTTTTTGGTCAAAGGACAGAGATATACACTAACGGATATATAGTTTGAAAAGTAGAAATATTTTATTCAGCTTTTCAGATAATTGTGGTAGTATTTTATGCCAGTTTCATTACCAAACCAAATACAAATCATATTTTTTCTCTTTTTAAAAATTTCTTTCTTTCTTTCATGAGACAGAGAAATACATGAATGCGGAACTTCCAACAGATCTCAACATGGTGCTCACCCTCAGCCTCAGCCAGCTCTAAGTGACAAGAACACTCACACTGGCATGTATTTAAGGAAGTTTGCTGACACAAATCTAGAACTTTCTCATATGGGTCAGCCTTGCAAAGTGTCACATTTTATCACAGCACTACTGATTGCCAAATGGTAATTTCTTAAAAGTTGTTTGTGATGGGACCAGCAGTTGTTGTGATGGCTATGTCACTGGACTCCCACCTACTTGACTGCAGTTCAAGTCCTGGACCTGGTGGCTTAAACTCACACCAGACGCATATGCGTGCATGCCCAAGATCCCAAGAAGAGAATGAAGGAGAATGGATTGTGGCATGGCCATCCCCCCTGTGGGATGATTTCTTGCTTTCTGTCTCTCTGTCACTCTCTGTCTTTCTGGTGAGCGCACACGCCCTATAGCAAAAACCTCTCCAAAAAAAAAGCTGTTTGTGATATATAACTTGATAGAGTATCAACAAAATTACTATCTTTGATCAATTTATAATTTGAATGGATCCTTTTCTTACACATGATTTTTAACAGTACTCCTTGGTCATTTTTGGATTCCCCTTGTTTTACCCTGTTTACACTAGCTGATGTAGTCATTAGACCTAAACTCATCTTTTGCTTTTAGAGTGCTATGAGGAAATGTATATTTGACCATTTAGTTTTTTTCTCTAGGTTTGATGTGGGATGAAAGAGAAATCATAAAAATAGTATATCTGGGGTAAAGTCAATGGGCTACAAAAGAAAACAGAAATTTTAATTTCTGATGGGTGGCCCATAGCCTAGTGGAAGCTGGATTCCATATGGCCCACAGTGGTTAGAATCTCAGCCTCATTGGCTTGAAAAACACACTGAATATGTGTGTGTGTGTAATCCAAATCCTGATAGAACAGAGAAATGGAGAAGGGATTGTGGCATGACCTCACCTCATCAGGAGTTCTCTCTCTGTTAAGTGCATATGACCGCTGGCAATTAAAAAATAATAATAATAACAAAAGCTGGCCCAGGTGATATATGATGAATTTGAGAAATTATGGTTTGGGTAAGAATACTTACCAACAGGCCAACAAGTGACATGGTGGTTAAGACACTGGATTCCCACATGGCCTACTCCAGTGGCTTGAAACTCACACCAGGCACGTATGCATGTGTGCCCAAAACCCTATAAGGAGAATATAGGATAAGGGATTGTGCTATGGCTATTTCCCCTGGGAAATGACTTCTCGCTTTCACTCCCTATGTATCCCTCTTTCTCTCTCTTCCCTGTGCACACACACACCCTATGGCAATAACCTAAACAGAACATAAAAAGGAAACTCATGACATGATAGGATATGAATTCCACCAAAGTGAAGCCCTGCTAATTTGAGAATCAGTCCTCTTGAAAATGAACAAATGAAGACAGGAACACACCGAGAAAACATACTCTGAAATACCAATTTGAAAAATACAGGCTAAAAGTTAAAATATTTTGTATTGAAATAAACATTATTTTAGAAAAACAAAGTAACAAAAGACTTCTCGAATGTCACTAAAAATTGAAGATAAGTCGTTTTTTAAAACATTGGCTTCTCTTTTACAATGTATTAATTTTGTAAATCACAAATACACCTATCAGTTACAGACACAGAGTAAACCAAACATGCTGAAATACTGCCTTTCTCTTTAGAAAAATTTGAATATAACACAGCAATTAAGATAAAGCTATGCTCTCTACAATGGTTTCTGCTATGTTTTAAGACAGTGATTCATGTATTACAAAAACTTTTAGGAATGTGGTCAAATTCATTTTCCTGGGGCTTGCAAGTGGTGTGGAGGTTGAGGTACCAGACTCCCACATGGTTAACTGCAGTTTGAGTCCCAGACCTGGTGATTTGCTTTCTTACTTTTTTCTCTCTCTGGTCAAATTAAAAAATAATAATAATAAATAAAATTCGATAAATAATTCTTAAAAAGTCATTTTCTAAAAAAATACCATAGACAATTATTATTTGTAAAAATTTTAGTGATAGACTCTCTGAAATTACTGCATTAAGAATAATACTGCATCAGGGAAAAAAAAACTACCTTACTTGGTATTAAGTTAACCACAGACTCCTTTCACATGAAAAGAACATTTTTTAGAGCACAAAAAGTAATAGCAATATGGAGGCCAGCAGGTGGCATGGTGGTTAAGGTGCTGGACTCCCACATTGCTGACCACAGTTCAAGTACCAGAACTGGTAGCTTGAAAATTCACACCAGGCACATGTGCTTGTGTGCCCAAAATTCTGAGAAGAGAATGGAGGAGAGGGGATTGAGGAATGGCTATCCCCCATGGTTAATGATTTCTTACTTCCCCTCTCTCAGGCTCTCTCCAGTGAGTACATGTATCTTATGGCAAAAAATAAAAAACAAAATAATAGTAATACAAAGCCTAAAAATGACTTCATAGTTATTCGCGCTCACAGCTTTTAAATATATACTGGATTTTTGAAAATCTGCAACAAATCTTACATTTCTATATTTTGTTAAACAATATAATTTACTAACAGTTTTTGGCTGTACAAGATAACAAGATTTCTCATAACAGGCACAATTAGATCCTAGATCTATATATTGTTGGCTATCTACCATATCATTGTTGGCTATCTACCATATCACTGCATACCAGTGCACGGATGCTATACCATCTGTGCCATCGTAGATAGGTCATGTTTATTTCTTTCTATAGCTGAATAATATTCCATGGTACAGATGTGCCACACTTTATCCTTTCACCTACCAAAGAAAATCTTTATTGCTTTAAGGTTTTGGTGATTATGAGCAAAGCTTATAACGTGTAAATAGATCCTTCTGTGGACATAAATTTTCAACTGAATTTGATAAATATCTAAGAAGGAGATTGCTATGGTGTTTAGTAAGCTATTTTTCATTTAGTAAGAAACTGCCAAAATATCTTCCAAAGTGCTGTAGTGTTTTTCAATTCCGTCAGCAAGGAATGAGAGTTGTTCCACTTCCTTGTCAGCATTTGGTGTCTGTTTTGGATTTTTAGAGTCTAATAGCTACATAGTGGTATCTGGTTGTTGTTTTAACTTGAATTTCTCAAATGCTATGTGGTATTGAGCACCTTTCCATATGCTTGTCATCTCTGTGTCTTCTTTGGTAAGGTGCCTGCTTAGATATTTGCCATTTTTTATTGGAGTTGATGAACATCTTGTGTATTTTAGATATGTCTTATCAGTAATGTATTTCATAAGTATTTTCTTCTGTCTGCAGCTTGCATTTTATTCTCTCAATAGTGTCTTTAGAACATAAATAAGTTTTCAATTTTAATAAAGTCAGACATAATTTTTCCTTTCATGATCACACCTTTGGTTTTGTATCTACACATACATAATCATTGAGTTCTCCTATTATAACTTCTAGAATTTTATAGCTTTTATAGTTTTACACTTAATCCTGTGATTATTTTTAATTTTTGTGAAAGATTTGAGTAGGTACTTAGGTTAAATTTTCTTTTCTTTTCATTTCTTTTTTTTTTCTTTCATTTTAATGTCCAGTGCTTCAGCACAATTTGTTGAAGACTATATTTTCTACATTGAACAGCCATGGCCCTTTTATCAAAGATCAGTGGACTTTACGTATGGATCATCTTGTGGCTTCTTTGGTTTGTTTTAAAAGAGATTTTTGCTAGAGGGCAAAAATATGCTTGCTGGAGAGACAAAGAGATAAGAAGAGATAGAAAGTGAAAAAAATCATCCCCCAGGGGGACAGCTATGCCACAATCCTTTCTCCTCCATTTTCTTCTCAGGATTTGGGGCATGCACCCCCATGCTCCTGGCATGAGTTTGAAGTCATCAAGTCCAGGACTTGAACTGTGGTTGGCCATGTGGGAGTCCAGTGACATAACCATTATACCACCTGCTGGCCCCTTACTATGCTTTTTGGATTTTTAATTTACTATTGATTTTTTCTTGAGAGTTTTTGTCTATCTGTTTATATTACTCATGTCCTTGTTTATATTTCCATTAATATTCTTAATATATTAATAATACTTATTTTTAAATCCTTAGCTGATACTTCTAAAAGTTGTGTCAAATCTAAATCTGGCACTGAAGTTCTTTTTCTCTCTTCAAATTATTTTCTTCTTCTCCTCATTCTTCTTGATTTTCAACATGTCCTTTTACGTTTTGTTGAAAGCTGATATGATACATCAGGTAATAAAATACATTAAGATACATGTGCATCCTAATAGGCTATGTTTAATATCTTCAGCAGCTGTAGGTGCCAGATACTTGCATTTCTTCTAGTTTCCTTGCTTTTGTTTTTTGCTTGTGTGTACGTTTTTTTCTCTTGTTTTGGTTTCTCTAAGAATTCTTATTTCGAGTTTCCATATTGCAGCTCTTGATTGTAACCCACTGTTGTTATACTGGAGTCCTGCTGATAGGGTAGTAAAGGCTGGGAGAGAAGAAGCATTATATAATCTTATGATTGAATCTTCATTTTTTTACTTGACCTTATTACATAGGCTGTGACCTTTGGAAGTATTTCTTTGGCTTTTTTTTTTTTTTTTTTTTTTTTTTTTTTTTTTTTTTTTTGGCCCTGCTAGTGAGTTACAAAAAGTAGAAAGGGTTGGGTTTGTCTCTTTGTCCTTTCCCCACTCAGATAATGCTCTGGTAAAATAACTGCCTTTAGAGTATAAGCCTTTGTAAGGGAAAATGCTCTATTTCAAAATTGTTGTTTTTCCCTTCTGGCCCTGTGTAAAATATAATGGATGTTTTATTAGATCTTTACACTGTAGGGCTCTTCAAGAGTCCCTATCTTACCCTTTTTTATAAACACAAAAGTAAGGTTTCATGGCCCACCTAAGACTGGGTTTCCAAGGGTTTTTATCTGTCAAGATTGTCTATACTAAGCCTCTAAAGAGTTTTCAAAATTTCTATTTTAGTGTTCCTACCAGTTCAAATGATTTCTGCACCTAGTAAAGATCTTAGCTGGGATTCTTCATGTTTGTTTCTTGTCTTAAAGATTTCAGGTGGTGATTCACCCTGCAACCTTAATGTTCTGATGCATCCAATAGAAGTCATGGATTTTCAGTTTGTTTACTTTTTTTTTCTTATTGTGAGGTTGGAACTGACAACTTCCAAGCTATTTACATATTGAAACAAAATCAGATACCTTCTATAGTAATCTTTATAAGTCTTTTTGTGGCATGAAATACATAGAATATTTATTCTATATTTTCTCTCTATATTGAAATCATATAGTTCCTAACTAATGAGGCTGAATCATGAAACATTATAATTTATACCTTGATGTGTTGGTTGAGTTGTTCTAGGGAATCCAGCTATCATGCCATGGCGTACAATAAAGCAACCCCATGAAGTGTACAATGTGCAGATGAGTGGTGACACTGGTCAATACTAACATTAAATTGTCATCCTTTGGAGTAAGCCCCTTTGCAAATGCAAATTCCTATCAGACTTTCTGATAACTAAATACCAGGAGACATCTAATTTCAGTCACATGAAAGACCTCAGCCAAGTATTTCCAACTAGTCTCAAATTCCTTACTTCAGAAACCAGAAGAGATTAAAAAAGAAAAAAAGTATATTGGTATTCCAAGCCATTATGTTTTGGAATGATTTGTTACAAAGCAATAGATAATTAATACACTAAGCACACTAATAACTGAAGCTTAGATTTTTAAATTTTTTTTTTTTGGAGAGATTTTTTTTTTTTTTTTTTTTTTTTTTTTTTTTTTTTTTGCTATAGAGCGCATGCACTCACCAGAGAGACACAGAGAGATAGAAAGTGAGAAATCACCCCCCCAGGGGGGATGGTCACGCCGCAATCCCTTCTCCTCCATTCTCTTCTCAGGATCTTGGGCTTGCACGCACAGGCGCCCAGCATGAGTTTAAGCCACCAGGTCCGGGAGTCGAACTGCGGTCGGCTACATGGGAGTTCAGCGACATAACGATTACGCTAACTGCTGGTCCCTGAAGCTTAGATTTTAAAGTAAATGTAAGCTGTACGGCTTTGAATGTTTATTCATGTGACTGTATCACTAATATGAAATACCAAAGATTCTAATCAAATGTATGCAATATTGCTTTGAATGTTTATTTGTATGTGTAAGTGTGTCACTAACATGAAATCTTAAAGATTTAATATTTCTAGAATAAATAATAGGAGTAAAGGGGGCCTGCCTGGAATCTATTTGCATGGATGTTTTAGATGCATTATAGGAAAGAATTCAATCTAAAGAGAGGAAATACAAATAATATCAGGGGCTTTAATTGTTATTTTTTTCTCCTTCAGTCATTATATCCTTAATAAACTGTCCTACACCTTCAAAGATCAGTTATTCTACCAAGTATTCTCTGACTACTGGGGCAGTTATACTTTCCCATGAGCAAGCTTCTCTTAATTTTGTGTGTGTGTGTGTGTACATATGCACAGTATGCATGCATGGATGCATGAGTGCATATATGTATAAGTATGTATGTGGTTTTCAGTGTTTCATAAGAGACTCTGTTGGTGTCCAGAAACTACCTCTGTTCATTATTCATCTTAGAAACTCAGGGTTATGGGACCAAGGGGACTGAATCTCTGTTCTAAATGCCATCTTCCAGACCCAAAAAAGCTCAGACAGGTAGGGCAACCTCTATCTTCTGTCTCTGTCTCTCTTTACATTTTTTCTTTTTATTTTTTTTATTTTAAAATACTTCTTGTCACCTCTGACCTCTCCTTCCTCTTGTTAATTTCAGAAACCATTTCAATCTGAGGTGTGTCCTGCCATGTTCATGTGTTTTTTTCATTTTTTGATGTTAAATTTTTTTTGCCCCCTTTTTTTTTTTCTTAACCTTTGTTTTCTTTTCTTTTTTCCTTTTTCTAAACTTTACTTTCTCACTCTGCTGTTCAGCCTCCACACACTGAGTGCCTAGACAGGCCTATGTGCACAGTAGTCAAGGTTCTTAAAACTTTGTAGAAATCCTCAACCCTTACTAAACCTGCTGCCCAGGGAAGAAATTCCTCTTTATAAATCTGAACTCAGTATTTCTTTCTGTGGATACTACGTTGCAAAACATAGTAGAGGTGAGAAATTGTTTCAGAAGTATGTTACAATAAAGGGAAACACGTGATCTTACAGTTGTGGAAACATTCTCTAAGCAATTAGCCAAAAGTGAATATATCACCAAATGACTAAAATTCAGAGAAGAGAGACTGCAGAGAGCATGGCTCATCACTTCTCACACACCTCTGAACTCTCAGTTGCAATTCTGCAGCTCAACTCAGGTGCACCTATTCCCTAAAAATTGCGAAGCATTTATAATATCCAGTTCCAAAGTCAAAAGTGCAGGTTGCTTGGTGAGTATCAGGGAGACAGAACTGAAGAGAGATTGTGGATCATCTCCTGCACACCTCTGAACACTTAGAATTAACTACAAGAAATTAGCAAGAAACATATAATCCATCAGATGACCAGAAACTACCACTGAAACATAAGAAATATGAGAAACCAAGAAAATATTTCTCCCCTAAGGGAAAAAAATACAACCCTTCATCATCCACAGACAGTATAATGAAACTTGTGGGAATGTCCAATAAAGAATTCAGAATATTCATAGTGAAAAACTAAACAAAATGCAAGAGATGAGAGACAATGAACTCTAGAAGGTGCAAGAGAAAAGAGATGAGTTCCAGGAGGTGAGGAAGTTCTTTCATGATTTGAGAAAAGGAATACACGCCATAAAAAAAGAATCAAACAGAGCTGTTAGAGATGAAGGCTGTAATACGGGTAATCAAAATCTCCCTCAAAAGTTTCAAAAGCAGATTAGACCATTCAGAAGATCGGGCATTGATGACAAAACCTCTTACCTAGAAAAAAATCACCAAGAAGACTGAGAAAATAACCCCCCCAAAAATGAATATAATGTGTGAGAAATACCAGATACTATTAAGCACCCAAACATCTGAATAATCAGTATCCCAGAAGGTGAAGAAACTAGTAAGGGAATTGATAATCTATTCCATGAAATCCTGGAAGAAAATTTTCCAAACCTGGAAAGGCATTCAAATATCCATCCAAGAAATACAAAGGATCTTACCTAGAGTCAACCAAAGAAGATCTTCTCCAAGGCACATCATAGCCAGATTGGCCAAATCCGCAGACAAAGACAAGATACTAAAATTGGCAAGAGAGAAATGTCAAGTTACTTACAAAGGTTTTTCCATTAGGCTAACAACAGACCTCTCATCACAAACGATGTGAGCAAGGAAAGAATGGGAAAATATATTCAAAGCATTAAATGAAAAACAATTTCAACCAAGGATACTATAACCCAGCAAGATTATCCTTCATATGGGAAGAAAAGATAAAATTATTCTCATAACCAAAACCTGAAAGAATTTACCAACACCAGACCAGCTCTTCAAGAAGTTCTGAAAGGAGTGCTTTACTAGGAAACTAAAGACACACAGACAGAAATAAGAGAACAAAGAGCAACCAAGAAAATGGTAGGGACAAGTTCAGAAATATCAATATGAATGGTGAATGTAAACTTCCAGGATTTAAACAGACAGATCTGCAAATTCAACAGAAGAGAGATTAATTATGTGAGACTGAACTGGTGAAATAGAATTTTATGACTTTTGACTAAAACATTACTGCTGTTTTTACCATGTTTTCTTCTTCATATTTAAGAATTTTGCTTTCTTTTGAGCTGTTGATAGGTTCAGCAATTTGTTAAAATTTTTTTGCTCGTTTTTTTTTTCTAAATGGAAACATAAACTTTTCTCCCTCTCTAATCCCTCAAGAATTGGTAAATATTTGTAAGTGTTCTTATTTTGTGCCAAAAGGGTTATTTGCATGAGTTCAATAATATCTGTTGCCTTGTATAAGAAATTGGAGATGCTCATTATTGCCAGGGTTTTGACTGGAATGATATATCTAAAGGTATGACCAGAAAAACTATGGAACTTAGGTAGATCTTAGAAGCTCTTGGAAAGATTGCCTGGCACCATAAACAGTTCTGCTTGGCAGAGAGGACTAGAGAACCCATATGAAAGAATCCATACCATAAAATAACCTTGACTTTTCCAGCCCAGCATTGTAATCAGTAGAGATTCCAAAAGAGCAGCCACAAGCAGAGGATTATCTTGAAGAATACTTTGAAGGAAGAAAAAGAAACTGATCTTTACTAGCAGATGGAAACTGCAGAACACTTGGTAGGCAGAGCTGAGTTGAAAGGTTCATGTGTAAATTGTGTGCTGAATGTTTGCTTCTCAACTGTTTGAGTAGTTGACATGTGAATATTTTCTCAAAAATATTTAAAACCATACTGTCTGTTGTTATAGAGTCACAAACAAAATTATAACAAATATTTTGAAAGTTATCTTTAAAATTCAGTTTTTTTGGAAATTTTATAAGTTTATTAACTGTCAATTATGGATTATAAGCAAAAAAAATTATGTGTAAAGTAAATGTGGGAAAATGTAAAAAAAGAAAGAAAGAACTACAATGAGATGGAGGCTGTACTACAATGAGACATAGGTTGTTAATAAGATACCCTTCATACTTCCTAGGATCATTATAATAAAACACAAAAAAATAAAGTGTTGGCAAGGATGTGGAGAAATAGGAACCCAGTACATTGCTGGTAGAAATGTAAAATGGTGTAGCCACTGTGAAAAATGGTATGGTATATATATGGTACGCCTGTCTGTCTGTATGTATGTATGTATTTATTTATTTATTTTTGGAGAGGTTTTTGCTATAGGGCGCATGTGCTCGCCAGAAAGAGAGAGACAGAAAGACAGAAAGTGAGAAATCACCCCCAGGGGGGATGGCCACACTGCTATCCCTTCTCCTTCATTCTCCTCTCATGATCTTGGGCACACACGCACACGCACCAGGCATGAGTTTAAGCCACCGGGTCTGGGACACGAACTGCAGTCGACTACATGGGAGTTTAGCGACATAGCCATTACACTAATTGCTGGTCCCTATGGTGTTTATTTGATAAATTACTGCTATTTCAAGCAAAATTGTGTTATTGAAATAATAACTTTCACACAAATTATGTTTGTTTTTTTTTTTTTTTTTGGAGAGGTTTTTTTTCTATAGAGCATGTGTGCTCTCCCGAAAGACAGAGAGACAGAAAGACAGAAAGTGGAGAAGACAACCCCCCAGGGAGGGTGGCCCTGCCACAATCCCTTCTCTTTTATTCTCCTCTCAGGATTTTGGCATGAGTTTAAACTGCCGGGTCCGGGACTTGAGCCATGGTTGACTACATGGGCATACAGTAACATAGCCATTATGCCAACGGCTGGTCCCCACACAAATTATGTTCTTAAGATAACAATATTAAATTAAACATTTTTTGAGTCTTAATAGTTCTTATGTAGTGTCTTAGGTATATTAATTTAGATGTAGTTTGCTTTGTTGTAGTTATCACCAACTTGGAATTACCAATAAATTTCTTTTTTTTAATGGCAGAGAAAATTTGTGCACACACTTCTGAGTGCATGCATATCTGTATATGTGCATGCATGTGTGTGTGAGAGAGAAAGGTAACAAGAGGGAGCACCTCTAACAGGTTATTGTCATGTCATGATCCTCCAGCTTCTCAGGATACTGGGGTCTAAGCTTACACCTAGTGTGTTTTCAGGCTGATCTGGGGATCCATACCCACAGTCAGCAATAAGTTCTCCAGCACTGCAAGGACATGATATTACCACTGTGCCAATTAATAAGTTTCTTAAATACTCAGATTTAGGGAACAGCAGTTAGCGTAATTGCTATGTTGCTGGACTCCCACGTAGTCGACCGCGGTTCGCGTCCAGGACCCGGTGGCTTAAAACTCATGCCTGGCGCGTGTGCATGTGTGCCCAAGATCCCGAGAGGAGAATGGAGGAGAAGGGATTGCGGCGTGGCCATCCTCCCTGGGGGGTGATTTCTCACTTTCTGTCTGTCTCTGTCTGTCTGGCGAGAGCACGCACCTTATAGCAAAAAAAAAAAAAAAAAAAAAAAAACAAAACAAAACAAAAAAAACTCTTGGAAAAAAAATACTCAGATTTAGAAATTACCCATTAATTTTACCTATCATACTCCAACAGTATGAAAGTACCACATGTGTAATACATTATAATTATCACATTAGTACAGAAAGGTTTAACTTTCATCTTAATAAAGTGTTTTCTTTTGAAGTAATAGATTCATATACTTAGTAATGTGAATAATTGTTACATGCTTTTCCCATATTAACCTAGACATACAAATATTTACATTAGAGTAATATGAGTTTTTAACTTTGCAAAATATTTCTCTTGCTCTTTATAACTTTGCAAACATGATAATTCTTTAGTACTTTCAAAACTAAACTTGGACACAAAGAGTAACAGGTAATAGGTGTTTGGAATAATGTGAAATGATATGTCGTTATATAGAAATCTGTCATATTCATGCCATTTTAGAGGAAAGATTAAACATTAATTCATTTGTCTTTTCTCTTACCTAAGTATTCCACTTACTAAATCCTTCTGAAATTCTGAGTCAGTGTACTTACCAATGTCAGCTACAGTCCAATCTACATACCTTCATGGTATGTGGGCACCAACTGTCTTTTCTTCTAGGGACATAGTGCAGGACATGTAGAAAAGTGTGTCCTTTTCCTGGGTACTTGCTGGTCATGTTCCGAGTTACTGGTGTGCCCTGCCATTGTGTGCCACTTATGTGCTGCACATTGAATTCCAAGAGACAGATCATTCCTTGTGTTTTTTATTAAATTTCAAGTTTGTGTGTGTGTGTGTGTGTGTGTGTGTGTACATGTGTGCATTAGAAGAAAGAGAAAGGAGAGAGATGAAGAAATAAA
The DNA here is from genome assembly GCA_026018925.1 of Tupaia tana. Lineage (NCBI taxonomy): Eukaryota > Metazoa > Chordata > Mammalia > Scandentia > Tupaiidae > Tupaia > Tupaia tana. The sequence goes on from JAKSZU010000003.1 coordinate 53,577,968, forward strand.
GAGAAATAAAAAGAGAAATCTTTTACAACATGGGGTCCAAGTAATTGGCCATCTTGCTCAGATCTAACAGATACTGTCCTAGGGTCTTAGGAATGAATGGTAATAACAATGCTGAGTTCAGTCTAAGTAGATTCCAGAGCATGAAATATCTTTGGGTCAGTGACTTTGGCACAGGCATGGTCCTGTCTTTGGATTAATCCAACTACATTTAATTTAGTACAAGAGCCTGGAAAACTAAACTGTTTAACAGTCATCTGACCAGATTTGCTCTGACGAGATAGGACCTGGCTGACTCTTTGCTCTGTGAACTATACTTATCACATTTTCAGGAAGTCTGGATTCACTCAATAGGGTAATGATTGTCAGAGAGTCAGATAGTTCATGTGCAACTATTCTATTTTCTGGATGGCTGCTGTTCTTATCATCTCTTCCCTAATGTAGTGAATGTGTGCTTAGTATTCCATATATACAGTCTTCACTTACAATTTTAGAAAGTTCAGCTATCAAGTATTGAAAAAGACTAAGTTGAATCTTTGCAAAGTTTTGAAATCATTACTATGTACCTCTTATACATTGTTAATACATACCGCTTACACATTAAAATTCCATATTGTTTATATTATCTTACAGTGTTTAAAATTAGTTTTTAATAAAATCTTAAAAAGTGGTCAATAAAACCCAGTTTCCAACAGAAATCCATTACTTATATGTTACTGAGATTGGTTGTTGTATTAGTCCTTTACTGCATTGCTAAACAGAAATACTTGAGATTGGATGATTTATAAAGAATTAAGGTTTATTTGGCTCCTGATTCTGGGTGACTGAAAGGTATGGGGCTGGCATCCAGAAGCATTCTGGTGCTGTCACTGTATGACCTACAGAAACATACAGGGAGGCCAGTGGGGAGAGAGAGAGACAGAGAGACAGACAGAGACCGACCTGCAGGCAGCCATCATACTTTTTATAACAAGCTACTCTCTTGGGAACTAACTCATTCTTTTTTTTTTTTTTTTTTTTCTTTTAGAGAACTTTGCTATAGGATGCATGTGCTTGCTGGATTGACAGAGACAGAAAGTGAGAAACCACCACCACCACCCTCCCCCAAGGGCGATGGCTACACCACCACAATCCCTTCTCCTCCATTCTCCATGGATGAACACGTGCCTGGTGTGTTTCAAGGTGCTGGGTCTAGGACTTGAACCGTGGTTGACCATGTGGGAGACAGCACCTTAACCACTATGCCACCTGCTGGGCCCATTCTTATGAGAACAAAAACTCCTTTCCTCCTGTGTGGTGGGAATTATTCTATTCATGAGGGCAGTGCCTCCATGATCCAAATATTGCCCACTAGGCTTCACTTTCTCTGAACATCATCATACTAGTTTCCAACACATGAGCTTTGAGGGATACACCAAATCCAAACCATAGCAGCTGTCAATACAATCTTTAGCTCCTGTGAATGGAAATGCATGCTATGATTTATTGTAAGTATTGTCTAAATAAAAAAAGAATTAAAATTATCGGGAATATTTTTGTTTGCCAGTATTACTGTTATTCTATATTAGTATTTCTACTAAAATTAAAATACATTAAATCATGTTTTCATAAAATGAAATCTGTACATGTACAGTACTAGTTGTATAATGCTATGATTGTTTCATTTTGGAACTTCAGAATTTTTCCTTTGTTGACATTAACTTGGATTGAATTCAAGACATACAATGACATGATAATAAGAACTTATTAATTTTATCACTGGCACTGTATTGGTTGCTTTATCTTACTAATTTAGCCCTTTCAACAATTATATAGGCAACATAATTTGATTTGCACTTGTGTGCAACTAACAGAAAATCAGAATATCATCAGGTGTTATATATTATTTGCCCAAAATACCCACTATTCCCTGGATTCATTCACCCTTTGTTATGAGACTTTGCAGCTCTTTACACTAAAATGTGGTAGAGCTTATTTGCTGTATGTTGAGTAGGGTTCATCCATGTGCCTTGTTTAGTCAATGGAATGAAATACGCCAGAGATCATTTGGGTTTCCATTTGCTTTCTTGTGATTCTGCCATCATCATAATAAGGATTTGCTTGGGTTATTTTCTTGGCTTCAAAAAAGGGATGAAAACGATGCAAAGCAGAACCACCCCCGTTAAGCTATCCCAGACAAGTATATTTTATATTAACTGACCAACAGATACAGAAGTGATAGCTGCTAAATTTGGGGGAGCACTGGTATTCAGCAACAGTAAGACAATATATTTATGGTGTTTACATATTTCATATAATCAGAATTCTTGAAGAAGAAAATACTGGACTAACGTACCCTTTCAGATATATTATCATGGACCCAGGTCCTTCAGTAGATTCCATCAAAGGTTATGTTATAACTTTTTCATTCTTATAGTTTAGCAAATGACTTCCACAACTACTTCATTATCTAGAATAGGATCTCATGACCACTCATATGCTTAAGATAGGCCCAGAAAGTGGATATTTTTCTTATGGCAGCTATAGTAGGGCAAGGCAAAACAAAAGTAGATTACAAATACTTCTTTGGGAAGTAACCTGCCATGTATGTCATAGTCCTTTAGCCACCCAACATTTATACACACTGTATTACTTGTTATCCTCTTCCTTCTCCTTCTACTTACTTTTTTGCGGTGTGTGTGGTATTCTAGACAGGGTTTATCTGTATTATGATTCTCTTGCCTCACCTACCAAATAAGTGGGATGACAGATGCTTGACACCTTGCTGGTTCTTTTAGACAAGGTCTTGCTATTGCCCATGATGGCGTTGAGCTCTCAATTCTCCTGTTTCAGCCTTCCAAGTAGCCAAGACTATAGGCATGTGCCACTGCGCCTGGAATTTTTAGGATGGGCCATGAATTGAACCCAGCACCTCCTATGTGGCCCATGTAAGCCCCTTAGACACACATGATCATCTGAGAGACCCTGCCCACTTTGGGGCAGAAAAGGAGCCCTCTGCAGCCTACCAAGCAGCAGTGCTCAGTGCAGCCACTATTGTCTGTTTGTTAATTTGTACACTCACCCTCCTCACTTCCTAATCCTGAGAGATACAATACAAGAGTACAATTCAGTTCCTGCATTCAGCTTCAAGTTTAGGATATTTGGATAATGTACAGATTTTCTGTCAGATATGAATATGACTTGAAAAGCACCTAAGCGAAAAAGACAAGTTATGTGCTTTTACACTGTGAAAGTGTGTGATATACAGTGGTAGAGAATCATGGACTATGAGCAATAAAAATCACATTTAAAAGGGGAGAACAGAAGGACCAGCAAATGGTGTAATGATTAAGTCACTAGACTCCCTCATAGTCGACTGCGGTTCCAGTCCCAGACCTGGAGCCTTAAAACTCATGCTGGGTATGTGTGCTGGTGTACCCAAAATCACAAGAGGAAGATGAAAGAGAAAGGATTGTGGTATGGCCACCCCTTCTCAGGGGGTGATTTCTCACTTTCTGTGTCTCTTTCTCTGTCTCTCTGGTAAGCACCCTCCGGCAAAAATCTCTCTCTCAAAAAAGAAAAAAGGGAATAGGAGCTAGAAAACATGTTACCTGTATCTACGATCAAAGCCTACTGTTTAAGAGTAGGGAGAACTTGGGTCAGTAGGTGATGTACAGGTTAAGGTACTGGATCCCACATGGTCAGCTCTGTGGTTCAAGTCCCAGACCTGGTGCAGGCACATGTGCATGCATACCCAAGAGGATAAGGGATTGCCATGTGGAAATCCCCTCTGGGAAGTGATTCCTTACTTTTTCTTTCTCTCTTTCTCTGGGAACCCACACATGTGTCTAGTGTGTTTTCAAGCCATTGGGTCTGGGACTCAAACAACTACACATTTCTTTAAGGACTCTCCTGGAACCCCTGTCCAGTGACTTCTTGGAGAGAGCACTATTATATAAAAGGGATTCTGTAATAACAAGACGGCACTGAGCAATAAAAATTGTGACAAGTATATCCTCAATTACTCCTTTTGCCTGCCAAACTGAAGAGATATAATGGAAGTGCCTTGCTAGAGTAACAGAAACACCCAGGCCTGATGATACCAGACATGCTGGTCCACTCAAGCAGAGAGGGACAAACTCGCCTGTGCTAATCTTAGACAAAGGTGCTCACCTAAGAGACTCTCTCCACTTTAGGGAGCCCTCTGCGACGCCACTTTACATTCACTCCTGGCATGGTGGCCAGATCACATCGCTTCCAGCCACTCTGAGGCTTTCGGACTTGGCACCTGAGGCTCTGCCTATGACTCGTTACCCTAACTTGGCCTCAGTGCTTATCCTCAGAACCTGCATGAGACCTCCATGAATAGATTTGACTGGTCCCTCCCTTCAAGTGTGGACATTTTAGACATCTGGGAACGCAGGGCTAGCTCTTTGCCTCCAGAGACTGCTGAGGGTTAAGAGCTAGCTTGAATTCTCATCCCTTGGTCTGTCTGCTTTGCTATGCTAAATTTTATGCTATGCAATAAAGTCCGACATTGTGGAAAGACACAAATGCGTCCGGGCTCTTATTCTCACGTTGGCAACAATTTGACTCATATTTCCTGGGCACACTGGTTCTCATTTTATTTCTATTTTGATGGAAGTCAAAAAAAGTGAATATTTTACAGTTCTAATTACTTTGTTAGAGGAAGAAATATGGTTTTTGTATAGCTAACCCATAGTCTATACTCAATGTTTATTACTTCCCTTGATCAAATTAGAAACTATATGTTTTCCTTAAATTATGCTAAATTGTGCACATTTGAGTTTGGAAGGATTTTTTGCTTTTTTTTCCCCCCATAATAGAAACTTCTCTTGTATTTAGAATACCTAATCCCAGTCTTTTAAGTTTTCTTAACCCCACAATTTGGTAACTGAATCAAGTTAAAGAATGTACTTTTCTCAGCACAGATTTATTAATAAAAAGTAATAAATATCTTAATAGAAATCCAAAGACTTTCGTTTTTAGAGCACCAAGTCATATGTTCAATACAAGTAAAATTTGCTGGGTTTTAATGAAAAGAACAAAAGAAATGGAGTTAGAAGACTCATCTTTTGGCCAAATAACATAAACCCTTTCAGCATTGTTAGGCAGAATTAGCATATGTTAGGCTGAGTCAGTATAGGCCAATTTAGCGTAATTAGCATATGTTAGGCTGAGTTAGTTAAGGCTGATTTAGCATAAACACCTTTGCTAGGGCTGCAGACCAGGCCAAGTTAGCTTATGTTAGACCGAGCTAACATAGGCCTAGTTAGCGTATTCACCACCATGACAGGGTTTCAACGATGGGGCACAGGAATTTGCTAATTAACAGGACACAGGAATTTGTGAACAAACAGGACACAGGAATTCGCAAATTAACAAGGCACAGGAATTCGCAAATTAACAGAGAACGGGAGGGTCTGGCAATGCCAGGATGGACAAACCTGGAGGTGCCGAAAGAAGGTTTACCTAACCTTAACTGAGAGTTCTTATCTAAATTCAGCTAGACCGTAACAGTTAGTCCCTAACTACACATGCCCCCTCCTTTGTGTGCTGCATACTATGAAAATTTACTGACAGTATATCCTGTATTGCCTCCTGAGCTATAAAAGGCCCCTCTATCCTAGGTTCAGGGTCCTTGTTGCAACCTGCTGCATTGGGCATAAACTGGGACCAAAGCTAGCTGGAAAAAAATAAATGTCTCTTATGCAGTTGCATTTCGTTGTCTTCTCTGCATCACCACCGGATAAATCGATCTTTAGACCCTACAAGCATCAGATTGTCTATTCTACAAACTCGACTTGTACAATTTAACTAAAACGTCTGTGGAAGCAGTCTGTAAAGTCTGCAGCAGCATGTATCACATATATTAGGTGCAAATTCTTCCCATACTTAAGAGGTTCATTTTCATTAAGATCCTTATGATGCAGGATTTATGGGTTGCCAAGTTCGAGTCCTATGATCACAGAATTACCAGTGTGGACAACAGGATAGCAAAGTGAGGCTTACTGAGAGAAAAACACGGTCCCAAGCAGGGTGGGGTCCAGAAAGTTGGTTGCTAGTGAAAGGCTTTAGGCTGGGGTTTATATCTTACAGTCTGAGTAATGGGCTGTCTTTCTGAGGAAGTGGGCTTCGGAAAATAGTTACATGGTAGTCTGGGTGATTTATTACCCCAGTCTTTGTAGAGTCAGCAGGACTATAGCAATCTGTACTTATTGTTAGAATGTAGTCAGCAAATAGAAACTGTAGCCCTTAGCTATAGTTGTTTTGAGCCCTAATGCAGCCAATTTTTTTGTTTATTAAATCTTAGCCATTGTGACTCCATCTTGGGTAAAGCTTACTGTGTCTCTATCTTGGGCCTTTATCCTGTCTGTATGTTTAATATCCCTATTTCCTGCCTGATTTAAAGAGCCATGTTCATTTAAAATTCTTCTTCCCACCTTATTTTAAGGTAAAAGGAACCCTAGTTGACTGGATTTCTCTAAAATAATTTTCTGCTCTCTTAGGACCATTAGCTGGAGAAATTCATTTGAAAGAGTTTGACCCTTTTCAGGTTAATTTAATGTGAGTACAAGGTGCGCTTTTTGAGGGCTGATGCCTCCTCTGTCAAATGTCCTTGCTGAAGCATGTTAATGATGTGCCCTTTGTGATTTATATGGGCTATCATTAAAGAAAGGAACATGAATGACAGAAAAGCACCTCTTCCCTCTCTGGTGAGTCATATCACTGAAAAAGCACAACTTAGAACATAACAATGACTCTGTTGTGCTATTTAATGCCAGTCAAAAAAATGACTGCAGCACCAATTCTGCAAAATGTGTCTTCATTCTTGTCTTTTATTCAGTCCTGTAAGAACATAAGAGTCTCGTCTCAAGGATGTTGGGATTAAAAAATACACACTCTTGTTCCTAACATGAAAAGAGATAAAAGAAAGTAAAAACATCTTAGCTAGTTTTATGTAGGATGTAAAGGGAATAAAGAGATTTTAATCTCCTCCAAGCAATCAATAGAGTTCCAAAGGAACTTAACTTCTAAGTGAAGAAATTTCAAAAATATCATTCTATTTATAGAAGAATCATATTTTGAATTTGGGTGGGCTATATTTCTTAATTTATTAGCACACTGATTTTAGAATAAATGAATAAATTGTTGATACATAAATAAAATCAAATGATTTTTTCAATATTTTTAATCTCAAAAATATTTAGTAGTTATTAAATTTAGTCCATTATAGGTAAGATAATTATGTTGCACTCTTTCTTTAGTTACCCTTACTAACATCTATGGACTTTATTATGAATGTTCATTTGGGGAGCTCAATGCTTGTTTGCTGATCCATGAGGCAATTAGAACCCATATATTATTTGTACCAATTTACAAGGAGGGACTGTATTTTTTTAAAAGTCTCTATTTTTCTCTTACTGTGACTCACTCTGTCATTTGCTCCTAGAAACATCTAAAGTGGATGGTGCTAATTTCATTTTATGGCTGAAAAAGGAGTGAAATGGTAAGGGAAACCTAAACTATAAAGTCTAACCCCGTTATTGAAATATGATAGGCACCTGGTTCTGAAGCTGTTAATGTTGGTTATTTCCCACTGATGTTGCTGATGAGTTACATGCACAGAAAATCATTTTCAGTTAGCAGTAAATTCTCCAGGCTCCCTCTGCTTTCCGTAGTATTGATCATGTGCGTGCCATTCCCTTCAACTATTCTGCAGTCTGTGCAACATGCTCAGACCTAATAAATATTTATTGAAGAACTGTCATTTCTGTCACAGTATATTACATGTCAGGTAGATAGATATTTATTAATCAATATTGATAGCATTAGAATATCCATATTGTTAACCTACCTGAACAAAACTATTCTAACCTAGAACTTTCTGTAAGGATACTGTATTTATTTTTTCAGTAATATACAAATAGAAAATTTTCCTGCAACTGGAGAACAATAATCACTGAAAAGTATATTTTGAAATATAGTTGTCATATATTAACACTATGGCTTAATGAATGTCAGAACTAAATTTTTTTAAATATAGTATTTATAACTATGTATAGTTATAAGAAACTCAGATTCTTTTCCAGGATGATAGATTTTAGATTTTTTTATAGTACAAAATAGTTTGCAGATTATTGTTTATTTTTCAAAGATGAAAAGTTAAATTATTTCACATGATGTTTTATTATAATAGATGCAGCAAAATCTTTATTCATTTTAGGAAAAAGCAGATGAGAATAAATCCTCAGCTAACACCTAAGAAGAGGAAATAGATAATATAATGTTAACATTCATCAGTCTTGAAAATGACTTGTTTTGGGACAGACTAATTCACTTATCTCTCTTTTTCTTTCTTTCTTTCTTTTCTTTTTTTTTTTTTTTTTTTTTTTTTTTGTCTTGTCACGATATCATAATCCTTAGAAACCAAATATAGATGGAGGGCCAGCAGTTGGTGTAATGGCTATGTTGCTGGACTCACATGTAGGCAACCATAGTTTGAGTACCGGACCTGGTGGCTTAAACTCAAGCCAGGAGTGTGTGCGTGTGTGCCCAAGATCCCAAGAGGAGAAGGGAGGAGAAGGGATTGCGGTGTGGCCATCCCCCATGGGGGGGTGATTTCTCACTTTCTGTCTTTCTGTCTCTCTCTGTCTTTCTGCCGAGCACATGCACCCTATAGCAAAAACCTCTCCAAAAAGAAAAAAAAAGAGATATATCAGTCAAATGTAATTTAGATCTTATTTGATTCCTGTTTGAAAAACCAAATATTAAAAGACATTTAAAAAGAAAAAAAAAGTTGATAAGGAGTCACAGTCAGAGAAGGAGAGATGACAAAGCTGAGATCTGAGTCATATGAAGCCAGGAGTCAAAGAATGTAGACATCTAGAGAAAGATATCTGGAGAAAGACAAGAAATATACCTTTTCTAGTGCCTCCAGAATGAAGGCAGGCTTGCTGACACCTTGTCTTGCTCAGTAAGACTCATTTCAGAGTTCTGAACTCCAAGAATCAAAGGATAATAAATTTATATTGTTTTAAATCACTGAGTCTGATATTTCTTACAAGTAACAATAGTAAATTAACATAATACATGCTTGTTTGTTTTTGCTATTTAACATTAAAATAACTTTTTTTTTTTTTTTTTAGTTTTGGCCAGAGGGTGCATGTAATTACCAGAGAGATAGAGAGATAAAGCCACTCACCAATAAAGCATGATCATGTCCCTTTTCCTTCTCCTCCATCCTAATGGGATCTGGGACATGCATGCACACAACTGTGTGTTTGTCAAGTTATGCAGAGCTGAAATTTGAATTACACTGTTGACCATGTGGAATCTATTCTCTTAACCACCAAGCCACGGGTCTGACCTGAAATACCCTTGCTATATTTTGGTAATTCTCTACTGCTTCAGGTAAGTGTAAGTAATGCAGAGACTCATTTCCCTACTCCTCCTAAGGAAGAGAGTATGAACCAGATGCCTAGGTTTGGCCACACAGACCTTCCCGCCAGGCCTGACAGTAGTAGAATCAGTGCTGCCATCCTTGATCTAGTGAAGAAGTATTGTGGAAGCTGAATTAAACCCTTGGCCTCCAGGGCAAATTTTGTTCCTACTTTTTTATTTTTACTTGGGTATTCAGCTTTCTCAGTGATTTCCTGTGATACTAGATAAGCTTTCAAAAAATTCTCTTTCTGCTTAAAACACCCAGAGTCTTTTGGGGCTGCTTTCTATGAAGATTGTTATAATCTAAAAAGTGGAGGGAACAAAGATATAAAGCATGAAGGAATCAGAGAGCCTATAGTGTGGAGATAGGTTCAAGTATGTTAACATTGCTGGCATATTGAGTGCGAGAAGCTTGAAAGAGATACTGAATACAAGGGATCTCAGGCACCATGCAGATAAAGTTGTTTAGATTGTTGATTTTCTTTTAGTTAACAGTGAGTATCACTGAAGACATATCTACAAGAGGGTGATATAATCAGATTTAGACGTTAGAAAAAGATAAATGAGACAAATAATACAGACACTAGTATAAAGGCTATCGCAGCAATTTATGGAATATTTCAGGGTATTTGACATAAAGAGGAACAAAACAGAGATGTAGAGAGGGTGTGAAATTCTATTTCCTTTTGTTTTTTACTTTAAGAGGAATGACTCCTTTATATCTAAATGGAGATGGGAGGTGAGGTTGAGAGAATAATCCAGGCTGAATATGTATTGAATTTTTTGAGTTTTTACTTCTGACACACAGATTGATATACCTGGTAAACACATTAGTTCCAAAGTTCGAGAAAGACGGGTGTGAGCAGATGGTATGTGTTGGGAGTCATCACCTTCAAGACCCATTGAGGCCTCAGGTATGGCGGAAATGTGCTGAGGAAAAGGTAAGATAAATGATAGATTAAAATAAATCTGAAGTTCAGTTGATATAAAAGTCATAGCTATTAAATCTAGTTACTGAGTAATAGTGGAAACAACAGCAAGGGTCTGACTAGTGCAGCAGTGAAATGAAACTTTCTGCAAGGAAATCCCACGTGGGAAGTTTTGGTACAAGTCCAGAGACCTTCCTGAGAATGCCACAATTTGAGACTGGAGATGGATCATGGCATCAAGATTCTGTTGGGGTGCTTTCTCTCTCTATTTATCTCTCATAGATCATTAAATAAACTTTAAAAAATTAAGGAAACAGTGACAAGAACTGTTTTTCTTGGAGGAAATTGAGTAACTGTGTGTATGTCAACATGAGCGAAGTAGTAAGGC